>JALIZF010001880.1:600000-1140558 GCA_029948255.1 Telmatactis stephensoni
CCAATACCACTAAAGATGGCGGACAAGACGACGTTTTACCATCTAATACCACTATGGTCACCAGTGTTGTACGTCCAACACCAACTGGAAAATTCAAGGAAAAAGTCAAAATTGTGGTGAAAAATAAGAGGGTAATGTCAAATTTGCAGTATTGTGCTGCAATGAAAATAAATGGTCTAAACAGCAGCTGTTCACGTTTTCCAGGTCGTCAAACCAGTTCCACCACGAACGTGTGTGTTTTGGAAGGAAGGGTTACCAAGCACCTGGTTGACACACGGTTGTAGCCTGGTAACTAGTGAATCAAACCAACACGTGACTACTTGTGAATGTGACCATTTGACGGTGTTTGCAGCCCTCATGGATCCTTATGGAGGACCGGTACAGTCTTTGATGGTTTTAAGTTAGACGTGTAGTAGATAGTTTCTTTAATTGTTATTTTACAAATGTTTCAGATTCCAGAGGAACACCGCAAAGCTCTGGCGTTAATCTCCACCATAGGCTGTGCCATCTCCTTGTTTGGTGTCCTGTTGACCATCGTGGTGACGATGTTGTTCTGGAGAATTCTGAAAGCACCACGAACCATCGTGCTGATGAACATATGTGTGGCTATTGCTGTGGTTTGTATTCTTGTCATAGCAGAAGGAACTGCACGAGACACCAAGGTAGACTACACTAGTGAATTCACAGAAAAGTGTACACATACAAGTCCTATATTCAGTTTGTATTTCTAATTTGATTCTTTCTCATTTCAACCAAGGTTGGATGTACTGTCATGGCTGTTTTGTTGCATTACTTTCTACTGGCCGTGTTCTGCTGGATGTTGTGTGAAGGAGTTCTTCTCTACCTTATTATTGTGAAAGTCATTGGTGCAAGAGTTGAAGAGAAAGTCAAGGTTTTCTTGTTATTTGGATGGGGTGAGTTTTAACAAGTTTCCACGAACGAGCAACTTTGCTGTTGATCTTGTTACCTTTGCCTTCCTATTTACTTCTTATGTTGGTTTGCATGTGGGAGTCATGATTAAGTGATAAATTGTTTCCTCCACATAGAATTACGGTAATTGTAAATACATTTCCACTGTCATGTCCCTGATGATGGACCTAAGGTCCGAAAGCTCGGAATAAATTACCGTAATTCTATGTGGAGGAAACAATTTATCACTTATTTACTTCTTCTTTGCAGTTACAATGAACAGAACATTTACCGTTCTTTTCTGTCTCATCTCTTTAGGATTTCCTCTTCTTATCGTCGGTATTTCATTGGCTGCCACTCAAATACAAGGTTATGGTTACTATGGAGATCAGACCGCATGCTGGCTTGCAGTTGACAACGGGCTCATCTGGGCTTTTGTCGCTCCAGCAGTTGTCGTTCTTTTGGTGAGAAGCGCTTTCTTGATGATCAAAGATTATTGAAGCTTTTCCATACCTAGAACTAAGTACAATGGTTTCTTTTAGATTAACATCGTGGTTTTTGTTCTTGTCATACGTCAAATGATGAGTACGCGTCATATGCAAAATAAGTCACGTGATGAAAAACTACGCATGGGTGTCAAGGCCACCGCGGTCATTCTTCCTTTGCTTGGGATCACGTGGTTATTTGGTTTGTTGGCATTCAATTCAGCAACGTTGGTCTTCAAGTATATTTTCGCCATCTTCAATTCACTACAAGGACTGATGATTTTTATCTTCCATTGTCTACTGAACCAACAGGTAAAGTCTTGCTAGAGTGACATGCATTCAGGTTGTTTCTTGATCTGTCTGTACATAAATATGACCTTATAAATCGAGGAAATAAGGACTAGTGTTAAAATGTGTGTATTGTTTTTGTATTGTTAGGTTCAAGATGCTTTTAAGCGTAAGTTCAGTCAAGTGAGCAGCTCTGATTCGTCTGCATTGCCTAAAAGCAAAGATTCACCCGGTAAAAAGAGAAAAGTATTGTCAAAAGAAAGTGGTAAGTTTTGACTTTAATTGTTGCTGGAAATGATGACTTAAACGTAGTTTACTTAGTGCACTTAGTGCAATTTTAGAGAATTTGCCAGAACGTGAATTACCGATTATATCATGTCTAGCAACAACAAGCGGCAACGATTTCTCGCGCCAAAATATATAATTGTTGCAGAAAGTTCAAAAATGTAGGATTTTCTCTGCAACATATTGAATATTGCACACCTCGTATTGAATGCCACAGAATGATGTTAGACGCTGCAATTTTTCTCTGCAATAAATTCTAAAAATTGCGTCGCCACTCAAAAACTTGCAGCGTGCATCGCCGGCTTTAGCAGTGCTTGTCGTATTTTGAGATAAATGTATCACTGCATGTCCAATGCTCGTAAAAATATCTGTGCTTCAACAGTCCTTACAGGTTGCATTTTGACTTCCAGCATGCAAATGCCTACAACCTATATTCCTTTACTTTTATTCTACAGACGCTCCAACCAAAAGAAGTGAGAACGCCTACGAAATGAATAGAAGAAAGAAAGACCCCAAATACGAAGAGCTCATCCGCTCAATAACAGATCCGTCTGAATCGGATGTGGCTTTGACTACAGATACCAAGTCACATAATGTCGATGAACTCAGTAAGATATAAAGAAATCTGTGGCTAATTCATTCATTGTAAGCGTGATTCACATTAATATTAAGCACATAATTCCATGTTAATGTTTCATATTAACACGAAACTCTAACCATAGGAAACTCCTTCTTCCATTAGCATAGGAAATTGCTTGTTGAACTTCCCAAAGTGTACCACAGGAAGCCCATTAGGAAGGAGTTAACATTCTGTAGAGGCTGTAAATCACCATATAACACGCTTTCTCGTTCTTAGTTACGTTCTCTTCACTGATTATTTCTTGGGTATTTTGCATGTCCGTGACCTACTCTATCAGACATTTAATTCAAAAAAAGTACATATTATTAATTTCTACACTAGCCTAATATGTTGGCTCACGGTTTATATCCGTTTGTGGATGGTACGTTTTTGGAATGTGTGTGGATGGTATGTTTGTAGACGGTACTAGATGGTACGTTTGTTGATGGTATGTTTGTGGATGTCATTTTGGCTCTCAATTTATGAATACATTAGACGAATACACGATGTCATCCAACAGTATAGTTCTTTAAGCATGTTGAAACCATTCGAACGGTGTTGTTAAACATGATTGGGATGAATTATTTAATGTTTTGTGGTTGCTTTATTGTCTAGAAAAGAGTGGTTTAAACCAGAAGCATTAAACGGCATGCAGCACTCAACACTCAGCACTCATGTTGAAATCATTCGAACCTGTTGATTAACGTGGTTCGGACGAATTCCTTAATGCTTGTGATATCATTCTTTACTTTCTAGAAATGGATGGATTTAAACCAGACGCATGCGGCATGCAGCACTCAACACTCAGCACACATGCTGAGACCATTCGAACGTATCGATAAACATGATTTGGATGAATTCCTTAATGTTTATAATGTTTATGAATCTTTATTTTCTAGAAGAGGATGGATTTAAACCAGACTCATTAAACGGCATGCAGCACTCAACGAACGATCCAACTTACAGCGAGATCCAAGATGGCGCTGGCCAAGATCCTCCATACCACCAATTACGATAAGCTAATACAACGTACAGAGAGTAGCGACCCAGATAATTCCCTGTCTAAGGAAGAAGGCATTGAAAGAGCCAACATATGATAATGAACAAGCAAACCCGTCTAACTTATCTTCAAAAACTGATGAGACGGGTTCTCCACCAATTGAGAGGCAATCTCCGCCATCTTATGAAACTTTTCAGACAACGGAATCAACCCAGCCAAGTGATCAGTCATTTGCAAACCCTGGTTTTGAGAACGACGAGGTTATTTTTAATCGAGGTAATTCAAATCGTTCAAGCTTTGATGTTGGCGCTCCATTAAGTACATATTCCAGAAACTCGCAACGATTCCTCTTTATCATCCAATTCCTTCTCTCTTAAGAATAAAGATAAGTCCTCATTTGAAGACGATGAAAGTGTTACATCTTATACATTAGCTGAGAAACTTACAGATTCATCGAGAAAGAAAAGGACTGATTCCGACAGCTCAAGTGCAGATACTGTAACTGGAAATGAGGAATTTCCAGCGTTATTTAGAGCAGAAAGATAATCCATCAGTTAAGCACTCGTCCACTAACAAAGAACTTCAGTTTGAAACCGATTCCGATAGTTCGTCCTCTGAAGACGAAGTAATGGTATATGACTTAATGTCAGTTGAACAAGAGGATAAAGATACCGAGCAAACAGTCAAATTTCTTGGACAGAAAAAATTCTTAGAATATATCTAAGTTGATTAAAAAATCGATGCATTTTGGTGTTGTTGGATGTTTTGTATTCCTGGTCAGGAGTATTTGTATTTCATGGTATAGAAGCTTTACACGGCCCTCACGTGAAAGTGGCCATGCCGGAGAGCAGGGACCATAAAATTATTATAAAATTGTAAAAGTTATAAACAAAATTGAATCTTCCCTATGAGAACACATAGCGCATGCGCACTTTCGAACGTTTGTTGCGAAATAATTTCTACTGCGTAATAAAAATTTCTCACAAAATTATCTTTTTACCGAATCGAATTCAGTGATCTTTTTCTGTTGCTAGCTTTTATTCAAGTTTCTACAAACCAAACCAGGGACAATGTAAAGATGTTATATCTATTTTGCCTTGTAATGTTAAAAATACCACAGAACTCATCATAAAATATTTCTCCACAGATACTAGAGTGATCGCACTTAATCCGTGAAATTGTACTAGCTAAATAATGCAAAATAGCATTATTGAACAATGGAAAACAAAGGATTTTATACTTTTTAGTACAAAGTAAATTTTGTACTTTTTCATGGGTTAAGTGCAATCACTCTAGAGTGATTTTATTTAACGCGTGAAAACCTAGTACGCATAATAGTTAGTAGTAGACTGTAAACCTATTGTTTACTTTTGTTCTTTATCAAATACTGCAAACTAAATAGTCTTCTTTCTTTTACGCGTTAAATAAAATCACATTATGAGGTTATTTCCTCTTATAAAGGGTTATTATTTATAACAATAAAATCATGTATAGCGATATATAAAAATTGTTGAGCTGAGAGAAAACTACATAACGTGGTCGTTAGTTAGTAAACTCTCTATTCAGCACTTTTGATGAAAAACCTAAAAAAAGTCAACAACATCGAAAAAGAAGTCAGATAAGACTTGCGAGCAAGGTGTATCGTACACTGGGCGCCACAGTTTTGGTTCGCGTTGCGTATCGTTATCGTACGTACCTATCGTTATCATACATATCGCTGCGTATCGCGTTACGTATCGTTATCATACATATCGTTGCGTATCGTGTTACGTATCGTTATCGTACATATTGTTACGTATCGAGTTACGTATCGTTATCGTGCATATCGTTACGTATCGCCTTACGTATCATTGTCGTATGTACGTATTGCGGTACGTATCGCTTACAATTAAATAGCTCTGGCACTCAGGGTAATGGTTTTCTTGAGCAATGTACAAACGCTATAGTATATGATGTCTGATGAAACCTGAAACGGAATGATGCAATGATTAAGAAAATATTTATTTATATAATCAATTACTCTATGCCTAAAGAATAATATGATATAAAAATGCTATCAAATAATTTGTACTTTGATTAAAATTGTTTTATACTAAATAAAATTAATACAGTTGACTTCATAGGTTATCCAGGGCGACCGCTTGTTTTTCCCTTCCTTCTCCTCTGCTCTCCCATCTTTCTTCTCCTCTTTTCGGCTCTGCTCTACCTTTCTCTCTCCTCCCCATTTCCTTCTCTTGCCGGTCCTTCTCCTCCCCTTTCTCCGATGTCCTGGGTCCGGTTACTCGGAGGCGGGTTAGTGCTAACCCAGTGTTAACATAGTTTTCCTTAGACTTAACTCTGTGTTAACGCTAGTCCATCTGTGAGCCACTGGACCCGGGGCTTCCTGGATAAGCTGGCGTACTAACACATCTCTAAACAGCAGCCTGTGTTAGTTTACCACTAGCCAATTGTTTGTCTTCCGCCTCGTTGCTTTCCCTTTTATTCAATCTTGATAGTTATTTTGGAATGGACTTTCTGCTGCAACGAATTAACACACAGAATATAATAATGAGCCATATAAAGCCCTCCGTTCCGCAACGAGTAGTTGAAAATACGAAAGACTAGAAAAGCTTAAATCTGAAACGCGAAAAACAAATGCTAACAAACTTGATTCAAGAGCGTTCTTGATGTTGATGGACAAATTGATTGGAGAAATATAGAGGGTAAATGAAGTCTTATAATCTAGGTGAAAATAACAACGCCATTTCTCGAAATGATACGAAGAAGATCATTGATACGTCAGATATAGATGCCATTCTTTGTCTTTTTAATACTGTATTAATACTGAGTTAATAGCATATGCTAGTCTTTATTATTTAGTCTTTACACTAATCTTGCAGTGTGTCGTGCGCGGCGTGTTTATAGACCAGCTCTGAACTCGACTTTGTTGGTAGACATGTATGTACGTGGAAAGAATGATGATTCGTGATGTCATCGAAATATGTTTGGAATAATCGGAATTAATGGTCAGCGTTATATCACTTGAAATTATAACAAGATGATAACTGCACTCACAACGCGACAACTGGTTACAACTGATTACGAGTAGTTGCGAGATAGGTGGATTTAGTTGTGTTTTACGTCGTTTGTTGTATGTGCGAAACAGCATGGCGACATTATGTGAATTAGGATTCAGCTGTCTTCCCCCCCAGAGGTAAATCCATTGATATACACAACTATTATCAAGTTGTTTATGTTACTAGAAGTATATGTATCAAGGTCACAAAATTTCTAGGCCGGGGAAGGCAATGTTCTTTTACGAGCTTTTCATCGATCAAAGCTAAATTCAGGCTGCAATTAAGACGATAAGTTGTATTCGAACGCTCTTCAAAGAGATAAATCTCACAGACAGCCACATCATATCGCTAAAGTTTCTGGTGAATCGAAACTCTTCTTTTTTCACACAGACTCTCTCAATAGTTCAGCTAAATCGACAGATATATATGCACATCAACCAAAACAACATTTACTGCATTCTTTGTCGGATTCCGGCTCTGTAATACAAAAGTGTTCTTTATCCGCCACAGGGTGCGATTCATATTTTTATAAACAAACTTTAATCAGTTAGTTTTGTAATGAATGCTATTAAATAAAGACTGTGATTGTTTGAAAAGGCAATTAAATTAAAATGTATTTATACATTTCTTAAAACTTGTGTTATTGTATCAAGCACTACGGTCAACCTGTTTGAAAACATTTTGAATAATACAGTATATGAATACTAGCTCGCAGCACTTCACTTTCTGTTAATTAGACTGAAACGACTAGTGCTATATGTATATTGGGATACATAATTACAAAATATAATGGCGATTTCGTCACGTAGGCAATGGAATAAACACGATTTCAAGGGCAATATATAGTTCACTCGGCTGCCTGGAATTTAAAGCTTGCGCTGCCTAGCCTGCGATGGGGTCCTAAGGGGAGGGGGAAGAATTATGTGCACAACCTAAGGCCGCACATGCACAACAAAATATTTCGAAACGCCTGCTCTTCAGATTTCGCAATCGTCAATATTTCATGAAATCGTAACTTACGTCACAAATTTCTTAAGTTACCGCTGACATCTAATCTTTGAGCCGCTGATCATTTCGGAGGCATCCTCGCGTTTTACTTCAATGCATTTTAGAAAGTTGTTTTTATGAATCTTAAGATTTTAAAGAAAAAGGGTTGAATCTAGCATTTGGTTCGCCTTTAAATGAGGTCTTTGTTACTTTGTAAACACTAAAAAGGATGAGGAGCGTACAAGCTTTAACGGGGTTTTTGCCCGAGGGGGGGGGGGGGACTCCGATCGTAAATGGACGGGGATGCTCGTCGTACCTTTTAGGGGTCAAAATCTGCAATCTGGTACCTTTTAGGGTGTCTCAGACTTAAGTGGACTACCAGAGACATAGATGGTACCTTTGAGGGACTGTTTTGGGGTAAATAAACTACCTAAAATAAGCATGAAAGGGACAATTTCGATGATCTGAATTGAATCTTCAAAGCACATCGATAACAAAGTGTTTCATTACTTTAATTCTTTATTATTGTTTTTGAATTGGTACCTTTTAGGGGTAGAAATGAATTGTTGCCACTCCCACTCAGGTACCTTTTAGGGGTCATTGTCAAAATTTCCGACGAGCATCCCCGTCCTCTTATATATGGGAGTCCCCCCCCCCGGGGGTTTTATGGAACCCCAAACACAAAACAAAATATCCCAAACCCCTAAAGAACGGTTGCTTTGCAAGCTAGTGTAAACACGAGCAAGATTTTGGGAAGTACACCTTGAAAGGCGAAATACCATGAAATTCAAACTCAATTTATTTAATTGGTTAAATCAAATTATCAAACCGCCAATAGCGTATATAAATCGGGGATTGAATTTTATCGAGTTATGTAAAATGCATATATATATATCAATCTTTGAAGCAATAATTTGTTGCAATTATTTAATCATTGCTCTCATAAAGGGTCCCGATCTGTAAATATTAATCATTTTGGATGACCAAGTTAATAACAAGAGTTACTGTAACTCCTTTTGGCAAAATTTGCCGAGTTAAAAATTTCACTCGCAATTAATTAACAAGATCGCAATGCCGCTCTCAACAAATCTCCTCCTCTCTTAACCTGAATTATCACGCAAAACGCAGATTTTACATACAATTTTCACGTTTTGAAAGAGTTCTATAAAGGATGAATATTTCTGTAATAGTCGAGAAAATATATACCAAGCTTTGTTGCGCATTAACGTCGGGCCAGGCACAATTAACCCTTAAATCAACACTTATAAACAGGTCTCTTTTATAATTACCTCCGTATTTTCAACAATTTCTCATCAAACTGAGACGATATTTTTGAAGGTTGTTTGCTATATTATATAGCATTTTATTTTTGGCATGCTAAAAGTTACCACCGACGTCAAAACGCAACGTCATAGCAAATTCTTACATTCCTCGAGAAAATCGAGACTACGGCTACTCCAAAAAGTTCTAAAAAATATTTCGAAAGACAATACTATATATTTTCTAAAATGTGATGCAGTTTTTAATCTCGATGCAATAACTTATGGCTGCGTTATAAGGGATGTTCTATTTTGTGATTACATCATAGAGATGATAGCAACTCGGCTGGGGAGCAGTGAAAATCGATGAAATTTAGCTGGGTCCGGTTGCGCGAAAGCAAGATAGCGCTTAACCAGGATTAAAATTAATGCTTTTCTTTACATATACTCCTGAGTTAACGCTGTCCAGCTTTTAAACATGATCATTTTAACGATAGAAGCCGAAAAAAGAGGTTTTACACAAGCTTTCTTAGAAATATTTTAAGATATCAGTGACGCAATTGTGACGTTACAGGAATTTGTTATTTTAAGAAGTTCTAAATTAAGAGTTCCAATACTTATCTCCAACTGGCAGCCACTACTAAGAAGTTGAATAAAAAAGCTATATTCATAAATATTATTTGAAAAGTTTCAGCCCATATTGACAGCCATTTATAAATACACTTGTTCATCCAACTTCCGTTTTGTTTTAAAATCTTCTACACTCTGCACATTACAAGAACAATGAAGCCCTTCAAATCGCGTTGTTTTACATTTTCAATATTTGTAGATAAGTAGTATCAGAGAGTAATTAATTAGAAATGGATCAAATATTTGTAGCCTTAACGTTTTCAAAAATCCTATTAAACCTCATGGACCGGCCAAAACGTCAGCTTCTTACATTACAAATATCCCCTGTATTGCCATAAATGATCATCAGAACGTCATTTTGTTGATTTTCATTGCTCCCCAGATATTTTGCTTTGTGTTTTGGGCTTCAAAAAAAACCCCAAAGACCGCCTGCTTGGCAGGTATATATATGCCTACATATAAGCAAATTTTTATTGGCTAGGACAATGTACAAAGGAAAAAATGATGTTGATCCGAAACTGGTCAAAAAACTTGTTGCTTTATTGTACAAACGGATGAGCTAGAATATAACAGTTTTCCACTGTACTATAGGTCATTTTTACAACATTCCTTGAGTTGTTATGACACTACATGTCATACGTCATGCAACCGGCTAGCTCCACAGGCTACCTACAAGGCGGAAATTAGAGGTACTGAGGCGTTCAGTGCCAGTTTCAGTGTGCTGGTGAAGGACAAGTAATTGACATATCTTGTGAGCGAACTGTTGCACAAAATCTTCGGAAGTCTCTCCCGCAGCTACTTCACAAAACCAGGTAAGTCTCTTTCTGCCTATAAGCACGAGTGGTGTGTCAGATTGAAATGTATTGTACCGTGTTCATACCTGCAACTCAGCCGTCGCGAGAAATATAGACTGTGAGTCTAAAAATGCTTATGGTGCAACTAAGTTCCAGATATATACGAGTCCGGCTTCTCTGGAATAAAATATAAAAAGTTTCAAAAACTAAAATAGTCCTGACCTTATGACGGCCCTCTTCTGGGGAAGGAAGGAATAATGCAAAAAGTCAGGTAGCAAACAAGTTAATGCAATGCAATCTAATGTAAATTAGCTTGTTCGATACTTGACTTTTTGCATAATTTTCTTTCCTTCCCCTGAAGAAGGCCGTCATAAGCGACGGCCGAAATAGTAGGACAATTTTTAGTTTTATAAAGCTTTTCATATTTTCAAACAGAGAAGCGAATATAATCATTTATAATAGTTTGAGGTTACTTGATGAATGTCTTAATTACAAGTATATAGTATACAACTAGTCTTAAGCAATGCTTATGTGAGTGCTGCCAAAAGGATTTTAAAGGGAGGCAGTGCTCTTTGTGTGATGCTTAGCATTTCAGCTAAAATTGTGAAAAAAATCTCAGTTAGACAACAAATGATGAAAAACAATATGCCACAAACTGAGGTGCTCTGGGTATGAGGATTTTCTTTTGTAAAATTAATTAGCATTTGATATTGATCAGTTGATTGTTAGGAATAGTACTCCATGAACTGTTTGAGTAATATTTTTCTAGTTGTATCCTATAGTTAATATTGCTTTATGTTCTCTATGAAAGTGGAATCCCTTTGTGTTTTATAATTAGAAATAGAAAATAGAAATTTCAATAATATAAAACATGAACTTTTATTGGCAACTCTTTTAACTTATTGTAACAAATATTACAACGGTGAAAAATGGTAATAGCTCCACATAGAGCAGGCCATATTTGGCTGAGTTCGGTATAAGTTTGGAAAGTACTGCCGATAAAACAGAAGTTCGTACAGCCAACACTCACGTTGCTCGTGACTACTGACTCTTAATTACAATTTAGAAAGTAGATATGTCTTTAAATGGTAATACTTACCAAAGATAAACGGCCTTTTTAGCTACAGAGTTTATAGCCTGAAACTTCAGATGTCAAAACACCAAAAAGCACATGTGAGTGCGTAGAACCGGTTTCCAAACCGGTTTCGTAGTACTTTTACTGTTTTTACTGGTGAACTGCTATCGAACTTAAAACTGGTTTTAACCGGTTTGTTGAATCCACAGGGTAACCGCATTCTCAAATTGGACGTATTGACAAAATTAGGACTGCTGCCGGCGCTCGCTCGCTGAGGCTCGCTCGCTTGGCAGCAACAAACGCATTCCACTTATTGGTTAAGGTGGCTCGACTGGGTTTTGTTTGAGGCGCACCTCCGCAAAAATGCATCGCGGCAAAAATCCTAATTTAAAAAAAATTCCGCAGCAAGTCTAGGGATAGATTAAACTTTCTTTTGACATTCAAATCATTTTGATCGGAGTTTTCAATAATTTATAGTGGCGGCATGGCGATTTTCATAAACCTGATTTTTTGGGAAAACTAGAGTTTTGTACAAAACCGCATTTATTGTTTCATGAAATCTACAGATCAAGTTCTGCACTCTTACTCAGCTTCAACGATGAACTTTGAACTTTGAGCTTTTACACATCAAAAAAGTAAACATTTCCAAGCATTCAGTTTACTTGGCCGAAAACCTTACTTTTAGGACTCGCAAAAAGCTGATTTTTAGCTCATATTGTCCACACATTCAATAACTGTTCGTTTGGAAAAGTAGAACAAAATTGCGTCGCACGATTTTGAGACAAATATGAATTTAGCCGCACTAAAGTTGATAAATTAAAGTGCACCTTTTCATCGTTTGTTTATCATTTCACTTATATATAAAAAGCTAGAAACATTAAGATCACCTCGATTAATTTTTTCTAACTTCAGTATCAGCGTTATCACTGAATACTGTGTTTCATGTTTCCAAGTGCATTGAAATGTTTTAAAGCAGTCAATCAAATATACGAATTAATGATTTCTTTATTTTGTAATGACGTTACAGAAATGACTTCACCTTAATAGCAACTTCATTGGGAAGCAATAATCGTTCTGAGTCTGGTTGTTCGAAAATGGCTTAGTGCTCAACAAGGGTTAAAATCAATAAATAACTTTCTAATAGTTGGATCATGACTTTCAAACTTTTGCGCATTAACGTCGGGCCAGGCACAATTAACCCCTAAATCAACACCGGTAAACAGGGGACCGTTTCTCAAAAGACCCGATAACTTTACGGACCCGTTAACCTAAATAAATCGAATAAGTTAACGGGTCCGTAAAGTTATCGGGTCTTTTGAGAAACGGGCCCCTGGTCTCTTTTATAATTAACTCCGTATTTTCAACAATTTGTCATCAAACTGAGACGATATTTTTGGAGGTTGTTTGTTCTTGGTTTGCACTGACGTCATCATAAATTTTTTCGGGCTTAATATAGAATATTTTTGAATAAAATAACTTGCATCTAATAAAGCAGTTGAAGGTTTATATCTATACGAAATCTTTAGTCATTTTGATAACGAGATACGGGCCGCGATCAAATATCTTCATTGTTTGGTGTGAAATGTATGGTTTGCCATCTTGGTGCACAACCTTTGTACACCAACATGGCGTACAGTAACACGAAGGACCAAAATCATGTTAATATCGCTATAATTCGTGTTTTGTATGCAAATATTCACCAAAACAAACTTATTTATCCCTTACAAAGTTAAAGTCGTACGATTTGAATCACATTTGCCTATATTTCTGCGTCTTTACGATATACGTTTCAGTGTTGCGTGACAGAAATTGACTCGCAATAAATCGAAAACCATTCATCGAAAGACCTCAGTTTTTTGTGTGAGGACTTTTCGAAATGATATAAATATAATATCTAGGAAACAGTTTCGTGTGATGAATAGTTTAGATTTTAGCTTTTTGATTACCTCACATGCAAACCAAGAATAGCGATTTTATTTTGGCATGTTAAGCTTACTACTGACGTAATCGTGACGTCATGACTGCGAAAACGAACGGACACGGCACGGAGCTGTTGTAGAAGTAACTGAGATCTTTTGTATCTAACGGTCACATGATATTAAATCCCCCAGGTTGGAGGGCAAAACATAGGGCAGAATTGAGGGACATCAAGGAGTGTTAACTCAATTAACTGACCCTCTGAGCATGTGAAGTTCGAATCTTAAGGTTGATTTATTTCGAAATTCGACAAGGTTCACGCAAATTATCAACATGGAGATATTAATTTACACGATGATATATTGAACTTGGTGCTGCTTTAAAAATTCGCGTTGGAAATCGATCTTAAACTTTTTGTAATTTTGAGGAAATTTAGTGGGAAAGCCTAATTAGGTCATCTTTGAGACAAAACTTCTCACGAATTTTCAAACGACCCATGTCAGGTTCATCCAGATTATTAATATTGTAAGCTTAAATTCAGTAACGAGCCTAAGTTTTCTTTATTCCGACCACGGGAACATGTTGGAAATCAAGAATCACCCATCAAAACACCTAATTAGTATGCAAATTCAGATCAAAACACCTCATTAGTATTCAAATTCAGGCCATTTCAGTTCCTTTGAGTCACCGATTCGAATTTACCGCCAACATGTAGCTCCGCCTCTTTTCTTACTCAAGGGAATAGCGGACAAACATCGGAAAGACTTCGGCTAATAACTCTGGAACTCTTTATAAACTATAAGAAGTTTCTACAATCTAAACTCGACTTTTTAGCCCGCAATAAATTTTTATGCGCCCAAACACTTATAAAACGCTTCATAGAGTGATTGTTGTAGAATCCTGTCGCTTGGCGTTCAGTTCTCACGAACCTCATCTTTATACTGAATAGCACGGCGTAGAGAATGGATCAAAGCCTAAAATGTTTTATTTCTTTTCGTTATAAGACAACAGAATGAAAGTATTTAAGTTTTTCAGTACCTAGAGTTAAGGTAGAGAGTCTGAAAATTAGTAGTAGTACGCACTGGGACATTTACAACAAAGGCAAGTCAAGCTTAACTGGCAGAAGTCCTTTTATTTTGGCGGTGTTTACATTGGCTTTTGCCCTCAAACTTGAAGGATGTTGTACCATTTAACCATAAAATGCAAAGGGCCTATTCCGAATGTCCAGTAACGACACAGCGCGATTCGTTTCTTATTCATGTGAGAACTGCTCAAGTACACAGGCATAGAAGACGTCATTGAGCCTTACGTGTGATCCGGATTGGTTGAAATGTTTCGATGAACTGATTACAGAATGTCTCAAAGTTCGTGCACCTCCGTTTTGAACTGGAATAGTTTTTTACTCGGGCTACCTGTGGTAGCTCGAGTCTAGTTTTACCTTTTCGGTCTATCAATCTATCAATCTATCAACGTCGCAAATCGGCAAATTACCCAGAAGCCTTTGGGGTACACTGTTGACCACGAGGCTTCCTGTGGTCGCGAGAGATTGAGAACAAAATGGCGGACGCTATCAATCGGAATTTTTCAGATTTTTCGAACTATTGGCTTTTAATCTCAAGATACTTTGCTTTAATGGTTAATATCGAATTCTCGAATTTAGTGATGACCTTCTTACCAGCTGTTGTAATCAACTTATAATGTATTGATCGGCAATTCAAGAACACGAGACAGAGATCGATTTGTGGCAGCGAACTTCACTTGAGGACAGACATGTAAGACACGGAGAAGGGTACGTCACGGCGCCGTGAATGGCTGCCACTAGATTATGTCTTTGTTTCATAATTTTATTCGTCATTTTATTTGTGTTTAATTCTACAACATGTAGTTTCAACCGATCTTCATATCTTCAATTACCTGCTGATCAAGAAATTTCTTCAAATCTTTTTGTTTGGAGCAATATTTTGTTATGTTTGAATTTTCGTCCGTTGGCCGTTAAAATCTCCTTGTCTTCATGTGGTTATTTCAAATCTTCGTTTTCACGTACAAAGCTCTCTAAACATGGTTTTACTTCACTACTCATTGCTGGACATGATCCTCCTTTTGACATTACTGTTTTTATGGATATTCATCCGAATCCTGGACCTACAACTGTTTCACCGTTTGACCTCTCTACAACAACTGTCAACAACTCTCCACTGCATTCTTCAAAATCTCCGTTAATAACGTTTTCTAGAGATGTCGTTCTTCTTTCCTATCGTAGCTGTGCTTCTACTAATAATTTGTCGTCTACTTTTGCTGTTTTAAAAGAATTAGATATTTTTCGTTACCGTGGAACTCGTGGTGGTCGTTGCAAATCCTCTTCTGTTTATACTGGTTGTGCTTCGCTGAACTCTCAGTCTGTTGGAAATGTGTTGTTCATGCTGATAATCTACTCAACTTCTGCCTTCTCAACTCAAGATCTATTAACAATAAATCCCTTGAAATTAAAGACTTCGTTGTTGATAAAAATATTGATATTCTTGCTCTAACAGAAACCTGGATCAAAAATAATGACAGTAACAGTGACTTTGCTTCGCGTGATATTTGTCCTAATGGTTTTTCTTTTGAACACTGCCCTCGCATTAATCGCTCTGGTGGTGGAATTGGTCTTCTATTTAATAAGTCTATTAAAATCAAACGAATTAATACTGTTTCTTATCCTTCTTTTGAACATATGGAATTTATTCTTCATGGTAGTTCGTTTCAAGTTCGCCTGGTTGTTGTTTACAGACCGCCGTCATCTTCTAAAAACAATGTGCCAATTGCTAACTTCTTTCAAGATTTCTCATCGCTACTTGAATCTCTTTCTACGTTTTCTGGAAAACTGTTAATTGCTGGTGATTTTAACTTCCACATTGATAATCCAAATGATGTTTACGCTGTTCGTTTTGCTGATCTACTTGATTGTTTTAATTTATCCATCTTGAATAATTTGGCTGGTCCGACTCACAAGAACAACCACATCCTCGATCTTTTGATTACTAGAAATGATGACATGCTTGCTAAAGATGTTTATGTTCGTGATCCTGTATTATCTGACCACTTTGCTGTTCATTGTAAACAAACCTTGTGCTTCTGTGCGTACAATAACTTATCGTAAAATTCGTTCTATTGATATGGATCAATTTAGCCGTGATTTATCTCAATCTTCATTAATACAATCTCCTGCTCCTGGTTTAGATGATCTCTGTCATCAATATGACTATGTCTTGAAATCCCTACTTGATAAACATGCACCGTTACGTACAAGAACTGTCACGCAACGTCCCAAAGCACCTTGGTATAATGACGTCATCAATTCTAATAAATTGAAAAGAAGGAGGCTTGAAAGGCGTTGGCGTAAATCTAAATTATCTGTTGATCGTCAATTATTCATCAATCAAAGTAACTTTGTGAAAAAACTGATTTTTGAAGCCAAGATGAGCTACTATTCTAATTTAATATCTGATGCTGGTTCTGACTGTCATGCAATGTTCAAATTGATTGATCGTCTTTTTCATAAAACACCTGAGAAAAAGTTTCCGTCTTCTTCTTCATCGCAGGCTCTTGCTGATAGTTTTGTTCACTATTTTAAAGATAAGATTATTAATATTCGAAATGGTTTTCCTATAGCTACCTCTGTGAATTTGCCTATCCTGATGTCTTCAAATTTTGATTCCTGTACAATTGGTTGTAGATTGGACTCCTTCTCTCCTGTAACACTTGATGAGTTATCAAAGATTTCTCGTAAACTGATATCCAAGTCCTGTGAACTTGATCCTCTTCCTGCTAGTCTTCTTCAAGATAAATCTGTCTCTTCTTCCTATAATCTGCAAGATTGTTAACTCTTCACTTAAAAATGGGCGTGTCCCTTCCTCTCTAAAAACTGGTGTTGTGAAACCTCTTCTAAAGAAACCATCGTTGGACCATGAAATGCTCAAAAATTATCGTCCTGTATCAAATCTAAAGACTGTTTCTAAAATTATTGGTAAAGTTGTGGCTAATCAACTCTGTGCATATCTCTCATCTAATAACCTGCATGAGCCTCTCCAATCTGCTTATAAACATCTACATAGTTGTGAAACTGCCCTTACCCGTATTCATAATGATATCCTAAAAGAAATTGATCAACATTCTGGTGTTGCTATGGTTCTTCTGGATTTGTCCGCAGCTTTTGATACCGTGGATCACGCTATTCTACTTGATCGCTTATACTCTAAGTTTGGAATCGGTGGAAAAGCTCTACAGTGGTTTAAATCATATCTCTCTGATCGTACTCAATTTGTTTCCGTTAATGGTTCTTCTTCTAAAGTCCTTGATGTTGACTGTGGTGTACCTCAAGGCTCGGTTCTTGGTCCACTTCTCTACTTGTTATACACCTCTCCACTATAGCTGATATTCTTCGCCGACATAATATGTTTTTCCATTTCTACGCTGATGACACACAGCTGTTTATGCCCTTCTCCTGTAATGACGATCTTTCTGTGAACGATGCTATTAAAAGAATTGAAGCCTGTCTCTGCGATATTAATAACTGGATGACTAAAAATAAACTTAAACTAAACAAAGATAAAACTAAACTTCTCGTTTTGTCCTCGAAATTTGATCCTCATCTGTCGGATCCTATTCTGCAATTTGGCGATGAAGTAATTAAACCCTCTTCTAAAGAAAGCAACATTTATTGGTGTCATTTTTGATTCTTCGATGTCCATGGTTCCTCACGTTAATAATATTTGTAAAACGTCTTTCTATCATCTACGTAACATTGCTCGTATTCGTAAATTTATCTCTTTGAACACAGCTGAAGCACTTGTCCATTCCTTTGTAACTTCTAGACTTGACAATTGTAATTCTCTTTTGTACGGACTACCAAATACTCAACTGGATAAACTACAACATGTTCTGAACTCTGCTGCTCGTCTGGTAACTCTCACAAAAAAACGTGATCACATTACTCCTGTACTAAAAGATCTTCACTGGCTCCCTGTAAAAGGACGTATTAATTACAAGATTCTACTACTGACTTTCAAAGCTCTTCATGGTCTTGCTCCTTCATATATTACTGAATTAATATCTGTCTACAAACCTAAAAGAACTCTCCGGTCCTCCAATGAATTACTGCTGTCTACTCAATCGTTCAATCTCAAAACCTATGGTTATCGCTGCTTCTCTGTCTCTGCTCCTGTTTTGTGGAACTCACTTCCATCGTCTATCCGTGGTATTGACAGTCTCTCGTCTTTCAAGAAAGAACTTAAAACTCATTTATTTAAGTTAGCTTTTGATTTATGATTGTATTTTGTTGTTGTTGTTATTGTTGTTTTGTTTACAGCGCCTAGAACAGACCTGTATAAGCGCTATATAAGAATATATTATTATTATTATTATTATTATATTGTCTTTAATAGATCAGTAGTTTGTTTAAATTAATAATATTTCACCACTGCTTGCACATAATATTTGCTTACACAGTGTCTACAGTCATGCTCTTCCTGAGAGCCGTGTTAAAAACGAACTAATTAACTAACAATATCTACAATGTTTATTTTAACTAGAAAGACTAGGAAATTCTTGCCTTTGTGTAATAAGGTGACTAGGGTGTATTCAATAATTAGGCCAGGAAACAGGAATTAGTAAATGTTGCAAAATTACACCAAATAAACAATGGAAAACAAATGATTTTTTATTATTAACTTATAAATATTTAGTGCAATCTGTATTTTGTACAATGTCATGATTATATTGAATGCACTTTATTGTCAATCCTGCTCAATGCTAGCAGATAAAAATATAGTGATGGATCATCATGGAAATTTATGACAGTAATGTTTATGAGACCTTATATTAGCAACAATTGAAGAATAATTTTAGAATGTACAAAATTAAATGATATTTTCAATCAATGAAAAGTGATACTCAACCACAAATTTGTACAAGCTTTGTGCAACCATGTTCACAGAAACAAGATAAAGTGGATTGAATTGAAGATAAAGTATTACTGTATGTAGTAGTATCAGATTGATATGCATGGAGGAGCTATGTATGGTATCAGTAATGAGCATATTGTATGACATTACACTTCTTCAAATAAAGCATCAGCAACTGACTACTGCTATAATCATTGATCTGCTCCATATTAAAAACATGGTAATACATGTATTGAAAAGTTGTGTTAAGAAACTGAAATGATTTCATAGAAAGGTAACTGTGGTACTTCTAGAATCTACCAATGTGACAACAGCAATATCAAAATCATTTTAACTTGGACATCGAAACAGTCTGCCACAGTTTGTAAGTTTTGTTTCCATAAATCAAAGTAAAAAAGTACAGAATAGAAATTTAAATTGTGTGAGCTATATTGTATAATTTATCTGTAGATCATATTGGATCATTTGGTAGGCATTTACAAAATAAAGCAGACTGTATACTGCGGTGTATATGTCTGGCATGATAAAAAGACCAGCAGTATATTAATAACCACCATGATGTGGCACAATTATGTACAAACTACTTTCTCCCCAATATAATTTGTGTTCTACTCTGGGAGTACTTGTCATGCATTTTTGCAATCAAAAGACACTGACAAGTCAAACTGGTTTCCATCAACTTCTGTTCTCCATTTCTCCCCAAGTACTAATACAGGTGTAGCCCGAGTGAACGCTTATTAGGCGTCTAGTTTATTAATGCTTTTTCCGTGATGCAGCGTTTGATGGTAAACATTTTTGTTGTCATTTTTTGGACCGACGTTGTTAGGCCAAATCGGCTCGAACAATTTTCTTAACATTGGTAGGAACCTATTAAAATAGCCCGTAAACGCGTTTTAACTGATACATTGCACGTAGGAATAGCATTTGGCTGAGGAATGTAAGGCTCAAAGCTCAAATTTGGACCTGCATGTAGAATCACGTCCTTTTCTGACATGTCTTTACTCAAATTAACACAAATTAACACAAATTATAACACAAATTTAAGCGTGCATCCCTGCCAACTTGCTAATTACCCAACTCGATCGGCAAACGACTGACAACGAGGAACAGATGTATGTGGCACTAGCGACTAAGTGCGTTGGAAACAACTAAATAAGTTAAAATATTTGAATTTTTGTTGTACGTTCGTGCGTACTAGTTCAGCGTAATACAACGACAAAAACGGCAAAAATAAATCAATCAATCAAAATAAATAAACAAACAAACAAACAAACAAACAAAAATAAATAAATAAATAAATAAATAAATAAATAAATAAATAAATAAATAAATAAATAAATAAATAAATAAATAAATAAATAAATAAATAAATAGATAGATAGATAGATAGATAGATAGATAGATAGATAGATAGATAGATAGATAGATAGATAGATAGATAAATGAATGAATGAATGAATGAATGAATGAATGAATGAATGAATGAATGAATGAATGAATAAATAAATAAATAAATAAGTAAATAAATAAATAAATTGCAACCTCGTGCCGTCAATGACGAATTGTTGTACAAAATTCGTTGTCATCCCATTGAAATCTCACAGATATCTGTGCCTGACTGTTTCATCTCGCTCAAAAAATAATTTCTCGGTCAAGGGACTGTAACTCTAGCACAATTTTTGTCCAGAATAGATTGGAACACTCATAGAATAGTTTACCGAATCACCGAGTCAAATCCGAGTCCGAGTCAAATCCGAGTCCGAGTCAGAAGGCCGAGTCAAGATGAAAATATCTAAAAATTGACCTTTAATAGCAGGCTTACATTGCTAATATATCAAATCATGTTTGACAAAAGTTGTAAGAAAGAATCAAGTAAACAACGACGAACTTCGACGCCGCCATTTTGTGGTTACCACAGAAAGCCCAACACTGAAAACAACTGTTTGCTTGGTGCGGGAAAGGATGACAGGACGGCTTGCCTCCCTAAAGCATTTAAAATGTGTCAAAGAAAGGAGCAAAACCAGCATCCCTAAGATGATTTAGAGTTTCTGTATCAATCAATCAATTAATCCGACATTGCAAGCTTGAAACTTGCCGAACTAAACACGGCATTCATCATAATTCATGCCAGTTTTATATACGAGCGTCTAACCAGGTTTATGAACGTCTAAATTGTTGGATCTGTTCCACAAAATATTCGCTCCACAGCCTATTGCTTTTGCTGGAAGGCAATGTGAAATACTACATTGTAGCTGGGATTTCAGTTGTTCATTTTAGCGGGGAGTTTTTCAGTCTGGTGTTATTCTGTACTTTATCGATAATACGAGGACTGAATTGATTATGATGTAAGACATTAAATAAATAGAATGTAAAACTTTACTTCAGCTTATCAGATAAACATGATGTGAAATACTAGCAATGTAAGTCTTCTAATCATAAATGTTTTTTTTTTGTTTTTGTTTTGTTTTTTATCTTGACTCGGCCTTTTGACTCGGACTCGGCTTTGACTCGGACTCGGATTTGACTCGGAAAATGAATTTACCCAGTAATAGGTTGTTTGAAACATGGTACTTATCCAGAACTAACTAAAAATTCTATCAGTCAAATTTCGTATTCGTATTCGTACTCGTACTTTGTGCTTAAGCTCCCAAATAAAAAAATAATATATCGACTGGCATCGACAAGTTATCGGCAAATGAGACTGTTAAACAAAATTTCGAAAACACCACCAAAATTAAATCTAGAATAATTAAGTTATAGTTTTGTGTTAAAGATTTCGCCAAAACTTGTTTGAATTATGCCGACAGAGCCACCTTGAATAGCTCAAGTATTTTTATGAATTAGGTTTTCATTGTTATAATATTTTTAGGATTAATCACGTTCATTGCCTTTATTATTTCAGCGTCGAGATGAAGAATGCTGCTGCTTGTACCTTCGTTGTTTATGTCTTGCTGTTGATGTTCAGCCCTTCGTACAGTAAGTACATAATGAAGCGTAAGGATAGTTGCTTTGGATCAAACAAACAAACAAACAAACAAACAAACAAACAAACAAACAAACAAACAAACAAACAAACAAACAAACTGAAACAAAAATAAATAAATAAATACAAATCTCGGTCTGGCGTGCTCCCTTGTTCCGAATGGACTCAGTAATTAATTGATAAGGGAGTAAAACAGTTTTTTCCTATTACAGATATTGGAGTTCATTTTGGCATCGAACATCTATCACCAGCCATCATGAACAACACTAGTATAGAGAATTTAAACAAAGCATTGTATCCTGGTCAAGATCTATCTCTTCCTTGTCGAGTGGGGTCAGCTCCACGAGTTTCCTATCGATTTGATTGGTTACTCAATGACACGTTATTAAACAGTAGCAATGACCCAAACCTGCTTATCAACCATACATCAGGCAACCTCTTCATTAGAAATCCAAGTAAAAGCAGGTACTTGACTTAGTTAAGTAATTAGTTATTTATTTGGCTGTAAGGGGGATGTAAGGGTTATGAGATTAGATCTGCAGAAATTCGTTCAAGTCTTGGATCGACTGATCTTGAGACAAGAAAATCAGATGTAATCACAAAGCAATTTTAATTCATAAGATTATAATTAAAGGCAATGCCCCGAATCTTCTTAAAGACGTCTTTAGAAAATCGAATGAACTCAACAGTTACGGCCTCCGTCGCTCGGCTGGACTTAAACTTACAGCTACCCCTACCCCCTACCGTTCTGAGTTCCTTGTGTAGCCTCTGTCAGTAGTGGCGCATTTCTATGGAACAATTACCCTCCAGTTTGAAAGCTTGTAATAGTCTGAGTAAATTTAAAGAATTAATTAATTAATCTAATATTTCTCTACACATTTTATTATAATTGTATACTTATCGTATTGAATGAATGAATGAATAATGAACATCTTTATTTAAAATTAAAACGAAATTATATTTTAAGTACAAGTGAAATACTTAAGTTTGGTCTACCTAGAGGTCGTTTAAAAGTATGACTATATAATAATTAAGTAGTATATGTTGAGGGTTCCTCAACAGTTGAGTTAAATAAGTATTGTAAATGTTTTTTGGGTTCCCTGTGTAATTGTTAATTGTCTTCCAAGAGCTAGTGTTTCATCGATTGGTGAGTGTTTATTTTTGCTTCAAACTTGTAATTTTTACTTTAAACCACAAGAAATGATTACTATGTAATATGCATTTTTTGTTTGTTTAGGGTTTTACTGTATTTACTGTATTTACTGCGTGCTTGCTAATAATAAATGGACTTCGATGCAAATTATGAATGTATGTCAAGCGGTAAAACCTTTCGATGAATTAGCTCACATGTCTGTTGTGTTTTTCCCTCTACAGTATAGATACAATAATTACGAATATCAAGCTGTTCGCTCAGATTTTAGGTGTACAGAAGCACCTCATGTATAGGATATGTATCATTTATATGTACATTATTTACGAGAGATCAGCAAAAAAACCTTATTGAATTCTTATAATTAATTGATGTATAGAGTCACTAAGATTTTTTAGTTTCTTTTTAAATCTGTTTAAAGATTTTTCCGATTTTAAAGAATCTGGTAAGGAATTCCACATTTTCGTTCCCATATATATAGACAAAGCTTTTTTATAAACCTCTGTCCTAACGTTAGGAACTTTTAGATCCTGTGACGAAATACGTAGGTTGTAACTAGTTACTACGTTGTTTTCAAAGGTATCTGTTGAATATTGTAGAACCATACCATTGTTCATCTTAAACATCATTATTGCTTTTTGTTCAAGTCTTCTTTTAGACAGTGATTTCCATTTCAATTTGTCAAATATTTCTTGAGTGGAAACACTAAGGCAAGGAGCACCCGGCTGTAATGGTTTTGCTGGTTCTGCAGTTTGTAACATAAGGTTTCATTCATACTGTCCCAGACTAGACAACAATAGTCAAAGTATGACTCCACAATAGATTTATATATTGTAACCAATGGTCTTGACTAAGAATAGAGTTTAATTTTTTAAGTACCGAAATAAAGCCTACTCGAGATTTTCTTTTTGATATATTAGTTATATTCGATATGAAGGCCCCAGTTTAAATGTTCGTCAATTTGAACTCCGAGGCATTTAGCTTCTTTCGTTCGTTTCAATTCTACATCATTTACGTGTAGCGGAAAATCAGTAGAGAGATTAAGCATCACGTACACGGGAAACGGAAGACGGCAGAGAGGATCACGTGATGGGCTTTTTTTCGCGTCTGGCGTTGCTGTTTCAAGGCGAGGGTGAGTCATTTTGCGTTTGCCGTAAACGTGAAAAGTCGCTCTTTCGTTTGAGTACCAAACGCGCAACGTCAGGTGCGAAATTCGTAGGTCACGTGATCCTCTCTTCCGTTTGTCGTTTCCCGTGTACGTGATGCTTAATCTCCCTAATATTCTAGAGTAACCAAACGTTCCCTTTTCCGACCAACATGAATGCAGATTTGACAGCATTCAGCGTTAGTTTGTTTGCGCATAGCCATGAAAACATGCGGTCTAAATCTGAATTTATTTGTTGTTGTAGATACAAGTCGCAGTATCTGAGAAAGTCAGAGTTGTGTCGTCAGCATATAGTCTAGTTTTGCTCAGTAATCTCAAGACTTTTTGGCAAATCTTTGATGTAGAAGAGGAATAGTGTCGGACCTAGGACAATGCCTTGTTGAGGCACTCCATGTGAAATGGGGAGTACGTCTGAGAGAACTTCGTTAACAAACTGACATTGTTGCAATCTGATAGGATATAGGATAGGATTTGAACCAATTTAAGGTACTGTCATCGAATCCATAGAAGCTTAATTTGGAAAAGAGGACACTATGGTCAACAGTATCAAATGCTTTTTTCAAATCTAAAAAAATTACGCCGTTGACCATTTTCCTATCAATGTTGAAAAGCCCATTCATTGGTTAAATCTAGTAGAGCAGTCAGAGTCGAATGCAAAGGCCTAAAACCAGATTGATGTTGGTAAAGTACATTATACGGTTATTAACCGAGCAAACGAGGTTAATAAGTTATCTATTATATGGCTTTGAGAAGTCCCGCTAAAACAATTGCCAAACGCAAACTTTTCTTTTCATCCGGGAAAGCGGTCCTGATATGGCAAAATACAGACCATGCGTTAGCCAATCAGAACCAGAATTCAGGAAATTATCTAGCCATATAATAATGTGTATTAAAATGTACGATTCCAACTGAATGGAAATAAGCTTTTCAAAAACACGAGAAATAATAGATGCAACAGATATAGGTCTATAATTATTGGGATCGTTACTTTCACCTGTTTTAAAAATCGGTGAGACCTTTGCGATCTTCCATTTATTAGGAAATGTACTAGACTCTTTGGGGAGCGTGTTTGTCAAGACCTTCGATGAAGACGTTTTTCCAGCAAGTCCAGGTTTCGTTGATGTCCGAGAAGTCATCAATAATTGGCCACTGGACCTGCTCAAGATCAGACTTAAATTTTTCTTCATGGAAATTTTTGAGATTTCGAGTTATAATTAACTTAGAGCTACCCCTAGGTAATCCGATTTTTCGGATAGCGTAGATCAAGTAATGATCTTTAATTGTTAGAGGGTAAATCCCACTCAATGCGATCTTACTTCTGTTGCTAGTGATTAAAAGATCAATAAGGGATTTACTGTTGAGCGTTACCATTGTAGGTTCATTGATGAACTGAGTTAGTTGGTATTCATTAAGGTAATTCCGTAGAAATAAAACCGAACATAGATTTTAAATGAAATACAGTTATTAACAAGGGGTGACAAGGGGTCACCTTGTTTGTATTTGGGCTAGATGGCGGTAATTTTAAGCATTTTTGAGGCCGTGCGCCAGCAATTTTCGAAAACGGAAAATCGAACAAAAGGCACTCACCTTTTGCATCAAGCCATTGTCAGCATTGAAATGTTCAAGTCATTCTATCTTTTACACATCGAACAAAAAGTAAAACCTCAAAAATTTTCAAGAAAATTTAATTGTCATTTGGCTTGAAAACAGCTTTCTTCAGTAAGCATTTCAGAATATCTCGAAAACGGAACATAGATTTTTTGTTAAAACTGAAATGTCTAATAAGTTACCTTACTCTTGTTGATTTGATATAATAAAAACGATAGGTCACCGTGTTTGTTTTTGCGCTACAGCTCGCTAAAGAACGAATTTTGTCCTCAAAATAGGCTTTGACAGAGGGAGGACGAGGCGAGTTTAGACGAAAATATATTTTAAAAGCCGATATCTCTTTCAGTTGTTTCCTCAAAAGTCCTGTGTTAGTGTTTTTAGTCTTCTTTTGATGTTTTCAGAGCTGTTTGCCGTAATTCTGAGCATTTTATATTTCAAAAATGGTGTTTTTCATCTAAATGGCCGCCATGTTGAAAACTTGAAATTTCTCCGTGTGCGCGAGCTCGCGCATGGTAGAATCGTGCGCAGTAAAGCGTGCGCAATGCAAAACTAAGGAATTACCTTAAATATGTCATTGAGGCGAGAACTATTTGTCCCAGGTTTGTTTTCGAGTAAATTAACCGATTTAGATCTCCTAAAACGTACAATTCACTATATTTTCAGAATCAATCTGTTGTAAAAATACTTCAAATTTGTCAAAACTATCAACTGAGAGATTTTGTGGACAATACCGTCACTGGAAAAAATGTTCGATTTCCATAGTATCGAAAAATCATGGAAATGTCGATTTACATACCATGTAAATTAATGTACACGAATTTTACATACTATGGAAATTGGTAGACTTAAAAAGATCACGTAAAAATCATGTTAATTAGCATTTAAACGGATTCAGTGACCCTGTAAATTTATTACAGATGATGCCACAAGAACAGAAATAGTGTAAAAATCATGTAAAATTAAAGCCTGTAAATTTACTGTAAAAATCATGCAAATTTAGATGTAAAACCATGTAAAAAACCATGTAATATTCAATTTACAATGTTTGTCTATAACATTTACAGGAATCAGTTTACACGGTTTTGTTGATCAAATTTACATGATCTTTTACATTGTATATACACGATTTTTCCATTATCTTTGTGAGATCTCGTTTTTTTTACAGGATTTTTACAGGATTTCTACAGGATTTTAACAAGATCTTCCTGATCCTGTAAAAAAACCCCTCAAGAATCACAAAACCCTGTAAATGGCGAACAATCATGTAAATTGAAATTTACGGTATCTTTACATGATTTTTACACGATTTTTACATACTATGGAAATCGATCACTTTTTCCAGTGCATGTCGTAACAAAAAATGGAGTAGAATTCGTCCTATTAATTTCGACACATATCATTTCGAGATCTTGTATTTCAAAGCAGGTTTTTCAAGAAAAATTAATCTACTCTCTAATATAAACACACACACACACCGCCGCCGCGGCTATCTCTGTCTTTACGCTGACAATAGTAGCCGGGTATATTTATTTGACGGTCAGTTGTGCGGTAATCTAATTTGGTCTCATTTATTGTAAGAATATCAAGAGCTTGATTTGACATAAGGATTTGAATCTCGTCAAAATATCTATTTAAACTATTGATATTTAAATATGCCATTTTAAATCCCCGAGATTTTGAGATTACAGTATCAAACGATTCAACACCAGTACTTTGACTAGGTGATATTTCATGTGTAAGATCATTATAAATGTCGGTGATGTCTGCATCAGAATTAATTATTCAATTGTTATCGTTATTATTAATATAGGTTCTAATATTTCTACTAAAATTATAAATACCTTTTTTACTAAGGTGAAGGCCGTCTTGGTCAAGTGAGTCGTCAGTTAAGTCACTGTGATCTATATAGTCAAAGTTTTTTAAGGATCTGTTTACTCTGTCGATTTTTCCAATGCATTGAAATAAAGGTGCATTCATTCATTCATTCATTCATTCATTCATTCATTCATTCATTCATTCATTCATTCATTCATTCATTCATTCATTCATTCATTCATTCATTCATTCATTCATTCATTCTCTCTCTCTCTCTCTCTCTCTCTCTCTCTCTCTCTCTCTCTCTCTCTCTCTCTCTCTCTTATAATAGTAATGATAATGTCCTTATTGTATAGTTTATTATCTAAAGTCTCTCTGTCTCCCTGTCTCTCGCAGAGCGACACTCAGACACTCATAAACTTTCCCTGGCGTATTTTTTCTTTGATTTATAGCATACATTATACTTTAATTTCAAATATGCTTTCATTTCAGGTATGAGGGCTTTTACCATTGTCTTGTTACAAGTGATCTTGGAATCACACGTGGTCCAAACATTCAAGTCAAAATCATAGGTAAATGCCCTACCGTGGTCAACCGTACCCTGATCAACCCTACCCTATCCTAGCCTTGCATTGCCTTGCAACCTTACAATTTTCCATTATTGTGCCTCTTATCCCACAATTTAAGGTAGTTAATTCGGGACTCATGAATTTTTACGATAAACTTGCCTTCAAAATTCCTACAAAGAAAGAGGGACATAGGAGGAAATAAAATGTAAAATAAAAATGGGGGGTCACCGAGGTCACTCTTGAGATATGAGGGGGGAGATGTGGGGTGTTTGGTGATCTTTTTACGAAAAATGGCCTCGAGATATCCCGTCAAATTATAAGAATTTTGGAAAAAACAAATGTATTCAAAAGCAAGCAAAATGATAGCCTGGGATGCAGAAAAACACTTGGAACTAAGTTGTTGCCGAACAATTTGCAAAGAAGCGAAAGATCAACAATAATATGCGAAAAATGGCCTTCCAGAATACTCGTGTAACAGACAGACGGGCAGACAGACAGACAGCGCAACGGATAAACAGGAGGACTGACAGACAGGACGGATAAAACGGCAAATAGTACAGGAGCTCATGTTTTTATGGATATTTTTACAGGTTTCTCATCACCCAATATAACAGTGTCCAACAAAAACCCTTCGCCTGGCGACACCATCGAGTTCAAATGCACCTTTACACAGGGACCCCGACAGCCGAGTTTCCTTTGGGCAAAGGATCAGAAGACAGCTCTGGTGCCGGATGCTCGGCATAAAATCGTTTCTGACTACAACCAATCAGTTTTGACCATTCGTCAAATCAATGCTGTTGATGAGGGAATCTACCAGTGCATTGTCAGGTATTGTTTGCATGTGATACATTCATTTATCTAACACTAGCAAAATTCTTATTGCTACTCCTATTGATACAGCAATGTGCAATACCAAAAGTACCAATCCAGAAATGTACACTTGTACAATAAACCAATCTCTGACCACTTGTTTGAGTGAGCTATTTTTAGACTTACGCTCCAGGCCAATCATAGCGCATGAGGTCTCAAATACCTGAGCCGATTGGCTTATGACAAGAGGAAATTAGGTAAGAGAAGGAATTGCGCGTATTAGGTCTTTGGACAATCATAGGCTCCGTTTGATGCTATTTTTAGAGTAAATCTGATTGGTCGAGTGCGCGCATTGCCTCAAGATCACAATGGCGGAAAAAGGGTGTATAACGTTGGTCGATGAAAAAGAGTTTAAACTTGAGAAAAAGGGCATTGGAGTACAAAACAAACAAACAAACATAAAACCAAACAAACAAAACAGGGTGGCAAATTACGACCAGAATGGGGACAGTGTCTCAACAGGTTTTGCATGCCGTTGTCTGAGCTACACATCGGTCCGTGGACAACAAATGAAAAGCATATAGGACATTGTACTTAACTATGTGATAAGAAATCGGGTGAAAGATGATATAAAAGACATAGGAGTGAAGCTATCTATCTAATTATTCAAATATATAGACGTACAATAACACGTCATAGAACCATGATCACACAAGCGCGCGCTAAATAAATTTGGTTGTGAAAGCAGACGTGATTTTTAGCGGGGAAAATATATGCAAGGGCAAGAGCGATAAATTATGTCAACAAGCTTTAGAACCAAAACTTAGAAGTAAAAATTTTGAAAACTTGAAGATATTTCAAGTTTGGTAATTATACGGACAGTTTTTAAGGTGGCTCGAAGTAGTTTTTTCAGACTGCACCGCACATTTTCATTTGGCGCAATGGGTATCTTAATGCGCACCAATGGACTTGGTTTCTACATCAAATATGAGGATAAGATTGAAGTTTTATATGATGTTATAATTAAATCGATCAACGTTTTTAAAATAGCGAAAATCGAACATCGTCAAAAATGGTTTTCCTCTAATATCTCGCAAAATTGATGAGCTTCAGACAAGCGGTAAGGTGCATAGAAAACTTCATAGAGATGCACAACATTTCAAAGTTTTAGGATATTTTATCTGTTTGATTTTCTTTAAATCACAAAATTTTCCACACATGCTGTATTTCTATTCTTGGACATAACGACAGCGTAAATAATACTCGAAGTACGCAAAACACCACGAGAACACTGTGGAAATATTGCTAAAATATACACTTACCTTACGTGAAAAAGCCGACTTTCAACTCTTCATCGATGTCAAGATATATATTTTTCTCTCCATGTTTCTTGTGAGACATTTTCTCCACAACTTGTACATCAGAAGTTGTTTTGGAAAATCTCAAAAACGCAGGATTATTTTTGCTTGGCGTTTTAGTAGGGCATTACTTGTTCTATACACAGCAATATTGCAGCAGCTCATTCAAATACAAGCACTAAAACGACCCGAAACTTAGACCTGATGTTGACCCAAACGTCAGCTCAAAACTTGCATTGAGACAACCATTCGACTCGCTAATTAGACATGGAAAGACATGACATGGAAATTATGTTCCTTAATTTTTACAAGGAACCATTCGATTACTTGTTTTTATTATATGACCGTGTATTTTGGAGCCTGGACACTAGCAAATCGAGCGATTTGATTGGTTGGATCACATCTCGGACCGGTCTAGATTCTCCGGCAATAACCGGTCCGATTGCATATTAAGATTTGAAAACAAAGCGAAAAAAAGCTATTTCTCTTCAAAAGTGTGCTGTTCAGCCAGATTTATGTCAAAAATAATTTTCATCAACTGATCAACCGTATTTTTTAGTTAAATCATCAGTTTAATTTCAAGAAATTCAAAAATTACAAAGTGACAGTGAAACAGATGCCAAAATAAACTTTCAGAGTCATAAATGCAACGAGTCACAACGTTGTCCCGTAGTCCCGGCCCAAAAGGAAATCAAATACCCTGAATTTACTTTCATGTCCCAACGATTCAACCACCACAACACTATTCATTTACTCTCAATGGTGTGTCAGATTGCATCCAGTTCTTCTTCTTTTCCAAAGCAGAATAAGGGCATAAAATCATTCACAAATCCGTTTGAAAGGTGGAAAGTTCACTCACAGGCTTACCAGGCTCGCAGTTTGTTCCCTGACTTCTTTGGACTTCCCGTGTTATTTGAGTTCGTTAAAGTTTGAATATTTGGGCGATTTCTTTGCTCTCAAAAATGACGATTTTGATTATATGTTCTTAATAAAATGACTTTAAATTGTGCTTTAGTCTTTTACTTGATGGAATTTGGGTGTTATTTGTCCATGAGATTTGATTTAGTGTGGTTTTTCGACGGCCGTTGTGGGGTATGTTTGCCGCTCTCACTGTAGGGAAAAGGACAAAAGGCATGTAACGCCGAGCACGATCCGCCGCCAACTCACCTGGTATTCAGGCTAAAATCACACATTTAAATTAATCCCTCAAGAACCAGCGTCAGGGACATCAAACATCAATAAATTATTGAGATCCTGGCCAAGGCTGAGCCCGATAAGAGAAATACAAGCACCCGAAAACCTGGCCGGAAAATTCTACTTTGACCGATTTTCGCCGTCGTACTACCATCTGCTCAAAGTGCTGTCCCTTTGGCATCCCAAGAATGCACTTTTTGTCGAAAATCTCTCCACACCCCGTACCCCCTCAGAGATATTTTCGCGGTGTAATATTTACTTTGACCGCGAAAATATCTCTGAGGGGGGTACGGAGTGTGGAGAAAATCGGTCGAAGTAAAATTTTCCGGCCAGCTTTTCGGGTGCTTGTATTTCTCTTATCGGGCTCAGCCTTGGCCAGGATCTCAATAATTTATTGATGTTTGATGTCCCTGACGCTGGTTCTTGAGGGATTAATTTAAATGTGTGATTTTAGCCTGAATACCAGGTGAGTTGGCGGCGGATCGTGCTCGGCGTTACATGCCTAGACTTATTATAAACTTTTGTTCACAACACAATTTTGTTACCTTGAAACTTTCGACCAGTAACTTAGGTCTTCATCAGCGATAATGTAGATTAGTCAGACTGGAACTCCCTGGGGAACTTATTACCTACGTGAATACGAATACGTTTTGAGTAAACCCCAGGGAGTTTGTGGCGACCCCCATGGTTGAAAAGCTTTGATGTATATCGCTTCCTTCACCCCGCGTTCAAAATATCCTGGCCTAGAATCTTAACCTCCTGTATGCTTGCAGTGTGCCCAGGCGATTCACCCTGAAGGTGTTGTGCGACTTCAGAACTTACAATAGAACTTCGTCTCGTATGTTCTTGAAACCGGGTCTTGACACTACGCTCCGTTTCACCCACGTAGGTCTCGTGACATGGTCTGTCGTCTCCGGCACATTTGATGTGATAGACCACTCCTAATTTGTTTTCTTTGGGAATCCTGTCTTTCGCCGATCCCAGGACACTCCTAATGGTGTTGGATGGTTTGAAATGGATTTGTATACCAAAGTCTGCTGCAATTCTCCTATAGGTTTCTGACAAGGACTTCACATAAGGAATGGTAACATTACCCTTGGTGTTAGTGTTCGTTCGTTGGCTTTCTTGTTTAATAGAGGACTTCTCATGTTATTCCACTTTCTGAAACACCCAATCAGGATAGCCACAGCTACTAGGAGCCTTCTTAATATGTTTCTTTTCTTCTAATACATCCACCTTGTCAGTCACAATGTCTTCTGTACGATGAAACATAGTTCTCAATACACCTAACTTATGTTCCAAAGGATGATTGGAATGAAAATTAAAGTATTGGTCCGTGTGAGTTGGTTTGACCTTGAGTGAGCCATAGTAACCATCATCTTGAACCATGGTCAAGGTGTCTAAGAATGCATGTAATTATAAGTCACTGTCCTTAAAATTAACTTTAATTTTTGAATGAATTTGCTGCCGACCTCGTGCACCATCGCCTGATGAAGCGAGTAGTAGGTTGAAAATAGCTGACTCGAACAAATGATATGTGATGTGTTCATGATACAGATGGGCACTTCTGGTTATGTACTTATGGCAGTAACTCAATCAAACTCTTAATTACATTTTCAGAAAGGCAAGTCTTACTGTCCCATCACAGCCTATCGCTCTGAAAGTTAAGCCAGCAATAGCCATAGTACCAATGGCATTGACAATGGTTGAAGGTAATAACTTGTCGCATTGGAGGGGAATGCATAGACTTAATTCCATTGAGGTGATTCCATGTACGTTACGTGCCTCTGTTTTGTTTACCAGGCGAGTCTGCAACCTTTTCCTGTCAGGTGGTCAGCGGAGATATCAGTTCAATGAAACTTGTCTTGGTAAAATCAGGAACAGAACCAACAAAGATCGCTGAAAACAAAACAACGTTTACGAATCGCTGTATCGGCAATGGGAATACAAGCCAGACAATTACTTACCAGTGTCTGTTAGTCGTCGATAACTCTTTGAAAAATCCTGTGTCGAAAAGTCCTCCTGCCATTTTAACCATCGTTGCACGAAGTAAGTTGTTGTTGTTGTTGTTTTGGAATTGATTAACGAACAAATTCCATATTTCGGTACCTCTTTACTCTAATAGATACACCGCAGATGACGTTAGAATGTCTTGAGAACAAAATCTTGCACCATGAAATGAATTCGATTTATTAAAATGACTGTTGTTCTCACCATATTACTTACGTTCTCTGAGAACAGACCGAAGAAAAATATAACAAAGAGGCAAAACCACTTTGTCATCGGGTTGTAAGTAAAGGTGTCCGTCCGTAACACCACAGGAAGCCCAATAATGAACTTCGGAACTATCGACTTTGAACGAGTAGATAATTATCGATAATGATAAACAAAGGACACTTTTGTAACGAATAAGCAATGAAAAAGAATTCGGTTCAGCGTTAAAACAAACAGAAACGAAAAGATCTTGAGATCAAACTGCTCCCTGAAAAGGCTGTGATAAAAGTTCGTGGAAAGAGTTTGGCGAATTTCTTTCGTCAATCGACAACTACTTGCAGCAAAAATTTACTGTGATTCTTGCAATCAAGTATTAAAACAAGTAGAAATTCATCTTTAAAAGTGTTAAATTCAAAATTTGTAAAGGAATAATTTTTGTGGACATATATTAACCGTTGCTAGCTCACGAGACTTCAGAGCCGTGACCGAATGTGAATGACAATGCTTAGCACTATTCATACTATTTATGTTGCACGCTTTTAGTGAGTTGTGCTCTAGTCTGATGCTTTTTTTTCTTGTTTATAGCTAATCTCTATTGTTCTTCTTAAGAAATTACATATCTCATATCTACTGACCCCTTTTCTTTCATCTTTTCATCTCATAGTGTCGCCACATGCGCTTAACAAGCATCTATTTTTCAAAACATTTTTACCAGAGTATTTACTTTTTCATTGTATTGCGACACTTTTCTATGCATTTCATATTTTCAGTGATTTTGTGGTTTATTAATAATTTTGGCAAGGGACTTTTGTGACGTAGTTTTCTCATGACAATTTTGTTATGACTAGTTGTTGGACCTCGCAGGGGCAGGCTCAAACGCACACAAGTGTGCTAGCCTAGGCAAGGTTATCCTAGATTTTATATTTCATCTCAATTCTATATTTGTAGATTCGGAATAGCCCCAAGCCTTTACCAAATAGTTTTGTAGGTTGAGTACGTTAATGTGTGAATAAATCTTAGTATATACTTCAGTTTTTACTCTATTACGCAGTGTGATTTGAAATTCGAGGGTGGCTCGATATAGTTTTTTATTGACCATGCTACCGTTTTTTACTCCACGAATTGAGCAACTTACTCTTGACCAACCAAAACGGTTTTTACATCAGTTATTGGAGTTGAATCAAAGAAAAACGGAAGCATGGTTAATAAAAAACTATATCGATCCACCTTAAGAAGAAAAAAAGCTCTTTAAAAGTATTAGACACCAAACAAAAGGCCGCCGTTACTAAGTCCATCTTCGCTTCTAGGTTTTCCAATATGTCCTCCAGAAGCAAAAGCCAATGTTCAATGGTCTTCAACAGCAGCCGGAGTAACTGACGTTCAGCGTTGCCCTGGAAACGCCACAGGTAGGATACTGGTATAGGGCAAAGTCATTAGAACTAGCTAATTATCATTCTCTGCAAAGACAAACACCATTATTAGTTTATAAAAGACTAGAGGCCACGTTTAAGGCATTCTTACCTGATTGCTTTCAACAATCACGTGATTCACAGCTTTCACACATACATAGCTAAAAGTTACGATACATTACATTTAGTAATTAGTAATATTTTTAAATTTTCATACACTGTACAAATTCTGATTTTCTGATTGGTCAGTTTGTACCATGTGACGCGTGGTTATGACGCGATGTAAAGACATTACAGAACGGCTATAAAGCACAGTGTGGGCTGAAGAAAAAAATGTTCTTGGTGATAAATTTAAGGATTTTTCAAAACCAGAAGATTAACAAGGATATTTAAAACAAAAAGAAGACTGCTTGGCGTGCCTTTTTTTTTAAGGTAAACTCTAAATCAGTCATAAGTAGTTGTCGTCTGTCGATGAGCTGAAGGCTGAAGTACTCGTTTGGCGTTTTCTTCGATTCCTGATAAAATTTCTTCACCCCATCTGAGAGAACTTGTGGCGACAGACTTTCTAAACTTTCTATGAGACAGTTTTTGGATAACCAGTCTAAGACCCCGGGGGTACTCCATTGTAAAAGGATCGGGTATGCTCTTTTAAAAAGGGCGTGGCTGGACAATTTTTAACCCCTAAGAGATACCAGCGATAACAAGCTAATGAACATTATTATCATGAACATAAAATTGAACGGTCAACACGCTTTTGTTGGGCAAATTTCTTCCACTTAAAGTTGGTGCCTACTAATGCGAAGGTAATTTTTTTGCCCTAAAACCATGTGGGTATCAAAGAACCCATCATAGGCAGCTAGAATTCAAGAAAAAAATTGGGGGTCACCGTGCATATTTTAATATTAAATGAGTTACACGTCATCAAATGTTGCAAAATCTGCATTTTACTAGGTTTAGGCCTGTTTTGGTTCGTGACTGCCAAATGAAATGTCCAATTTTTGTTATCAAGTTTCAATTTTAAATTCATAAAATATTTATAAAATTGTAGGATAATCCCCTCTTTCGTGGAGTACCGATCCAAATGGTCTACGCGTTAGCAGGCTCGTAACATGGTATATTTTCGTCTCACTGATCCCGGGATTTTACAGAACATTTTGATCCCTGAGTTCATATTTTTAGAAATTTTTGATCCCTGATCCTTGGTGCCAAAACCTAAGCTGATACAACACAACAGTATTCAAGTACAGAGTGTAACTAAGTCATTGACTTCTACACCCGCTCTGTTTAGAACTCGAAGAATGTGGAGACGTTTAGAAGCCTTGGTCACCGTAGCGTCAATATGCATGTTTGTTCCACTTTAAATTATTCTGGATCACCAGACCAAGTACTTTATGAGAGGTGACAAGTTCTAGTGGTCGATTGTCGATCTTTAGCAATGGGAGTTCCGTAGTTTCCTTTAGAAAAGATATCTGCGTTTCTTTGCATTTTTTAGCATTCAGTTTCATCCAATTACTGGAGCTCCAAGAGGCGATGGTATCAAGACTTGATCGGATGTTTGAAACGTTGTTTCTTTCAAGCCCTTCGGACAGAGATACGTCGTCGACGTACTTCCAGATACAAGTTTCGGGTGAAGAGATATTCAAATTATTGACCATTACTAGAAAGAGTATCGGGCCGAGTTTTGTTCCTTGGGGAACTCCGGCTTTGATTGGAAGCCAGTCAGAGATCGAGTCAGGTACCTTAACTCTTTATCGACGGTTGGTCAAGAAGCTTATAATCCATGGTATTAAGGAGGTGCGAGCACCTAGGTCTAGAAGTTTTTCTATTAGCACATTGTGACCGATACGGTCAAACGCCTTGGAAAAATCCAGGAAGCACAGGCGAAGATGGTGTCCATGTGCGTCGAGATAGGAGAGCCAAGTATGAATCATGTCAAGTAGACAATACGTTGTCGAAGTCTCCTTCAAGCAACCAAACTGTTTTGGCTCGATTTTATTTTTAACATCCTCTATTAACCATGTCACTACAAAGTCCTCAATTACTTTGGACAGGCAAGGGGTCAGGGAGATAGGTCTAGTATCGCCCTCGTCCTTGGGTGGTTGTACTTTCGGGATTGGAATGACGTTGGACTCTTTCCAGATCCTGGGAACAATACCAGAAAGTAGGGAAGTGTTGAAGATGGTGGTGATAGGTTCAGCCAATTCGTAAGCAAACTCTTTAACGATACGACACGGCATGTTGTCAGGTCCATGCGCTTTAGAAGGTTTGATGGCAAGCAATTTCTTGCAAACTTCGTAAGGCTTAACAGTATTCACGTGCTCAGCGGCAGGGAGAAATGCTGGTAGTGCATTAATGTCAAGAGGTGGGATGTCCTCATTTACTGAAACGTAGAACTCGTTTAAACTGTTAGCAAGATCTTCTTGGATCATTGTTCTCCCATTACGCTCCAGTTGGAAGTATGAAGACTTTGTAGTTCGGCCAGACATTTTGTTGATAATGTTCCACCACTTGCGGCAGTCATCTTTCTTTAAGTGTTGTACCTTGTTCTTATAAAACGTCTTTTTCTTGCTGGCGATTTCTTGTTGAACTTTGTATTCCAAGCTTGCACATTCCCACTGTGAAAGGCTTTCTGGCGGTCTTTGATCAACAGCTTGATTTCAGGAGTTATCCATGGCTTATCCGTCCCGTGAAGCTTGATGGTCCTTAAGGGGAAGAAACGGTCTATAGCATCTGTCAGCTGTGTAGTAAACGAAGACGCTAAATTGTCAACGGAAGGTTCCGGTCCGAGGTCGGTGAACCAATCATGTGTGGTGGCCCATCTTCCAAAAGCATCGATTCCAGACCGTGAGTAGTGACGTACAAGACGCTTAAAGGGTTTACCTTGAAGGGCTGTCGGTTCTCTAGGTTAGGTTGCCAAGACACGATGTTATGAATTGTTTTCCCTCACATTTAAACGATAAATTCATCAAGGGGTACCTCAGTAGGGCACGTAATCCTAAACAACTAGAGAGTCCAAATTCAAACACTGAGACTCGTTATTATAAGTTACCGTACATAGGGGAGTTCCAAAATAGCTCAAACTAAAGTGAACAATCTTACTAAGAAATTCTGTAGAGATTTGAATATCAAATTAGTCTTCAACACCTTCAAAATCAACTAGACGCATAACTGCGTGAACTCGGGCTTCTATGCTGGGAATTGGTGTTATATGACTTTCATTGTAAACCAGCAAAGAATAATGTTCACTGTATGAAGTTTTTTTCCATGCCCAAAATCTTCGCAAAATCTAGATACTGCAGTTTTGAAAGCAAGTTATCACAGTCAGTAATAGGCAACGTCTCAATTACACTAACTGTTTGCTTAAAAGATGAAACTTACTTCAGCACCACAAACATCAACACTTTTGTGCTAAACTTTTGTTATCAGTCAGTGAATGCATATCTAAAGATAAATTTTCACATAATCTTTTACGCATTATCGACAATAGTAGATAATGTTCTTTGAGGTCCAATAACTAAATGACTTCATTGTAGAATAGCAAAGTGAATAAATAGCCACAACACAACTCAAATTAAACTTTGTGGTTTCACAAACACGGTTGTGAACAACTGTGCAATTTTTAGCTTCATTAATTATTACTCCTTTCACCTCAAAGGTATCACTGTTGTGTATTCTCTTAAATAATGCACTAAGTCACAAAGAGATAATACTTCAAGCAGCACACACGTACCTTCGGCATGGCTTTTACCATATAAATCCCTTGCATGAGAATCAAATATCTTGAATCCTAAATTATCATTACTATAGATAGCAACAGCTAGTACATCCTACTGTTAAGACAAAATTAGTATAGTTTTCAGCCATCAGTGATTCAAATGCTCTTTGCAAAGAAGTACAGTATTGATATCCTTCTATGGCAGTTTCTTGATGCATAGTACCAGTATAGCTTTCACTGTACTGAAGTTGATAGTCAGTTTCAAACACGTTTAGCATTGATGGTAATTCTGACTGCATTAAAAAGGATTGTCTGGTTAATTGAGACAAACCTGAATATAGCTGATTTCCAATATCCATAATTAATATGAGGTCAGTGGCAGAATTTATTCCTTTCTTCCTATTGTAAATCAAAGAGCATAAACTCATTGCAACACACTGTTGTCCAGAATTCAGACCAAATACCAGCTCATTGCCCTGGCTATATGGTGCTGCTAATGTTTTGCTAGGGTCAATATACAGTGGAGAAGGACCAGGGTTCTTCTCTACGACAGTGCTCAGTTTAAATTTACAATAATCAGATATGTGGGTCTGACTTTTATACAAGCACATTAACCCACTACAGGTAAGCAATGATAAATACCGATTTGCTTGATATTTAAGCTTCATTATCCGTCGATAAAACCTTGCTAGAGCAACGAAACAAAACCTTTTCATGTTGTCTAATTTTACATTAAGCTTATTCTCTCAGTATTACACTCATATTTTAAAAGTTTTCTAACTTTCACATACCAATGAAACTTGGAAGACTTCGGCATACTTGCACGGATACGTTTGAAAACAAACTCCTTCAGCTTTCTGCTTTTGTTTCTCAGACATTTAAGAGTTTCGTACTGGTAATCTAGCTGGATTCTCTATCACGATTAACCACACGACGATCTCTACGTAGGCTAACATGATTTGATATAGCATGATTCTCGATAGATAGTTCATTTGATATAGCAGTCATAGCATGGTTCACGATAAAATGTTCACTCGTAATGGTTCGCTCGTAAATTGATCTCTCGTAAACCTCGCGGACCGACCCCTTCCGAAAATGCTCAACATCTTTTAGTGTGGGTCTACCGCAAGAAATGTATGCGTTTGTATGGATTTTGAGCGTATTAGACTCCATGATATCCACAGTCAGCGACGACACCTTGCAATCCACCATTACTCGACCATGTGCTTTGGAAGGAGAGCAATACGCTTGCGCACTACATAGCAACTACGCATGCGCTGTGAATGCGAAGGCGATTTGTGACTGAACGCAAAAAAAAAAAAAACGAAAAAAAAAAAACGAAGCCTATTTGTGACTGAACGCAAAAAAAAAAAAAAAAAAAAAAACGAAGCCCAATTTATAACTCGGGCGTTTCCTTTGGAAAGCCCGAGTAACAATATGCTCAATAGTGTAAAAGACTCAATCCCGAGAGAATTGTGCTCGAATATTGTGTACAAATTTACTTGTGCTAGATGTAATTCTTGCTACCTAGGCGAAAGTCGTAGGTATTTTGTAGCCTGTGAACAGGGGAAGGGAAAGGAGAAGGGGAGGGGAGGGGAGGGGAAAGGAAGAGGGGAAAGGGGAGAGCCTGTAAGCATCCTTTGGAGAAAACCGTTCCGCCCCCAACTAATTAGTATTCAAAGTCACGCAAGAAAGGTCACGGTTGGGTTTTCAAAATTAATCAAAAGTCAAGCTTTTATTTGAATTACAGTGTAAGTTATTATTAATTTCTTTGCAACTTGGACTTTTTTCTCGCTGACAAACGATATTTTTTACAAAGACGAGTGATTGACAATGAGAGGAATTTGAATTCACTCAAAGACAACATTCAGTCAAATGTACGACCGTTAAATATAGGCCGTATTCTGTGCCTTGAAAATGTGCTTCTAAAACGATTTCCGCTGCCATGGCGAGGGCACTACTTTAAATGAACATGAACATATAGATTTTACCTTTCTTAAAAAGAATTCAGTTGTTGTCACTCTGAAAAACCCGCAGTTTTTTTAAAAAAACGTCAATGGAATTGAACATTCCGCCATCTTTTTTTTTTTACAAATACATATTATGCATTGAAACTTCCGAAACTGGATCATGATAGATAGTAATAAACTTTAGACATTGTCAGTTCTCAGATTCTTTTGTTTTAAGTTATAATTTTGAATGTAGAGGGATATTTGTATAATTTACATTTGATGTTCCCCTGGGGGGAGGGGTCGTAAGTCTACTTTTGACTTTTCTGCTAATCGCTACTAAAATCAACGAAAAACGCAAAAATTGTAATGAAAATAACGAATTTGAATTGTCAACATTCCTTTTTACAACCTAGTTTGATTTTAGAAACAATTTGTCTTACAAATATAATATAAAATTCTCAAATCAGACACCTTTGAAAACTTTGTTGAGAGCTAATCGTTGAACAAGTCATTATCGTACTCGTCGTTACTGCTATCGTCGTCATCAGTGTCAGTTGTAAATAAAGGATATGCTATTCAATAGGGCATTTGTAGGTGTGAATGAATGAACAAATAGTGAACAAGGGATGTGTGGTTCATTAGGGCCTTAGGGTGTATGAATTATGAATAAAAGATAATAATAATAATAATTAATAATAATAATAATAATAATAATAATAATAATAATAATAATAATAATAATCGTTGCAAGGCTTGCTGAACTGATCGCAAAGAAGAAAGGAGAGGAGTATGCAACAACAATAACTTGGATAAGAACTAAAGTCTCTTTTGCAATTCTACGAGCAGCATTGCTATGTCTTAGAGGTACTAGAAGAAGAAGGAAAATCAACGTAATAGAGAACATTAGTGACATTGATCTTGAGGTTGAACTATCAAATGTGCAGTGAAGATAGATGAATATATTTAATATGACTGTTTTTTCTTATATTATATTATTACTGTCGATATTTAGAGTTTTTTATAAAAAAATTATAATAGCTTTTTTAGGACTTTTTTTAATAAAATTGAGAATTTTAAATATTTGTTAAGGAATATAAATCTTGATAAACGTATTCAATGGAAGTTTCAACTATTTTGATAAATAGAATTTTAATATTTGTGAATTATTTAGAATTATTTATGCATAATAAAGAAGTTATTTTTCATTTTATAATAATAATAATAATAATTAATAATAATAATAATTAATAGGGAATGTAAATGTATGAATTATAAATAAAGGGTATGCAATTAATAGATCGAGGAAGTAAAAATAAAATAGAGAAAAATAAATGAAATAAAATAATAAATAAACAAATAAAAGATGAAAAATAGAAATAGAAATGGAATAGAATAAAAAAGAATATAAAACAAATAAAGTAATAAAAATAAATAGAAGTGAGACAAAATTGAAAAACGACTAAACGTGGAAGAAAAAAAAAAACGAGTGGTTGAGTAAAATGAATACTGAAAACAAATAAATGCTAAGATGTTATTAAGAAACAAATAATGCAAAATAAAAAGAGTGAAATGGTGAAAAAAGGAAACGAAACGGAAAGTGAAAATGGGAATAAATCAAATTCAATAAATAATTGAATAGGGAATATATAGAGGGTGGCCTAGGGCGGTTACGAATACCGCAATCCCGCACAAAAAATTCGAAAATACCGCAATCCCGCACAAAAAATTAATTAATTGATTCGATTCATTCATTCATTCATTAATAATTAATTAATTAATTAATTGATTAAATGAAATTGTCGCATTTATATAGCGCAAATATCTATATGTATATAATCAAATGTGCTTAGAGTTTGTTAGTAGTAAGAACAGACTTTTGTACCGGGCGACACTCCCCTACTCCTTGCGAACAGTACAACAGGATCTTTTTCGTCCACTATACAAGCAGGGTTAGAGTGAAAGCAGACCGGGCCCACGGTTTAACGTCCTTATCCGAGAAGACGTGAAGGTCTAACCATTTGCAGATGTAATTATAAAGGCAGCACCTTCTCCTCAATTATTTAAAGACCCTTAGTGTTGATCCGGCAGGGATTCGAACCCCGACCTCCCGCACGAGAGACAGACGCTCAACCAACTGAGCCAACTGGGTGGAAAATGGTCAATCCCGCACGAAAAATTCGAAAATACCGCAATCCCGCACGAAAAAATGGTCAACCCCGCATGAAAAATTCGAAAATACGGCTCACCAGACGAAAATTCGAAATACCACTCCCACGGGACCTCACGCGCAGAAACATGAATCACAGAAACATGAAATTTTCTATCGAGCGCCAGAAACAAAATCCCGCATCTCGCAGGCCTCAAAAATACCGCATTGCCGCAATTTCAAATCGTTTTTCCCGTAATACCACAGCTCAAAAAAGAAAATACCACAATACCGCACAAAGAAATGGTCAATCCCGCAATCCCGAAAACCCCTAGGACCCCCTCAATATAAATGTATGAATTGTAAAATTGCTTTTTCGGCAATCTCTCGTTGCTGGCCATCGAGAGAAAGCCATAGTTGTTGACTTGTCTTGAATTAATGAAAAGAGATATCTGAGAAACATGTTAGAGCGACCTCCACCGTTTAAAATGAATTAAACAAGAAGAAAATCCCATTTTTGCAAGCTTTGTTGGCTTTCTGAGCCAGCGATTTTCAGCGGACTTCGCATCTAAAACTACAACTGCGCATGTCATTTCAAGATGGCGGACATCAAAATACTAAGCAGATTTGATGAACTTTCCTTGGGATTTTTGAACGAACTGCAAGAATTTGGAGATGACAACAACTGAATCCCTGTTAAGTGAGTTCTAAATTACATATTCGAGTAGTTAAATTTTAGTGCCCGAACCATGGCAGCGGAACTGAACGATAATCAGTCACAGAATACGGCCTATATACCTGGTGATCCCAAATGTCCCTCAGAACTTGAAATAAATTATCTTGAACGTGGTTTACCAGAGTGTATTCTCCAAGCTTTAGTCTAAAAGAGCTCAGTTGGATAAATTAAACAAATACAAATTATCTGATTATCTCCGAAACGTATACTGTTGGCCGTGAATCATTATTCGCCTTTTGCCGCATCGAGCGTTAATTTGAAGACCATTCAATAACTTAAAACATACAGAAACAAAAATCTGAATCAAAATCCTTACTACAGTGACACTAAATGAACTTCATCAAACGATGGCATCAATTTGCTTCCCTAGATTGCCGTTGCCGAAGCTCCTTCAGCCATGTTTCCTGGAGGACTTTCTAATTCTGCACTCCGGTATCGCATTCGTCGCTTTTACGTTCTTTTATATTGTCTTCATCTCCAAGTTTAACAGCTTTATTTTATTCATTTCTTTTGATACAGAGTTCTTCTTGTTCAATCTTCGAACTGTTTACAATCTTTCTTGATCGTGATTGCCTTTTCTGCGACCATCCGTGACCGTCAATCAAAAATTGACCAATCAGAGCCTGATACCAGATTCTGGTATCAGGAACGGTTTTCTCCAAAGGATGCTTACAGGCTCTCCCCTTTCCCCTCTTCCCGCCCCCTCCCCTCCCCTCCCCTTCTCCTTTCCCTTCCCCTCCCCTTCCCCTCCCCCAGAGAGCCTGATTACAGGCTCTCCCCTTCCCCCTCTTCCCTCCCCTCCCCTCCCTTCCCCTTCCCCAAGAGAGAGCCTGTTCACAGGCTAGTATTTTGGTACACGTGTCCGGGAACATCTCAAGGGTTATAAGTCTTCTCATATTATATATGACACTTAGCAAAATCACCAGAATGTAAAGAAGCTTGTTCTGATAAGCTGTTTTGAAATAATAGATCAGGGAACTGAATACACTATCAAACTAAAAGAAGCCATGCATATCAAATGGCCAATGCCCAACTTAAACCAACAAGTCTCGCAGGTTAATTTAAGTCTTAATATTTAATGCCTTGCATTCTCACATTCTCAATTATGCAATATCTTCTATAAATGCTGTATTCGTTATAATTGTAGTCACACTGAGGATGAGGTCCGGTACCTCGAAACATGTCTGTAAACATTTTTAAATGTTATAAAATTTATCCAAATCATCATCTTATTTCTCATTCCCACTTTACAATTTACAAAAATAAAGAAGAGGGGTATCAGTGCGATTTAGAAAGTTATTTCCCGATAAACGCGAGAAAACTAATCAGAATTCGCGAAAGTGATCAAAAATTCCCTAGGCCTCCCTGGAGAGTAGAGAGATTTACAATGCATTGTGGGACCTTTTCAAGATGGCGACCAAAACAGATCGTTTCTGGTAGAAATGGTCATCAAAACAGACGTTGTACATCAGGTTTTATTCATCAACTGTGAATTTCATTTAAACACAGGGGAGGCTAAATTGTTTTCCTTTAACTCTGTAAGTTTATTGTTTCAAAAAGTCGTAAAACGGCCTTATTTTTACGATTGCTTTACTAACGAAAATTCAATGTTTTTACATGCGCAGAAAGGAGTGCGCGCTGACAATAGTAGGCACCAACCTTAAGAACAAGATAATAAGCGATGGGCTCTTTTGATACCCTAAGAGAGACCAGGAAACGCTACAACTCTAAACTTCAAATTAAACACCCTAAAAGATACCAAATCGCTGATTTTAAGATACGACGAGTATACCCAATCCTTTTACAATGGAGTCCCCCCCACGGGTCTAAAAAACAGTAAATATTAAGATGAATTTGGAAAGTCGGAGAAATCTGTTTTCAAGCCGTTGAAATATGTTGATCTCAGTAAGCTTACTCCAAAAACTTCAATTAGATTTTAAAATCTGTGGAAATTATCCTTCAACAGCATGATTTGATGAAAAGTTTAAGCAATTGCGGCCTAGTACTGCTGTAAATACTTACATTTACATACTCTATTAGTCTCTGATGATGCTGTAGACAGTGAAAGCTCAGACTGATCACTTTTTGTAAGTATTTACAGCAGTACTAGGCCGCAATTGCTTAAACGTTTCACTTCAATTAGAGTTTACCTTAAAAACAGGCACGCCAAGCAGTCTTCTTTTTGCTCTGGCCCGAAGGGCCCAGAGCTGAGGATTGCAAACCGATCGTTCGGAGGGTCAGAAAATGATTTTCCCTTTAAAACGCACCCTCGTGAAAAAACGTGATAAGACGAAGACATTTGAAGACGTACGAAGTAGTATCGGCACATCTACGCCTATTGTCCGGAAAATCGAAATGTCTCCGAACTGCCGCGATCACTACCGATTTCGTTTTTCCATATGCCATCGGAAAACAGGCACATGTTCGATGTGTTCTTAGACCCTTTCCCGCAGTTAAACGCCAGAAATACAGAGCGTGATGACAATGCTAGGCCGTTGTACCCGTTCATCAGCTCTGAAGATGTTGATTGAATAAAGTAGCTTAGAAAGGCAAGTTATTTTCTGCATATTATGCTCAACTGTTGTCTCCAACTAAAAGCTGTTATTTGTTTATGTGACATCTTTTCGTGACGCCATACTTTTTGCGTGATTCACGTCGAACAATTTGTCCATTTGCTTCTGAGATTTGTCGCCCACTCTCTGTGCAATTCGCTTCTAAGCTTAACTAGCTTTATAGGCAAGCTGTTTAGATTAAATTTAGAAACTAGACGCACACGTGCGTTCACTCGTGCCCTGGGAGCCCCTTCTAGGAGAGGCTCCAATGACTGGCCCCGTTCGTACTCTTCCCCGAGCCGTTTTACGCATTCTTTACTTAACCGTAACATAATAAAGACTTTTTTTGACCTTTTCAAAGAATATCTGATTAGTCAGTTTGTCTGTCAGTAGCTATTAGTGTTTGCCTTTGTATTAGATATCTCCAACGTAATTAACATGCAAAAAATATACCAGTTTATTCAACTTTTTATTTCACTATATATCTCAATTGTTTGCTGTAAAGACTTCTATAACGACGCTTTTGACACAATAACAAATCGTGTATTTTTTCGTTCATGTTTCAGATGTTTTATCCATTACGTGACCAAACGCATCAGGTCAAATAGAGCCTTGGTTCCATGAAAATATATAACTAAATAATTGTCTGGCCAGAATGTCGGTGTTAATATTCAATACAAAAACCTCTCAAGATCTCTTGAATGCTTGAATGAAAAATATAATTGACTTGCCTCTATATGCGTTCGTTTAGCAATATGTAGGGTGAGAAATGCGTAGATTTCCAGCTCAAAGGAATTGCTTTGAGTCGCGAGAGTTACATTTTCACGTACTCCATTGAGAGCTCGATATTTGGTCAAAGTATTGGAGATCAAGCTCAAAATAACAGCCCATTCTGAAGCTCTTATAAGTGCCTAGGTATATCTCGAGTTAAAAGCTCCATTTTCTATTGTCTCACTGCTGGAAAAGCCAGCTGTCTCTGAAAGCTATTTTTTGGGCTGTCCGCTATCTTGCATTCCTAAAGTTCCGGACTGGCGTTCACTTCGAAGACCTTCGAAGAGTTTGCACTCGCTCAAAGGTGATGAATGAAGGGCATTGTTTCTTACGCTCTTAACCAATCAGGAGCTGTAACACGTGACCGATTGCGCAAGAAAGGCCTCTTCTGGCGGCAACCAGAGAAAAAAAAAACATTTGCAGTTTATAACTCGTTCCCAGCCTAAAGGCCTGGGCACGAGTAATTAGTAATCAGTTCCGGGAATCAGTAGTAGACAGGCGATCGCCGAAAACGGTCATCATTGAACGAACTAAAAAGCGTTTTGCCCATTGCATTTTACTAACGCATTTGTTTATAATGATGTTTTCTTGTTCTCGGTTACCTCTCAAAATTGTTTTCATCGATTCCAAAAATAGTAAACTTCACTGTGACCGACGACATTAAGGTGACTGACTACGTTGGTGAAAAATGATGAAAACTTGTTCAAACCACAATTTTCTGGAGTGAAATTTAATGCTGATTTCAAAAATGAAAAGTAAAATTGGTGTCCAGTGCTCGTTTTCAAGAAAATCAGCGTTGAACAGATGCCTATTTACGAGTTTTTGAGCCAAAAAACACGCCACCGGAAGCAATTAGAAAAATAATTACAATTCCCAAAATAATAGCTCTAAAGGGACTACAATCGTACAAAATTTAGCCAGTGGTATATTCTACGTAATACCATAAACACTTTTGGTATAATGACTAAACTATACCTTCATTTCTTGACTTTTGTAGCGTGACTTCGCACAAAAAATTTCCTCAAGTCGAACAAAATTTGTTAGAAAAATCCAATTTTTCATAGGTTTGAGTAATTAACTTTTTCTACAAATTTGATATGTTTGAGATATTTAGTAGCTTTTTCAAATAAGTGCCAAAAAAGTATAGGGTCCCGTGCAAAAATGAAGGGTTTTATGCCGTTGAAGGTGTAAAAAACGCCAAAAAGTACCAACCGGAAGCAGCGCCATATTGGAAAATGACGACCGCATGGCATTGTGGTCTACCATTAGTAGATTCAATTATAAAATCTGACACAAATATCTGAATAAATATCACTATGGTCACTGAGTTGAAAGCCTTATAATTCTCAGGAGACTGAAGGGCAAGAAATAAAGCTTGATCTATAGTCTTTATTTCAACTTTTACAACAAAATGCAATATTTGTTTGCCTATTACCACAGCAAGCCCAATTCATTTGAATCAAAAACGTCAAAATAAAACAAAGTATTTAAAATTATTATTATATTTAAATGGGAGCTCCGCTATTAGGTAGTACCTAATACTAATTACCAGGTTCATGTCACACAACTGAGCTAAGTAGTTTCACTTCTCGAAACCCAAAGGCTCAAACGCCGGTGAGAGAAATAAAAACTTCACAGAAAAATTCAAACATTTTATTCCAAAAAGCGGCCAGAGCGAGAAGCCATTTTGGCTCTTGATGTTTTAAATATGCTTGTTAATCTTCTTTTTTCGAAAATTTCTCAAATTTGTCAATTTTAACAATACAGAATAAACTTTTCAAAAGAAAACTATTGGAAAATTGCCGTGTACAAGAACTTTAGATTAAAGATAATAAAAAGTTCTCAGAATCCATGTTTACAACTTGCTCTGTAAAATTGAAATCGTCCATAATATAAAAATTAGGTACTACCTAATAGCGGAGCTCCCATTTAAATATAATAATAATTTTAAATACTTTGTTTTATTTTGACGTTTTTGATTCAAATGAATTAAATTAAAATTATTATTATATTTAAATGGGAGCTCCGCTATTAGGTAAAATTGAAATCGTCCATAATATAAAAATTAGGTACTACCTAATAGCGGAGCTCCCATTTAAATATAATAATAATTTTAAATACTTTGTTTTATTTTGACGTTTTTGATTCAAATGAATTAAATTAAAATTATTATTATATTTAAATGGGAGCTCCGCTATTAGGTAGTACCTAATACTAATTACCAGGTTCATGTCACACAACTGAGCTAAGTAGTTTCACTTCTCGAAACCCAAAGGCTCAAACGCCGGTGAGAGAAATAAAAACTTCACAGAAAAATTCAAACATTTTATTCCAAAAAGCGGCCAGAGCGAGAAGCCATTTTGGCTCTTGATGTTTTAAATATGCTTGTTAATCTTCTTTTTTCGAAAATTTCTCAAATTTGTCAATTTTAACAATACAGAATAAACTTTTCAAAAGAAAACTATTGGAAAATTGCCGTGTACAAGAACTTTAGATTAAAGATAATAAAAAGTTCTCAGAATCCATGTTTACAACTTGCTCTGTAAAATTGAAATCGTCCATAATATAAAAATTAGGTACTACCTGATAGCGGAGCTCTAGCCTGAGTATCAGGCCCTCTGGGGTGGGGAGGGGAGGGGAGGGGAGTGGAGGGAAAGGGGAAGGGGACTGGGGAGAGGGGAAAGGGAAAAGGAGGGCCTGACACAAACACATATCAGGAGCTGTGTTCATCGGCCGTATTTTGGCCGAAATCCTGATTGGTCAAGAGAACAATAGGTCGCAAACCGGATGTTAACAGACTTGTTCTGTAAGATCAATCCGCCATCTTGAAGTCTTTCTCTCATGATTCGACTTTTAGCTTTTAGCTGTAATCATCAATGAGTATTTCTGTAAAAGAAGAAGCTTTTCGAACAGCCCTAGACTTTTTTTCCGGGCATAAATCCCAAGAAAGAACAGATAGAATGTGTCAAAAGTTTGGTCGTTGACCGACAAGACGTACTTGGCGTCCTCCCGACTGGCTACGGGAAAAGCTTCATCTATCAAATTGTGCCCAAGATTTATTCTAACTTGTGGAAAGCGAAGCACAATGAAGATAAAGTGTTCAAAGTTATTGTGGTCAATCCGCTTGAACTGATCGACAGGACGGTACTATCTTTCGCAATCGGAGTATTTCCGGTTGGTGTCATAACAGAAGTAACTCTCTTCGTATTTTTCTCTGGAGTCTTTGCTGTGGATCTCGAGTTGAGTGCATCTTTTATTTCTTAAAGCCTTGCAGCAATTGAAGATCTTTCGAGCACACGGCCTACAAAGTTTACCAGTTTGGTCTTGTGTTTTGATCACACTTATTCCGACGGCGAGCAATACATCTGATAATATTGTATGTTCACCAAATGAAGAGCAAAATTCTTTGTTTCTAGAGGCAGAAAACAGAGGTACAGTGGATGCTTTTACTCCATAATTTACTTTTATGTTTACTTTGCAAAGATGGCAAATCAAAAAAAGTCCATCCGAAGTTGACGGCATGTTCGCTACTGGCCTGAGACTACGCGGCTACTTACTAGGTTGCAAGAGCTAGTTTAACCCCTAGGGTTGTTCTCTTGCAACCTCCACAATTATTTTTTTGCAAAAATATTATATTATTGTATTAAATGTAGAGTGTGGAAATAAAGAACCTTTGAACCTACATGTCAAAACAACGCGAACCGGAAACGATTTTAATTGGCTGATATATAATGTCACGCGTCACGAATTCCAAGGGGGCGGAACGGCTCACGATATACGATTGTGTCAGGCCCTCTTTTCCTTTCCTTTCCCTCCCCCTCCCCTCCCCTCCCCCTCCCCACCCCAGAGGGCCTGATACTCAGGCTAGCGGAGCTCCCATTTAAATATAATAATAATTTTAAATACTTTGTTTTATTTTGACGTTTTTGATTCAAATGAATTGGGCTTGCTGTGGTAATAGGCAAACAAATATTGCATTTTGTTGTAAAAGTTGAAATAAAGACTATAGATCAAGCTTTATTTCTTGCCCTTCAGTCTCCTGAGAATTATAAGGCTTTCAACTCAGTGACCATAGTGATATTTATTCAGATATTTGTGTCAGATTTTATAATTGACTTAGTAGTAGTGCTTCATAATTCTCAGAAATAGGATGCAAAAATCCCTCAAACTGATTTCATTCACATAAATACTGAACCTAATTCAACATCCTTCAATTAAACAATTAGACATTGCAGAAAATTATATTTAGATTTTTCTGTCTTGACAGTATTGTGGCATCTTGGTTTTTTTTTTTTATTATGTAGAGTAGAATGACACTGATAAATAGTTGTCTTTACACGAAACAAGACTTCTCTCTTCCAGGTTACACTAATCATGACTTTAGATGAAATTGTAAAACAACTCAAAACAACTACTACCTAAAAGCAAAGCTCCAATTTCAATTTTAATTTTTTTATGTTCTTGATTCAAATGAATTGGGCTTCCTGTGGTAATTGAAAAAGTTGAAATGAAGATTATTTAAAAAGCATTTTTAAAATAAGTTTTGGTTTTGGTTTGTATATTGTATGGGCTTGTATGCTCAGTGACCTTTGTTACAGTAAATTTTAATATTCAGATTCACTGTCAGATTTCATAACTGACTTTGTAAGGGTTCATAATTTTCAGAAATAGAAAGCAAAATCTCCAAAACATTTTTTTAAATTGATACAAGTAATTAAACCTTTTCGACATCCTGAATATTACAGAACAACATATATTGATTTGTCTGTCTTCACTATATTTGTGACATCTTGTTTTTTGTGGTTGTTGTTGTTATTTTGTTTTGTTATTTAATGTAGAAAAGAATGACACACTAGCTAGGCGAATACTTGTCTCCCACTTTTCTCTTCCAGATTACACTGATAATACAATTTAAAGTGATTATAAAAACAGCTAATTGAAATAACAAGAAAACAAGGAATTAAGCATTTTCAGTCTGTATTTAAGGCTTCACAGGGCTCACTGAGCAACTTCATCCAGATGAATAAAGTATAAAAACAATTCTAGTTTGCATGGCAAAATTCCTTCTTTTTTTCCTGTCAATTGTTTCATTAAATTCCAGACCAAAACTTGAGCTGTATTTACACATTAGTGGGGTTGAAATAAGTTCAAAATCATTTTTTTTCACTAATTTTATTATTATTAGAACTAGTGCAAAAAGTTCACCGTAAAACAAAATGTCGTTGTACATTTCATGTAAGGCTTGATCGAGTGTTTCTTTAAACTTGGCCACAGTTCAACGTGCATAAAAGGTTTTTTTTTAAGTCATCAATCCCAAATCAAAGATAAAAGATCAAATATAGGTACAAGAGACTTTTTGATATCATTTTCTGGCCAGGGTCTTTACCTTGAAGTACTTTCCTTGTTGTCTTTTCGAAGCATAACTTACTGTTCCTTGTTTCACGCTCAATGCAGACGATTCTTGATTTATTTCCAACTTTGGCTAGATTTTTAAGCAGCTTTACTGAAGGCATCTTCACGAAACGAAGAATACACGATCCTCAATGACTTATTCATTATGAGGAATTTTTTTAAACTACGAATCCAACTAAAAAGTCGTCCAACTTTGAAAATATCCTCTGTGTCTTTCGTCTTTCGAGCAGTTTTTGAAACGACACCAGGCCCGAAAAAAATTCAAACGTACGGTTTTTTTCGCTTTAACCTGTCAAGATTGGCACAGATTAATGTTCATCAAAATCGCTAAATTTTTACGAGGTTTCGAGAATACTATTTTTAAGCTTTGCAAGTTAAAACTGCAAGGAAACTTGTAAATTTTCAGTTTTCAAAGTGTCAGCGCGCGTCAAGTTGGCGCCAAAAAGCAATCAGCCAATCAGCATCGCGATGTACACGGACGTATGTACGTATGTACGGACGTATGTATGTATGTATGTACGGACGGACGTACAGCCGTTGGGCTCCCTGTGTGTCCATGAAAAATCAACTCGATGGGTTACCATTTTTTCTTAGGTATGGTGCTCCGCTCGCGCGGGCCTTCGGCCCGCGCGGGAGCTCCGCTATAATTAAGAATTACCGTTTTTGGATTGTTAAAAGTGATTCAGCACTGAGTCCTAGAACTCTGTAAGTGAAAGTTCTAGAAAATCATTATCGCTGGAGTTTTGGATATAGGTTTAAATTTGCGACTTACGGTTGAAACGCTGCTAAACTTTGGTACAAGGAGTAGTTGTCGTCTGTCGATGAGCCGAAGGCTGGAGTACTCGTTTGGCGTTTTCTTCGATTTCTGATAAAATTTCTTTACCCTATCTGCGAGAACTTGTAGTAACTTGTGGCGGCAGACTTTCTAAACATTCTATATGAAATAGGCTTTGGTGAATTTTGAAAGCCGGCGAACTCTGTTTTCAAGCAGATTGAAATATTTGTTGATCTAAGTAAGCTTACTTTAAAAACTTGAATAAAATTTAGAGTTTACCTTAAAAATAGGCACACCAAGCAATTTCCTTATTGTTTTTCTAGATGTCATCTTATTAAGAGGAGATTTTTTTCAATGACGAGCAATAATGGCGAAAAGCGCCAAAAACTAGACCTTTGTGCGAGTTTTAATCCAAATTTTCGTTCTGGATTAACACTCAAATCCTTTTTCTACCGGTTAAAAACTGATGTACCAAGATAAAATACCTGTTTAAAACAGATTTTTGAATTGTACAAGACTTTTTCTTGATGTTGTGTTGGGATTAAGCTTTTTCGAGCTGAATATAAAGAAAACATACAGCAAATGAGCAAATGAAGGCCTAAACCTCATTTTTGATCCAAATTTTCGTTTTGGATTAACACTTTAATTCAACTTTCATTGGCCAAAACTACTTACAAACAACTTAAACTTTCTTATAGAAATGGTTTTAGTCTTGTACAAAAGCTATTCTTCAACTCAGGAGTTTTTGTCGTTCACTGCTCGAACTTGAAAAAAATCCCCTCTTAATATGCTTGTTAATCTTCTCTTTTTCGAAAAATCCTCAAATTTATCACCAAGAACATTTTTTCTTTCTCTCTAGACCTTTTTGCTGTAACAATATTTTCCAACTTCGTGCATCTTGAAACAGAAGTAGATATCGAATGAGAGTACTGCGTCACCCAGAGCTCCGGAGCTGCGGCGCGTCCGATAAACAAAAGCCAAATTCTTTCCGGAGCAACAAAAGAAATTCTTTCCAGAGCAACAAATTGATTATATTCCGGAGCAACAAAAGAAATTCTTTGCGGAGCAAAATTAATTATTCCGGAGCAACTAACCAACGAAATTCTTTCCGGTGCGTCTGAGGAACGAATGAAATACTGGGAACACTCCGTTGCGCAGCAACCGAACAACTTTTTCGGAGTTTCAAACAAAAGAAATGGTTGGCACGCGCCACGCTTAAGCGTCTATTGTATTCGATTCTGCCACCTGCAAAAGGTATTGTTTTCAATTCCTGGCTCTTTTAAGAATGAACAAAAGTTTAGTTAAGCGAGCGAATAGACCATTCAATAGTTGAGAGCGTGACGGCTTTTGTTCGTGAAACGGCCACCTGTAGAGCTATTGTGTTTATCAGTTTCAATACCCAAAATAAACTTCAATTCGACTTATGTATTTGATTCAATGTCTCAAAATAAAGCAACTGTCAAACAAAACATGACGCAACCATTCGTATACTATTGAATATTTATTCTACTGCATTCATGGAAGTAACAGTCTAGAGGTTTCTTCTAGTAACCATGGAAACCATCTTTCGAGCTGGTCCACAGGGATCCCAAACAAGATCAAATGTTATTTTATTAAGTACAACAAATACTGTCTTCAGTTCCCTCTAGCTTTAATATTATTTTTCGAAAAAGAGAGTCTCTCCAGCCGGATTCGAACCGACGGCCTCAGGAACTACAGTCCCGCGCTCTAACCGACTGAGCTATGAAGAGAGTACACGTAGAGGATAGTATATTTTTGACTATTTATTCTCAGCTCTCGAGTATATTAAGGCCTGGGTCGATCGCTAATTGACTCAAATTCGGATAAAAAATTATTTTGAGGACATAGAAGATTTGAATGAATATTTTTCTTCGATAAACTACTAAACTCGACGTCCTTAACTTTTTGAAGGTACTTTTATGATGTCACGTGACCTGATGACGTCATAGTCAATAAATATTATATTGTAAACTTTGAAGTAAAATGCGGTCGCGAGTATAACTGAAGACTCCAAAGTAACCATGCTAAACTGTGAGCCTTAACGTACTTCACAACATGCAACCCGCAAAACCTGACTTCAGTGTTTCTCTAGTGAGATAAAGCCCAAAACAGGTCACGTGACTTTTACTGTTTTCTTTTGAAATTTGATTTACTCAACAATGTTAAGTGTAAGACGGGTTTTTCGGGTTGTATGTTGTGAAGTACGTTAAGACTCACAGTTTAGCATGGTTACTTTGGAGTCTTGAGTTATACTCGCGACCGCATTTTACTTTGAAGTTTACAATAAAATATTTGTTGACTATGACGTCATCAGGTCACGTGACATCATAAAAGTACCTTTAAAAAGTTAAGGACGTCGAGTTTAGTGGTTTATCGAAGAAAGATATTCATTCAAATCTTCTATGTCCTCAAAATAATTTTTTATCGAATTTGAGTCAATTAGCGATCGAACCAGGCCTTAATATACTAAGGAACAAATCAGTCTCAAAGTCATTCCATTTATTCAAGTAATCGATTTTAGAATTCACTTGATTCTTCTTGGTGGTCGTCCACGAGTTTTAATTTCTTGGTTTTTAGGGACTGTTGGTGTACAGCGTTACAGTCTGTACAGCGACAAAATTTAACTTTAGTCTGAGCATTGGCTGGAAAGACGTGCGTACAAACATCACACTCGATGTATTCGTTTTCGCGACAGTAATATGCTTCACGCCACAAACAGCAAGGGCATTCAACCACCGGAATGGAGTAAAACTTCACAAAGTCACGGCAAACGTGACACTCTCTGGGTTCCTCATCCGATTCGGAAAGCTCCGGTTCGGAACTCTCCTCTGGCTTTAAACTTTCACCAACACTTTCAGCGTCCGACTCGAAACTTTCTCTTTCAGAGGATTCGTCACTAGTTTCACTGTCTGCCTCGTCCTCTTCCGGTTGCCTAGCAACCAGATCCGCCAGCAACTTCTTATTACGGATCAGTTTCTTGTCAATACCGACCTCCGATAATCCTTGAGTAAACGTTTTCAACCCACGAGGTATTTTGACTTCAATATTGAAAGGTAACATGGCATACTCGATAAGCTCTGCCATGCTGGTCACGGGAATTCTTCGTTCGTGATACAGCATCTCCCCATGGGAATTCCAGTATAAAATGCTTTTTGAAGCCGCCAGAGTATGAAGAAACGCTAGAGCTTTATCTTCTGGGATACTCTGGGAGAGTTTCTGTAGAACTTCTTCAATATCTTCCTTGTCCCACAAGTCCTGTTCTGCGTCAACACTTGCGTCATGAGAATATTCAGAACCGCGTTCAGTGTCAGTGGAATCGCTACGTGCTCTCTTCATGTTGCTCCCTCGAAGGATCAACGTCAAAATGAGCTTCTTCTTTCTAGACACAAATACTTATAACAAAAACAGGCTCAAAGCTGACATCAGGGGTGACATGACATCGGATACAAAACCATCGCCCCGCTGAGCAAGAATTGGTTTTTTGGTTTTGAAAGGAACGGATGGATTGGCTAATGTACGTATGTCGTCCACGTGCTTTCTTAGTCTTTCTTTGTGTGTATCCTTCATGGGGATCAGGCCTCGCGACAAATTCGAGCAAACTTCACAAATGGCATGAACCTGTTCTGGACTAGCGGTAGTCAGCAAAAGCCTTCTTTGGTGAGGAAAACAATTGGTTAAATGACACAAATAGCCAAAATTTTCTCTTAGCAAGTGGCTCATGTTGTCTGCACAGCCGATTGCATCAAATGAAAGGACGGCAGAAAAACATTCCTATTTATCCCTTTTTTTCCATTGTCAACTAAAGGCAGTTGGAATTCTATCATTTGAAGGATATAATCTACACTAGAATCTAGTTCCCTAGCTAGAATCTACACTAGAATCTAGTAGAATCTAGTATCTACACTAGAATCTAGTAGAATCTAGTAGAATCTAGTATCTAGTAGAATCTAGAATCTAGTATCTAGTAGAATCTACACTAGAATCTAGCTATAATCTAGTAGAATCTAGTAGAATCTAGTATCTAGTAGAATCTAGTAGAATCTAGTAGAATCTAGTAGAATCTAGTATCTAGTAGAATCTAGTAGAATCTAGTAGAATCTAGTATCTAGTAGAATCTAGAATCTAGTATCTAGTAGAATCTAGTATCTAGCTATAATCTAGTAGAATCTAGTATCTAGTATCTAGCTATAATCTAGTAGAATCTAGTATCTAGCTAGAATCTAGTATCTAGTAGAATCTAGTATCTAGTAGAATCTAGTAGAATCTAGAATCTAGTATCTAGCTATAATCTAGTAGAATCTAGTATCTAGTAGAATCTAGTATCTAGTAGAATCTAGTAGAATCTAGTAGAATCTAGTAGAATCTAGTAGAATCTAGTATCTAGTAGAGTCTAGTAGAATCTAGTAGAATCTAGTATCTAGCTAGTATCTAGTAGAATCTAGAATCTAGTAACTAGTAGAATCTAGTATCTAGTAGAATCTACACTAGATCTACTAACTAAGACTAGAGTCTACTCCTAGATTCTGCTAATAGAGTCTATACTAGACTAAAGTATATAAAAAACCTTGCTGTAAGGATTAATTTCATTCTTTACTAAGACACGAAATGGTGCGGTTGTGTCCCATCTGTGGCAAGCCCCAGAAAAATCTGTACACTCATTTAAATCGAACTCATAAGTTGGACAATGCAGAACGAAAATATTGGATTAGTCAGGAAAAACTCCTAAAAGTGGTCAGCGGTTTAGTCCCTATCCTCAGACTCAACAAGTTAAGGATACAGAGTGCGAAAAATTTCGTTTACTTCATCCCTTCACAGCTATAGCCTCTGGTATGACAGGATCCGGAAAAACGGTCTGGGTTCAGAATCTGCTAGAGCATGCAAGACAAGTAATTCATTCCCCACCACAGCGTATTGTGTGGAGTTATTCTCAATGGCAGCCTGCTTACGATGAGATGCTACATACCGTGCCAGGAATAGAGTTTGTTAAAGGTATCCCACTAGACCTAGATGAAGACTCGTACTTTAACCCCAAAATCAACAACCTGATGGTGATTGATGATCAAATGACAGAGACGTCCAACGACAAGAGAATTATGAACTTATTTACCAAAGGATCTCATCATCGAAACCTCAGTGTGATTTTTCTTACGCAGAATCTATATTTTCAAGGAAAAATCATGCGCACTCTGAGTCTGAACGCTGCATACCTTATCTTATTTAAAAACCCAAGAGACAAACTACAAATCATGACGCTGGGAAAACAAATGTACCCTGGGAAAACAGAACAGTTTATTCAAAAGTACGAGGCGGCTGTACAACGACCATATGGATATCTTTTCGTGGACCTAAAGCCCAATACACCGGAAGAATGTAGACTTCGAACTAATGTCCTTCCCAACGATCAAACTGCGAATCCGCCCACGACCATATCACAGATCGGTGGTCAATCGGAAGTCGCGCAATCTATTGCGAATTACTTCGAACGCCAAAGCTATCTACAACCACCTTTATTAAAAACGTTGCAGAATTTAGAGGAGCAAATGACTAGTATTCTAAGGGATCCCAGTGTTCCTGCGGAGTTCAAAATCAAAGAATATTCACAACTTTACAACCGATACCTCGATCTGCAGCAGCAGCTTCAACTGCATTCGCTCCCAGTCCACAAATCAAGAAGTGAAATGGTCCACACATCAGAAGCATCGCAATCGGCTAGTCCCAGTCCTCTCATCACTATGGCAACCCAAGAAAACATTCCTTCAACAAGTCTCACCAGCGACAGTGGCTTTGTAACGCCTAAACCTAAAACACCTTCTTTTCTGGAGAGACTAACCTCTAAAATTAGGACTCCTACTTTTCAACTCGGTACCGCGAAGACTTCGTCTGAAGTTCCTCCTACTCCATTAAAAAACACTGCTAGTTTTGATCAACCCTCTCTTACCACCTCATTCAGCACACCCAGAACACAAAGTCTTCCACCCCCACCGGATTTCTTGTCCACTCCACCAGCAAGTAAAGAAAAACCAGTAAAATGGATAAGTTATCAAGATGCCCATAAATACAAAGACAAAGTCCTAAAGCCTCCAAGACGTTCAGAAAGATTGAGAGCCATGATTAAATCTATTCCTGGCTGGGAAAAATATTAAGAACTGAATGTAACTTAAATAAATATATTAAAGCCAGATGGAACTGAAGACAGTATTTGTTGTACTTAATAAAATTAGATTTGATCTTGTATGGGATCCCTGTGGACCAGCTCGAAAGATGGTTTCCATGGTTACTAGAAGAAACCTCTAGATTGTTACTTCCATGAATGCAGTAGAATAAATATTCAATAGTATACGAATGGTTGCGTCATGTTTTGTTTGACAGTTGCTTTATTTTGAGACATTGAATCAAATACATAAGTCGAATTGAAGTTTATTTTGCCGGTATTGAAACTGATAAACACAATAGTTCTACAGGTGACCGTTTCACGGACAAAAGCCGTCACGCTCTCAACTATTGAATGGTCTATTCGCTCGCTTAACTAAACTTTTGTTCATTCTTAAAAGAGCCAGGAATTGAAAACAATACCTTTTGCAGGTGGCAGAATTAATACAATAGACGCTTAAGCGTGGCGCGTGCCAACCATTTCTTTTGTTTGAAACTCCGAAAAAGTTGTTCGGTTGCTGCGCAACGGAGTGTTCCCAGTATTTCATTCGTTCCTCAGACGCACCGGAAAGAATTTCGTTGGTTAGTTGCTCCGGAATAATTAATTTTGCTCCGCAAAGAATTTCTTTTGTTGCTCCGGAATATAATCAATTTGTTGCTCTGGAAAGAATTTCTTTTGTTGCTCCGGAAAGAATTTGGCTTTTGTTTATCGGACGCGCCGCAGCTCCGGAGCTCTGGGTGACGCAGTACTCTCATTCTATATCTACTAACAGAGAACTGAATCGTAGAACGTGCGGAACACGAACATCTTTTGTTTGAAATAAAACTTCCCTTTCTCGACATTAATATGGCTCCAAGTTCTATTGCTCGGACCCTCATTTTTATGTTTTCTTGATTGGAAGACAAAGGGAAGTTTCATTTCAAACAAAAGCAGTTCACATTCCGCACATTCTAAGATGCAATTTGTTTCAAGATGCACGAAGTTGGAAAACAGTGTTACGGCAAAGGTCTACTGTGGGGCTATTACACCACGATAATGACGTCAACATGGTTGTCACGTCATAACCACGCGTCACGTGGTACCAACTGAAAATCAGAATTTGTACAATGTATGAAAATTGAATAATAAAAGTAAGTAACTACTGTAAATACAAGCAGCTAGCTTTGTAATGGCTAAATTTTGTACTATCACAGGGAACCGCAGGCTAAGGAACTGAGTATATAGTAGAAAGGGAGCAATTGATTACATGAGAGGAGGGGGAGGCGGCTTGGGAGCCTTGGGTGGTCAAAAGTCCCACGTTTCAACTCAGTGCATCATTCATGATCTAGCAGCACAAACACCCTGTTATTATTTTGTATTGAGTATTGGTTCGGTTACAATTAATTGGGGAGTAATCGCTCCAAGCTATTCAACAATTTATCGTTCCTTAAAAAAATGATATAACCAAGTTAGCAGCAGTAAATGCGAGTGTTAATGTGAAGCGCGTTCCTACTCGATTTGATTTCAGGCCAGGTTACCAGGCAATGTGTAAAAGGACCTGATTCAAAGCCAACATGGAGCGACCCAAACTTTGGCAACTGTACGTCCATTGAGTTTATAAACTATTTACGCCAGGTACTTATTTCCAGAGAAGTATATTATTTTTATTGATTTAAAAACTACCTTACTCCAGGTACAATGCTTTATGATCTTAACAAAGAAAGGAAAAATCTGCACGGAACGGCTTAGAAAGTAAAATTTCTTATGAAGAAAGGCTTTGAGGCCCCGGTGACATGATTTTCCCCTCAACATGTTGTATTCGTAGTAAAACCTGTTTGTCAGGGTGCTTCCCTGTTAAATTCCCTGTTTAATACATTATAAATGTAATTGATACAAAAGGTTTTTCCTCTCGGCGTGGTGTCCATGTGAAATCATTCACAATGCTAAAGGTCTAGACCCAAAGTAATCCTAGATATCGAGCCACGCCTAAAACAAGTACTTCCAGTTTTATGGCAATGGAATATAACATTAAAAAATCAAACAAAATAAACCTTCAGTTTTAGTTTATAAGAGAGGTAATATAATTCAAAATATAATAAGCATAAAACCACGCCCTAATAGAGTACTTACAGAATTTTAGTTATGGTATAATGTATATCTGCAATATATACAAAAAAGTCGATTACTTAAACGAAAACTGGCGGCAGAAAGAAACTGCAACTGGTATATTTTTCGTTGCCGATTTTATTAATGATATATTCTATTACTATAAAACTGGAAGTACTTGTTTTTTGGTGTGGCTCCATATCTAGGATTACTTTGGGCCTAAGCCTTTGACAATGTACAAGATTTCACATTGACACCACGAGAGGAAAAACCTTTGTATCAATTTAATGTATAATGTATTCCATGGCTATAGTTCTCAAATAAGCATTTAGGGGGCGTGGCTATCAATCAAAAATTACTCAGCATACTCTACCTTATCACTATCCTTCATTACACCTTTTTGTATTAACATCAGATGCTCTTTTATTATCTTTGTTTCTGAGATAATTAATTCCAAAAATATCGATAAGTAGTATGAGTAATTGATTTCTGGGCGTGGCTTCATCTCTTAAATTATTCAGGACATGAACCTCTATCACTGTGCCAAATTTCATGCTTGTTACACAAATTTGAACATTCAGTCCACATTAAAGCTGCACCATTTTCCTGAACTAATGAGGTATCTTCCCTAAAAGACTATAAAGGCATGACATTTTGAGCGTCATGCTCAGGTTGCTGAGATTTAATTTCATGTCAGTTAATATATAAATTAGGCACTACCTAATAGCGGAGCTCCCATTTAGAAAAAATAATAATTTTCAATATTTTGTTTTTGACGTTTTTTATTCAATTGAATTGGGCTGTGGTAATAGGAAACAAAGATTGCATTTTGTTGAAAAAGTTGAAATAAAGATTTTAAATAAAGCTTTTTAGCATTTGCTTTAGGATTTATATATATTCTTTTACCCTTCAGTCCCCTGAGAATTATAAGGCTTTCAAGCTCAGTCATATTTATTCAGATTCAGATTTTATAATTGACTTTGTAGTTGTTCATAATTCTCAGAAATAGAATTAGGCAAAAATCCACCAAAACTGATTTGATTCACATAAAAACTACTGAACCATGCATATTTCAACATCCTTCAATCAATTGGACATTGCAGAAAAGTATATTTTTCTCTCTTGACAATATTGTATTGGCATCTTGTGTCTTGAATAGAACAAAAATGAATGACACAGCTGTATATATTGTCTTTACACAAAACAAGAATTCTCTCTACCAGATTACACTGATGATGCAATTTTGATATTGTTAAAATGATTATAAAAACAGTTAACTGACATGAAAACAATGAATTAAGTACTTTCAATTTTTATGGAAGGACTCAAAGCAACATCAGACTTAATTATATATTTTAGATAAAATTGTAAAACAACTCAAAATTCCAAACAACTTTAGTTTGCATGTAAAATTCTTTGCTGCCTTTTGCTGTCAATTTTTCCATTAAATACATGTTCCAGACCCAAACTTGAGTTGCCTTTGCACATTAGTGGGGCTGAATAACGGCTCAAAATCAAATTCTTATATTTTAAAAAAAATATTCTTAAAGTCCCTATGACGCATAATTTTTCTAAAAATGACTTATTTATCAAGTTTACAACTAAAGTAGTTAATATTACCAGTTGCGGGCTTCACAATTCTGAACTATGAGCATTATTAATGCCGGGGAATTCATGGTTATTTAGGCAAATTCTTCAATTAAGATTTCTTCAAGAGCTCTGCATGCTAATATTTGATTATTTACCAGAATGCTTAGCGAGCTCGCAAGACATAAAATCAGGCCGGCCGCAGGGCATGTTTCCATGCCCAGAGCGCATGTTTTCCCAGCACCACTTGCAATTTCATGCTCGCATGAATTGGGACCACTAAAAGCAGCATTGAAAACTCACACGACAAGATAAAAATGTCAGAAAAAAACAAGTACACGTTGGCTAGCGCTCTTCATGGAAAATGGTATATTTGGATCTTCTAGGTTCAAGGTTGAAGGTTTGTTTTTACCACGAAAAAAAAATTATAAATTACAATTGGACATAAAAAGAAGAAAAAAGGTGGAAGGTTGCAGGATTACAACTCAGGGGGTTAATATAAAGAAGTTCTTGCCAACTAGCTACAAGAATTGTTGGATCTCAAAACAGTTCTTTCGAGTAACTCGCTATTTGAAGTGGCCTGATTCAGTCTGTCAGCCCAAAGAAACGGCTTCAAAAACGAAACTTCCCATCGTCCGGCTCGATCGCTGGCCATGTGAAGTAAAAAATCTCTCAAAGAAGACAAAGGCAACTTCATTATTTTGCTGTTTAAAGACAAACGTCAAAAACTGGTGTCTTCTAGCCGTTTTCTTTGCCAAAAATGAGAAATAACGTGCTCGCGTATCCAAGCTACGCGAGTGACCTGATCTAGCCTGAATTTCGTCAGCCAAAGAAAGCGTTAGTTTTGTTTGCTTTTCGTGAATCTGGCTACTCTGTCTGTGGCTTCGTTTGCCATTTATCATCACAGTAAGTACAACAATTCTCCCCCTCGGACATATCACCTCATTTATGGTTGTGAATTGACGTACAATGAGCATGGAAATAATTAATGCGTGCATGCAGTTAAACATTTTTAAATGCTGAATAAGTGCGCGTCCAAGGACCAGAAATTCTGCAACATGTCAAGTAATGTCTACTAGCTACATAGTTGAAAATGTTAATCTTTAGAGCTCAAAATATAGTAAATGAAAGCATGCATTAATGGCCAGACGTCCAATAAACATTGAAATGGCTTGAACGTAGCTTGATAAAGTCTTATAAACATCTAAAGGACATGAAATTTCACAAAAATCATGCGTATATCATAAAAACTCTAAAATATCAATTCAAATTTTACTTTCTAAGCCGTTAAGGGAAAAGAAAAGGCCGATTTCACAGAAGAAAAACTATTAAGTTCTCCATATGCTTTGCACTAGTGAAATTAATGTTTTCAAATTAACTAATTGAAGGCTGAAGCAATAATATCTAGCGACTACACACCGTCCTACAATGCAAGTGTGCTATTGCAAGTACTGGACAGCGCAACAAAGACGAGCCCGACCAGAAAGCAAGGATTATATGGTGGAGATCTCTCCACTACGGTCAACATCCTTTCATTGTTGGTTAACAACAGCCAAGCCAACAATAGAACTGAAATCATTTCAAGAAAAGATCAACAGAATTTTTTGCAAGTCTGCAGTAATTGTCTAGAACCTATAAATATCCAACGCTGGATACAGTACGAAGACCAGAGGGGAAAGGTAATATAATGGATAACATAAAAGTTTGCAAAAAATAAACAGCGTGGATAACGTTATCTCTGGAGTTCTTTTGTTCATTGTGAAGTAAACCTCTAATCCATTATCCAGTATCGTTAACTAGTATCAGCTTTTTGTGAAAACCGTTATTTATTTTTATGCTAATGAGAGTTTCGAATGTACTCTCTTTTCGGGTGTTCATTATTGATGGTGTTCCTTATTTCAATAAAGCAATAAAGCAATAAGACTGATAACTTTTTCACACTTTCAAGCTCATTCTCCACCTTTATATAAATACCTTCAAATCCCACAACTAAAAGATATTGTATTTGTTCAAACTGCTCTATTTATGTACAATTATGTAAACAAGAATCTTCCTCAGGCATTTTCAAAATATTTTTCCTCCTCTTCAGAAATTCATTCTCATAACACACGTTATTCTTGTCACAACCTCTATCTTCCGTCTATCGCAACTAATTTTGGTAAATTTTCTTTAAAATTTGCTGGACCTAGTGCTTGGAGTTCCATTGATGCTACCACTAAACAGTTACCAAAGAAATTATTTCTGAAAACAATCAAGGAAAAGTGCTTGGATTCATATATTTAATTATTTACTTAACCATACTTTAATTACTTAATTATATATATTTAGCTATATATTTTTTTCATACTAAATATTATTTACAATCTGGAATTCTCCTATATTTGATTTCATAATTTAATACAACTTAATTATTATCATATTTAATTTATCTTTTTTCTAGTGTGATCTCATCTACTGGGGAGTTGGCTTTGAAAACTTTAAGTTACTCCAACTCTCCGGCACATCAACTTTTTATACATTTAAATAAGTCTATACATATATTATATATTTAATAATAATGTATACTTGTATGTATATTGTAATGATATTATTTAAATGAGTGCAAATAAAGAAAACTATCTATTTCAGGGTATAGAACCTTTGTGGAGTCAATTAGTCGTTACTGTTGATCGCTATGGTCTTCAACTGACCAATGAGATGGAGGTAAAATCTGCTCCTCAGCTCATAGAAACAACCAACATCGTCATGAGACTTGACAGAATCGATCAGCAAAATAAGGTATTGATTGTGGGTAATGTTGTTGTTTACAGACTCAGTAGTGTGCTGTTCATTAGCAGCGCTTTTTTCACGCCCATGTGATAAATGCAACTTAGTGTTTACGTTGTGTTAAATTTTAAGCCAACCTCAGATCGAGCAGACTTTGGCATGACTCATAAGCCTTTTGTTTCGTGAACAGCTATCAGTAATGCTAAACAAACAAAATATCGTCGATATGATGACGGAAGTAGCTAATAAATTTCATAAATATTTCCATGGACTTTTGCTTTAAACTGTAATGAAGATGTTTCGTTCATACTTTTTCTATCTTCTTTTCTGCAGGCGAAGAAGAAAGGATTAGCGTTCAAGTACAAGAAGTTTGGAAGCTCCCTGTTTTTACCAGCAGAAGTGTTTTCCAATGACTTAGATAATCAAGTTGTCAGTTTGGTGTACAAGACACTGAACTCTGTAATGCGACTTCAAAAAAATGACATCAATACCACTAAAGATGGCGGAGAAGACGACGTTTTACCATCCAATACCACCGTAGTTACCAGTGTTTTGAGTCCAACACCAACTGGAAAATTCAAGGAAAAAGTTAAAATTGTGGTGAAAAATAAGAGGGTAATGTTAAATGCGCAATTGGAAATTTCCAGTATTGTGCTGGTATGGAATAAATGGCTTAAACAGCGACTTTTCATGTTATTCTTTAGGTCGTCAAACCAGTTCCACTACGGACGTGTGTGTTTTGGAAGGAGGGGTTACCAAGCACCTGGTTGACACGCAGTTGTAGTCTGGTAACTAGTGAATCAAACCAACACGTGACTACTTGTGAATGTGACCATTTGACGGTGTTTGCAGCCCTCATGGATCCTTATGGAGAACCGGTACAGTCTTTGATCGTTCTAAGCTATGAGATAGTTTCTTTAATTGTTATTATTCTTTAATTGTTATAAATGTTTCAGATTCCAAAGGAGCACCGCAAAGCTCTGGAGTTAATCTCCACCATAGGCTGTGCCATCTCGTTGTTTGGTGTCCTGTTGACCATCTTGGTGACGATGTTTTTCTGGAGAAAACTGAAAGCACCACAAAAAATCGCGCTGATGAACCTATGCGTGGCTATTGCTGTGGTTTGTATTCTTGTCATAGCAGAAGGAACTGCACGAGACACCAAGGTAGACTACACTAGTGAATTCACAGAAAAGTGTACACATACAAGTCCTATATTCAGTTTTTATTTCTAATTCGATTCTTTCTCATTTCAACCAAGGTTGGATGTACTGTCATGGCTGTTTTGTTGCATTACTTTCTACTGGCCGTGTTCTGCTGGATGTTGTGTGAAGGAATTCTTCTCTACCTTGATTTTGTGAAAATCATTGGTGTTGAACCTGAAGAAAAAATCAAATTTTTCCTGTTGTTTGGATGGGGTGAGTTTTCACAACAATGAACAAGCAGCTTTGTAAGTTGTTCATCTTGTTGGTTTGCTTCTTCTTTTAGGAATAAACAGATCATTTAACGTTCTTTTTTGCTTCATCTTTTTAGGATTTCCTCTTCTTATCGTCGGCATTTCATTGGGTGCCACTCAAACACAAGGTTATGGTTACTATGGAGATCAGACCGCATGCTGGCTTGCAGTTGACAACGGGCTCATCTGGGCTTTTGTCGCTCCAGCAATTGTCGTTCTTTTGGTGAGAAATGCTTTCTTGATAATCAAAACTATGTTCATCAATTTAATAGACCTTTTTTGAGTTTGTTAAAATTAGACAACAGACACACTGGTGCAGGGTATACCCGGTTAGCCTCGAGTCAAGGTAAATCATTCAAAAATACCAGCGAGAAAAGCAAAACATTTTCACTTAAAACAATACAGAAATCGATTTTAATCCCATGGGTCTTTCTTGAAAAGGAGGCTAACCCAGCATGTATACAATTTGTCTGCGCATGTCTGTGTTTTGGACTTGAAATTCATTTGCATATCGAATGCAAGAAATTTTATGTTGACACGGAATATTTGGCTGGCTATCTCGTTCTTCAAAATTATGTTCAACTACCGAAATACTGAGACAACTAAAACATGAGAAGTCTACCTACCGCTAGTGCGCTGTGGATAATTATCCAAACTGAAGGCACTCCAGATGGGAAAATATCACGCGTCAAAGTCAGTAGAAAGTTGTGAGAAGAACCAGAACTCCGCACTTTCGAGTAATTTTGTGGGCGCTAAATTTGTATGTAAGGTACGTTAAGCAGTGGAAGCCATTAACAACAAGTTACTTTGTACATTAGACCCGATAAGGGTATTTTAGACTCCATCGATCGTTGAATAATTAGCCATGTTTACTGGAATGTCGTACTTTTTCGCTCAAAATTCTTGCAATTCACTTTCAAAATTTGACATCTTAGACTGCGCCCCCCAGCAAATTTATTTAGTAATTCGCTTTTTCCACGTTTCTTTCTTGCAAAACTGAGCTTTTTTAGTCCAAACTCGTGGTCCCTACATGTGATCTAAAGCATTTTTGTGAACGTGTTTCCAAGCACGTTGTTTGCATGCAAATTTCAGCGATTAATTTTTTGCTCTTTTATAAAGTATAAAACGCTGCTTCATACGGCACAAACTGTATGCCTCACAATGTATAAAAATAGGTCATTAACTTCTAGATAAATGTTGCAGATTATAAAATATAGGCTTCCGAATTTAGGTCAATTTTAACAAGGCTTGAACCCGGCTGTAAACATTGCTTGAAATCACATGGAGGGACCAGGAGTTTCCACCAAGAAAGCTCTGTTTTACAAGAACGAAGCATGGAAAAAGCGTATCATTAAATAATTTTGCTGGGGGGCGCTGTCACAGATGTAAAAAATTGCAAGAATTTTGCGCGAAAAAGTACGAGATTCCAGTAAACATGGCTAATTATTCAACAATCAATGAAGTGCAGAGTACTCTTATTGGATCCAATTCACACAGTACCATGTTGGTAGTGACATCCATTACTAAATTTACCTTATACATGAATTCAACGCCAACATTATAACTCGAAAGTGCGGAGTTCTGGTTCTTCTGACAACTTTCTACTGACTTTGACGCGTGATATTTTCCCATCTGGAGTGCCTTCAGTTTGGATAATTATCCACAGCGCACTAGCGGTAGGTAGACTTCTCATGTTTTAGTTGTCTCAGTATTTCGGTAGTTGAACATAATTTTGAAGAACAAGATAGCCAGCCAAATTTTCCGTGTCAACATAAAATTTCTTGCATTCGATATGCAAATGAATTTCAAGCCCAAAACACAGACATGCGCAGACAAATTGTATACATGCTGGCTAACCCTGCAAAAATGCGCCTTTTGTCAGGAAGCTCTGCGAACTGTACCAAATGGAAACTGGAGTATTCACGTTCTACTGCTAGCTTTGCCATACCCAAAACTAATCAAAATGGTTTCTTTTAGATCAACTTCGTCGTTTTTATTCTTCTCATACGTCAAACGATGCGCAGCAATCTAGCGAAAAATAAGTCACGTGATGGAAAACTACGCATGGGTGTCAAGGCCACCGCGGCCAGTTTTTCTTTGCTTGGGATCACGTGGTTATTTGGTTTGTTGGCATTCAATTCAGAAACGTTGGCCTTCAAGTACATTTTCACCATCTTCAATTCATTACAAGGACTGATGATTTTTATCTTCCATTGTCTACTGGACGAAAAGGTATTAATATTAAATCAAGAGAGAATGAAAGGCTGTCTCCATGATTAACGAAGCACATGAATTTCAATAAACAACTTATCAAAACAATTTTGAATAATAAAGGAACCAAACCATTCAGCTATTTAATGAATGAATAGAATTAAGGTGATTGACTACTTTGGAAAAAATAAGAAGAACTCGTTCAAACCACAATTATCGGTGATAAAACTTATGTTATTGCTTATTTCAAAAATTAAAAGAAAAATGGGTGTCCTATGCTTGTTTTTGAGTAATCAGCGTTGAATGGATGCCTATTTACGAGTTTTTGAGATAAAAAAGGCATCACCGGAAGCTAGCAATTTTTTCATAGGTTAGAGTAATTATCTTTTTCTACAAATTTGATATGTTTGAGATAATAAGTTGCTTTGCAAACAAGTGCAAGAAAAGTATAGGGTCCCGTGCAAAAATGAAAGGTTTTATGCCGTTTAAGGTGGCTCGTACCTATTGATTTGTTTGTCAGACATGAATTTCAATCGAGTCCTTTTACATCAAAACCTTGTCCGATTTCTGAGAAATTTGCAGCTATATATCTACAAGCCTTGAAATTTGTACCGGTAATTATGTTTCTGCGAATTAGATAAAGTAATTCGAGATATCAGACGATTTTAAAAAATGGCTTTTTGAGAAAAATTGGTCATAAATCCAAAATTCCAAGGTGAATTTTTTTCCTATTTTGTCAATCAAGTATAAAGGCATAGAGGACTACATACAACATATATCGCGCCAATTTAATCTTTAGAAGGTGCGATACAAAATTTGCGCTGCCTGTTATGACGCAAACTGATTATGTAGTCAAAACTACCGCCAAAATCTCAACAAAATTTCAAAAACAGCGAGAACTATATCTGCTGTAAGAAAGAAAAATACCTATTGTATATAACTTGTGAACAAAATATGCATAAAGGCGCGGTATCGATGGAGTATCGAATATCCGATAGTTTTTAGATATTTATCATGTATCTAATATCTAGAGTGAAATTTGATAATATCGATAGCGTCTAGAATATCAGATATTATCGGATATTCTCAATCTCTAGGATATGCAGTTTAATATCTGATAATGAAATTAGATAATATCGATAGTGTCTAGAATAGAGTACAAACACTAAAAGTGTGCAATACTTTGTGCTATTTAGTACTAAATAGTACTAATTAAACAATAGAAAACAAAAGAATTTGCATAATTTAGCACTATTTAGTACTATTTATGTTGCACACTTTTAGTGTTTGTACTCTACCAGATATTATCGGATATTTTCAATTTCTAGAATATGCAGTTTAATATATAGTTATATTAATTAAATAATATCGATAGTGTATGGAATATCAGATATTATCAGATATTTATTAATTTCTAAAATATAGAATTTTAATATCTGTTAATGAAATTCGATACTATCGATAGAGTATGGAATATCAGGTAATTATAGGATATTTTCAATTTCTAGAATATGCATTTTATTGATCTGATCGGGAAAATTGATAATAAAACAACAGCAACAACAACAACAACAACAACAACACACGCTGGACAGCTGATTTCGCCATTTCGTATGCTGAATATAGTTCATTCCAAGACCAAATTGCATTGTTTATCCTGGTTATTGCAGTGCATTCGTTTGTTCTCAGTTCTTAATAAAAAGACACAGATATATCTTTAAAGGACTGCTCAAATTAATTGGCGACTTTTTTCACAACAGGCGCTCACATGGACTCTAAAGCACACAACCGTAGTTATGCATTTCGGCCTTGGCCATGGAATGCACTATTCAGGTGAATTTCAGTATTAATGGAGAACAATGGAGGTCACGTGACCAGGGCATTTGACACCCCTGGTGAAAGTTAGGGTTGGGGTTAGTTCAAAGCTAGGGTTAGAGTTAAGAATCTAGGGTTTAAAAAAATTCTAGGGTTTGGGTAACTGGGGTTAGGGCTAGGCCTAAATTAGGGTTAGGACCAAGGTTTAGGCCTAGCCAGGTCACGTGATAGGCCGCGGGACAAAACTTGGACATCCGAGACAAACTGTCCGTCAACCACTAACTATGACTAGCTGTCCTAATTCAACTCTTCTAGTCTTTTCGTGAAGATCACCACCCCCTCAACTTGACGATCATGGAACTTCTACCTTACGACAACATTTTGCCCACCAAGAAGTACCCTCCCTCCTAAATCTTAAAACAATTGCTTGTTTCCAAGTTAAATACTGAGAATTTATTGGTAGTATTGCTTTGAGTATTTTAAGAGTCAGAAACTTCAATAACGAGAAAACTTATTTTTTTGATTAAACGTTTTTTTAAATAGCTTTAATATGAAATATCAGATAATTATCGGACATTTCCTCCCTCCAACAGGACGCACAACTTAAACAACTTCAGGAAGTTTATCCTGTTATCATACTTTTATTATCATTTATTATTATTTCTCTGCTGGTGATCCATAACCAATAAAGCTAGTCACTAGAGTGATTGCACTTAATCCGTGAAATTGTACTAGCTAAATAATGCAAAATAGCTCTATCAAGCAATGGAAAACAAAGGATTTTGTACTTTTTAGTATTAAATAAATTAGATTTTGTACTTTTTCGCGGGTTAAATGCGAACACTCTAGCAACATGTTGATCTTTATTTTCTTTTTCAAATATGGGACCCTATAATTAAACTACATTTTTGGGGTTATTTACAATTCATTATTGTTATTCCGAGAGAAGAAAGTCCAAAAAACTACGACCAAAAAAATGTCTGTATTACAGTATAGATAAATGAGATTCATTTTTTAACTTTTTTATACATAACAGAGTGGACACCACACGCTTGAATTGCCCTCTCGTCCAAATTTTCCCATTTTCGCTTTTTAAAGACCAACGCCTTTTTACCCACAGTGGAAACCTCCCCAATTCCTAGCTCTTCCATTTTTTTTCATGAAGTACTTTGCTGCCGATGCCACGTACTTGTTAATTTTGCTGGGCGTTGTAAGAGCAGGCATTAAATGCCTCTGCATTACTGCCGTGGAGTGAATCTCTTCTCCATGATCTAAAATAATGGCAATAACAAGAAAAGTATACTTAATTAGCTATAGCTTAAGCTAAGCTAAGCTAAGCTTACGCTAACTTCCAAGCTAAGTAGCTGTAGAGACAAAAATAATAAAGAAAATCAGTGTTATATACCCAAGAAACTTCGCACGTTGTGCTGGCATCCTTCAGGGAAATTGGGGAGTTGGCCGTCATAATGCCTGTACAGCACTTCTACAGTCATGACCTCGGCCACCTTTCCAGAGCTCTCGATGTCTACATGCATATTGGTTTTTGGTATTCCTGCGTTGTTGTCTTTCTCCTCATCTACCTCATAGCTTACCTCGGGGGGCATCAATGCAAATCGAACCTGAAACAACAGAAAAATCGGTTACTCTGTGTCATGAACTGCTCTGGTTGAGTGCTAAACTAGAAGTCCCCCTATAGCCAATATTTGATATTATTGTACGATTCTATAAAGAACGGGCGTGCGCAATATGCACAAGAACGCGAAAATATACGAGATCATATTCAGTTGGTAACGTTCGATTGGCTTTCTAGTCTTTCTGTTGCAATGGTACGCCCTTATCAACGGTTAAAAAGTTGCAGGAACAGCTGCACAAATGGTTTAGGTCTTGCAAAATTGTACAATAAATACTTTATTAGTCGGCTAGCCAGCTAATAAGGCTGTAAATGTTTACTCGTCACTTTCATTTTCAAAATACAGGCTGATTTGTAAAAATACGCAGCCGTATTGCTGGCTAGTCAACTAATGTAGCCCATATGTATTTACTTGGATAATTAGAATACCTCAATTAGATAATCCAGCAGCGAAGAAGATCGTTTCACAGTATTAGAATGGATTTTACACTGTCTCCACTCCAGATCGTCATCGTCGAGTGGGTCGCGACTCAGAGTCGATATAAACACTAAATCTACAGTGCAAACGTTACTTCCATGAAATAGTACAAAAACTGTTGAATAGTATTAAATAGTTACGACTCATTTGTTTTATAATTTTTAATTAGTAGTTACTACTATTTTATGGAAATAATGCACTCCATTGTATCCCATTTTCATTCTAATCTTGGGTGGTCTCTTGTTTCTCTATATTTAAGCAATATAAAACGCGCGCGCATGTCTCTGTACTGTGATATAAACACGATGGAAGATGTAGAGCAAGAGGAAAGCAAGCTTAGGAACACGAGGCGTAGCCGAGTGTTTCTCTTGCTTTTCGAGTGCTCTACATCTTCGAGAGTGTTTATATCACAGAACAGAGACATAAGCGATCGTTTTATATTGCTTTTATAAAATATTTTCGACGTTTTCTGAGCGAGCCATGTCTCTTTCCTCTGATATAAACATGGTAGCCAGCCAATCAGCGCGCACGTTATATCTCAAGTATTTTATAACAGTTGATATAACAATACAAAAGTTCTTTGTTTGCATTTCATTTGTATAGGTAATCATACGGTTTCGAGTTCAATTTGGAATTAATTTGCACGAGTGTGTTTTTCGCCCTACGGGCTCGTGCAATTTTGATACTCTTTGAAAAACACACGAGTGCAAATTAATTCCAAATTGAACGAGAAAATGTATGATTACCTTTTAATAATATACATGAGAAAATAAACGGTGATGTTTTTAGGAAAACTGATAAAATCTCAAGAAGAAAACTTTGAGCGCGCGCTCGTTTAGATGTGATGGCGTCAGTAGCGCGCGCAAGTCATCAAAAATTTTATTTAACTGACAACCAGATCCTCAAAGTTTTTGCCACTTTTTTAGACATACGTGTTCTTTAATGAGTGAAAAACTTCGTACATATCATGCTTGTTAATGTTTACAATAGCAGAATAAGAAAAAAAATAATTTTAAGCACATTTTTGGACCTGTAAATTCAAATGTATGCACTGGTATTACAGATTTTTGCACTGGTATTACATTTGAACTGCACTGCTCTCAGCCAATCAGCATCGATAATTTTTTTCATGTATATTATTAACAATGTATGTTATGTTTGATTGTATAGTTTTTGATATTTTACATATTTTGGATGAAATGAAAAACAATCAATCCAGAAGAGAGAGAAAAAAGTCTCACATTAGACCATATGAATCATTAATTCGTGAAAAAAAGATGCTGATTGTTTTAATAGTTTGTTTGGATCATAATAAAAATGACAAAAATTACAATAGATTTTGAGTCTGCTATTAGTGATTAGACCGACTTTTAGAGATAGAAGGGAGCGGTATTTAATGATGTGCCTATTAGAGATATAATAATATACATGAAAAAAATTCTCGATGCTGATTGGCTGAGAGCAGTGCAGTTCAAATGTAATACCAGTGCAAAAATCTGTAATACCAGTGCAAAAATCTGTAACACCAGTGCAAATTACATTTGAATTTACAGGTCCAAAAATGTGCTTAAAATTATTTTTTTCTTATTCTGCTATTGTAAACATTAACAAGCATGATATGTACGAAGTTTTTCACTCATTAAAGAACACGTATGTCTAAAAAAGTGGCAAAAACTTTGAGGATCTGGTTGTCAGTTAAATAAAATTTTTGATGACTTGCGCGCGCTACTGACGCCATCACATCTAAACGAGCGCGCGCTCAAAGTTTTCTTCTTGAGATTTTATCAGTTTTTCTAAACAAATCACCGTTTATTTTCTCGAATTTTTTCATGTACATTATTAAAAGGTAATCACACGGTTTCGAGTTTAATTTGGGATAATTCACACTCGTGTGTTTTTTCAAAGAGCTGAAATTCCACTCGACCTACGGTCTCGTGCAATTTCAACTCTTTGAAAAACACACTCGTGCAAATTAATTCCAAATTGAACTCGAAACCGTATGATTACCTATACCTAGATGATATTATCGGATAATATCGAAATATCGAATGGCTGGAGAGAGAGAAAGGAGGTATCTAATGATGTGTCTAATAGAGATACTAGATGATATTATCGGATAATATCGAAATATCGAATGACTGGAGATAGAGAAAGGGGCTAGAGTGATTTTCATCGGACTGTGAAACAATTACTAATAGTCAGTGTTTAGTAGTGTCTAAAGCCGGCGATACACGCTGCAATTTTTTCTCGCGCTTGCAATGCAATTTTAGATTTTGTTGCAGAGAAAAATTGCAGCGTCTATCATCACTCTGCAACATTCAGTACGAACGTGCAATGTTGCAGAGAAAAGTTCAAACTTTTGAACTTTCTGCAACAAATTTTTTGTTGCGAGACATTGTTGCCGCCTATGTTGCCAGACATGATACACTCGGCAATTTCACTCTCGCAACAAAATCCCTAAAATTGCATTGCAAGCGCGAGAAAAAATTGCAGCGTGTATCGCCGGCTTAATGGTTGTATTGCAACAAAAGAAAACAATGGGTGCAGAGTTTACTCGTGTCTATTAGCTTAGTAACTATTTCACAGTCCGGTGAAAATCACTCTATCTAGAAAGGTGTTGTTTTGAATAAATTAACAAACCGTGAGGGCTTTACCTTGGCAGCTCAAACGTCGACTCGATGTAGTTGCTTACTTTTGAAGCCTACTGAATTATACCTAGTGCAGCAAACACAACGACACTTGGCAGCAGGTATGTTAACATCTTGTTCTATCCCATGCCTAGCAAATTGTACGAAACAATTCGACAGAATTTGTACAAGTCGAAGTAATACAAATTCGCAACGCTCACCTCGTGGTCACAAAAATTACTCCCCAAGTTTGCTTGAGGATAACATTGGTGCTTAGCTTCTCATGTCTCCATATTTTGTTCACAAGTTACAATAGGTATTTGTCTTTCTTACAGCAGATATATAGTTCTTGCTGTTTTTGAAATTTTGTTGAGATTTTGGCGGTAGTTTTGATTACATAATTTTGCGTCATAACAGGCAGCGCAAATTTTGTATCGCACCTTCTAAAGATTAAATTGGCGCGATATATGTTGTATGTAGTCCTCTATGCCTTTATACTTGATTGACAAAATAGGAAAAAAATTCACCTTGGAATTTTGGATTTATGACCAATTTTTCTCAAAAAGCCCATAAATCGTCTGATATCTCGAATTACTTGATCTAATTCGCAGAAACATAATTACCGGTACAAATTTTAAGGCTTGTAGATAAATGGCTGCAAATTTCTCAGAAATCGGACAAGGTTTTGATGTAAAAAGACGCGATTGAAATTCATGTCTGACAAACAAATTAATAGGTACGGGCCACCTGAAGTCAGGGTTCTTAAGCGGGAAAAATTGTTAGGAAGCTACGCCATATTAGAAAATGACGATTGTATGGGCATTGGTTCGCAGACGCCAATGAAATAAAAGCGTTCTTTGTGCGTGGATTTACCAAAAGAAATAAGAAATAATCAATATATTTTAAGTGTTAAATCCAGTTTCTTAAAGGAAAAACTCCCCACATGCTAACCAAAATAATGGTTCGCCTTTTATATTTGAAAGGTCAGATGCATCTCGTGACATAATCGAAAAGTCGGACTCTGATTGGTTCTAGAAATAGTAACAGATAAATTATCATGTACCTTTTGAACCATTTGTAGCTTTCTTTCATTCTCTCAGATAGAGTACGTGTGGTTTTCATTGAACCCTTAAAGCACACTTCAGTGTATTACTTAACAAATAGATCAGGCGTAGCTATGTTCTGTACTCTGATGGAACACGACTGGAGCTGTAAAACACGAAAACTCGCCTACGGCTCGTGATTTCCATGTTCTGTACTCTGATGGCACTCCTGAAGCTGTAAAACAGTCAAAAAGCTATAGGCTATAGACTGTTTTACAGCTTCAGGAGTGCCATCAGAGTACAGAACATAGCTACGCCTGATCTATTTGCTTTATATAATAGAATTTTACGAGCAAAGAAAGCAAAACTGAGATTAAAATTTAGGAAAACAGAGCGCGCGTCTTTCGACACTGAATCGACAAAATTTCACAGGATACTATCATATTGTCAACTGAAATTATGCAAAAAATAGTGTTTCTATAGTGTTTTATTCTACGTAATTCATTATGTTACCTCATTTATTTTGAATCGGTGATTTTATTTCCCCAAAATCTACTGATCTTGCCTGACATGACCCAAACTGAGGTTGCAGAATCTTGAAAGTTGGCGAGGCGTACTTATCGGTACAAAAATGGATTCTGATAAGTAAAGAAACTTCTTGTCGTCGTCTTCAACAACCATGTTGACTTCAAATTGTTGTTTTCAAAAATCGTAGAAATATTGATTGAGTCTCAGACTCAGATTTAAGTACATTCTTGCTTTTACAACGTTGAAGGAAGACTGTAACTCCTCGACAAACATCCAAAATACTCGACCGAAAAAAGCTCACAAATTATATTTTACAGCTCCAAAAGTTTGGTTCCAGTTTATAGAAGAAGTCAGCTTTGCCTTGAAACCCACAACCTGAAGGACGTTTACATTGCTGCCTTTTTTCCCGTGTTATTTGCGTAAAAATCAGCTTAAAAGCAAAGAGGTTTGCTTTTCTTTCATCGCATTACCTTTTCCCGGCGCCGTTCGGGTGTACAAACGCGCGCGTCCGCTAACAGAAAATGGCGGGAATTTTCACTTGTTTTAACTTGGTCGCGAGGAATTCTTAGATTGCATGTGACGTCAAAAGCAAGGAAAATTTCAGAAAAAGATATTTTTTATAGCTTTTAATCACATAATTTAGCAAAAGAGTCTGAAAAAAGTCTTCCTTGAATTTTTTGACTGTTTCTGTCGCTTCGCCATCGTTTTATCAGCGATCAAAAATGTGTCACGCAATGCTGTCACGATATTTTGAAGGAGCTAAGAACCTATCATTCGGCCACAAATATCACAACTTCAAGTTAATCAGTGAATATTTTTTTGCATCTAAGAAAGATTTAGCCTAAAATCAGCAAATTAGCTGCTTTTTTCCACAGGCAGCCCAGCCACTTCTCCTGACAATGGATGTTTATTATAATAATTTATTAAAAAAGACAAAAAATGCCTGGTCTGTGGCAAATGTTTGGGGGACTGAGAACGAGTGCTTTGATTGGTCACGGCTTCCGGTCACTTCAGACTGTGTTCTTGTTTCTTTTGGGAGGCGAATGAAGACTGAAGAAATTTGTGCAAAAAAAGACATGTAAATTTTAAATCTGGCATTCTGTTCTACAGCGTGTGTATTGTCCATGGTTTGGAGAGGTTGCTTATGAAGGCTGAAGTATTTTACTGTGATTTTTGTGGATGTAGAGGATCGTGAACTTTGTAAGCCGACTAACGCGACATGGCGCGTACGAACTAACAAACTCCAACTATCAAAACTTTCACGAAATTTTTCAGCTTACCTGAATGTGAGAACTCTTCCATTCAGTCCCAGTAAGTACTACCAGCCAGTCCTACGTGGCTTAGGCAGGATATATTCTAGTTCTCAGAAAAACCACACAAGATTTTTGCACTTTTTCGGATAATTGTCTTTGAAACTTTGTCAAACTTATGTTTGATTTACGGCAAACTACAGGTGAGTAAATTGTCCCATTTTTGGTTCAATACACGGATATGACTTCAGTTTTGGGAAAAATAATAATAATAAGTTCATATGATTCTTGTTATAGTAATGTGAAAAGTTTCTTATTATCCGTCGCGATTTTTTTCCTCTGTAAATACGAATCAACAAAGTTTGAACTTTTGATTTTGCATGTGCTTCATTCACCAACCAAAGTTTTTCAAAACGCCGTTCTCCGGCCATGTACCCTGAATCTCGATATGGGTATGTAAAGTATGTCGCTCAACAATTGTTGTGTTGCTTAGGCTATATATTATATCCTCAGGAATAAAAGTTTACGAGTAGGATCGCCATAAAATATCGTCGGCGGTCGTCTTTGATCTTGTTTCTTCGTCATTTCGAGCAACGGCTTACAAAGTTCACGATCCTCTAAATCCACAATAATCACAGAAAAACGCTTCAGCCTTCGTAAGCAATGTCTCCAAATCATGGAAAATACAAATGCTGTAGAATGGAATGCCAAATTTAACATTTACACGTCTTTTTTGGCACAAATTTCTTCATTCCCTTCCCAACAAAAACAAAACAACAACACAATTCTGAAGTGACCGGAATTGACCAATCAGAGCACTCGTTCTTAGTCCCCCAAACATTTGCCACAGACCAGAAATGCGCGCGCTTGTTTTAATTTGCTTGGCGCGCGCTTGCTATGCATGGGTTTCCTGTGGTAATATCGCGCGCTTGTTGTGAATGGGTTTCCTGTGACGATCCCGCGGGACAAAGCGTAGTTTGTGAGAAGGTATGAAACACGAGTCACGTGTGTGACGGATGTTGGACACATTTCCGTGAAGCGCTCGGGATTTTTCACTCGTTGAAGTATCGTAAAGTAAGTCGAACAGTCTCCGGAGGGAAGTTTGACGTACACCTTGTGTGTGCTTGATTATTTCTCAAAAGCTCAAAAATCTGTCAAGTTTCCTCGGCTTAGTTGCATGCTTGTAATTAAAAAAAATTGAATACACTCCTGAATTAATCCTTAATTTTCCTCGGCCCCATTTAGTTGTTTATAATATAGGGGCAAAATTAATTTTTCTTTGTGACACTTTATGATTTCTAATCAGTAGAACGCGTAGCGTAAACAAGAAAGCAAGCGAATCAAAGTAGAGCGACAACGTACAAAGCCCAACAAATTCAAGCCCAAGAAACAATAAAAAAGACATAACAGGTTTCAAAACTCACTTTATTTCTGTTTATAACTGAACTGTTTACAATCTTGTATATATATATTTTTTGCAAATTCTCAGCTGGAATAAGTTTTCGTTCTCTATGAGACCACCGACCGAGTCTCGTCAAAATGCACAGCAAAAAAATCAAAATTTTATGCCTAACATTAGCTTAATAACTTTAAAAATTAGCTCATTTCATATAAATAATCGTTTCGAAATTTTATATGAACATAAAAACTTATGAAGCGTCCTAAAACACTCCAAAAAAGTAATTTTTGCAGTCCAAAACTGGTAGCATTGTATTTGAAGCTGTGAGCGACACAACAAAACTTCAAAAAATTACTCATAAATCACTCTCAAATACCTTGAAGGTCCGCTCATTTACAGTGAAGAATTGTTTCGAAGTCTTGTATGAACATAAAAGCTTTTGAAATTTTCAAAAACCTCTTCCAAGAAGTAATTTTGTAGTCCAAAACCAGCACCGTTTCAAGTAAACTTGTGAGCGTTTGAAATTCCGAAAAACTTTTTTAGATTTCGGAAAACTCTCGTGTACTCACGATAGCTATCCGACGTCCCTCGACAACTCAACGAGTGAAAAATCCCGAGCGCTTCACGGAAATGTGTCCAACCAACCTGGGGCACACATACGTCCATCGCGAGTCAAAGCTTCCCAAGTGAAATTCTCGTCAAATAACAAACTTTGAACGCTCAAACGTTTAAGTTGTTTGGACATAAATACTTTGTTTACATATTCGAAGAAAAATCGATATTTTCTTTCTTAGCTGGTGAAATACAAGTGAAAATGTATTTTGTCACGTGACCGTGTTTCATACCTTCTCACAAAGTAGCTTTGTCCCGCGGGATCGCCACAGGAAACCCATTCACAACAAGCGCGCGCTCGTCCCGTGGGATATCGGGAGGATATTACCACAGGAAACCCATGCATAACAAGAGCGCGCGCGCATTTTTTTGTCTTTTTAGCGTATCAATAAAATAGTAAATAAATTATTAAAATAAACTTCGTCAGGAGAAGTGGCTGGGCTGCCTGTGCTTTTTTCTTGTCATTTTCAGGCTCGATGTTTTGGCCGCCATCTTGGTGGTATAGCTAATACCACCAAGATGGCGACCCCATACATTTCTTACCGCTAAAATGTCAGCATATTTCATCGCTAATATCTTTGTTATAAAAACTTATTTTGACTCGAAATTTCGCCTCTATAGAGAGTTTTGGATGCTCTATTTGGTGATACTACTTGAATTTTGTTTTAGGCTCTAGAAAAGCATTTGTAATTGGCATGCAATCAAGCAATTGTGCAATAGGTCAGTTCTTTGTCACGGACGTTATACTCGGACTCCAATTTGCAACTTAACTAATGCTTTTATTAGAAGAGTTAGTAATGTTTTTGTTATTTATTTAGCGATGATGGTTTATGATGTCTTAATAAAGAATCTACAAAAAAGAACAAACTCGAATGTTCTTTTTCTAATTTTCTACACGGGATAAAGGCGGCGTCACGGACGTTACATCAAAATTACCCAACACTTTTACCAGCTAACAATTTGTCAAGATTCCTGCAAATTCCTTTGTAAACAATACTATCACTCTCTATGAATGTTATCGTGAATGGATAGGGTTTGCAAATTAGGCAAAGAAAATATAATTTGTTTGTATTAAGTTTAAAAATAATAATATATTTTAACGTTACGGACGTTACACAATTTCGTCACGGACGTTACACTCTGAAATACATCAAAAGATAATATTGTAAAAGTGTAATGCTGAGGTGTCAATTGAATAATTTTCTTACAATTTGTTGTACTTAAATTTCTCAGCGTGATAATTTTTGCATCACCGTAAATTGCTGCTAATAAATTACGTTTATGAAATCGTATACGTAGTATTTAGACTAGGCGCATTTTCGAAAAATCAGACACCTGGAGGCATGCATTTTGGGGTAGAGGCTGGTAACATAATTATTCTAAACCGATTTTTTATGCTGAATCCGAATATGAGTGTTACCAAGACGTATTCTGCAATCATATACGTGTAAATGACGTATTTTGTGAATTGCTACAGTCATTTCATACTAACGGATTTTTTGTCTAACTCCAAAAGTTCCCAAACTTAAAGACAATTACCATAGTTGGAAAGAGCATATCAAAATCAGTAAAACTGTGAAGTTTGAAGGATATCAGTTGAAAAATCAAGGAGATACGAATTTTCAAAAATCGAAATTTGTTTGTATCTCTTGCATAACTGTAAGTGTTTTCATACGGAATTTCGTTTTTGTATTGAGAAAAGATGCCAGGTTATAGTCCAATCAACAACATTTTTTTTAATGCTGAATCTCTGTTCTAAAGCAATCATCATAGAACGGAATAAAATAAAGATAAAATAAATAAATAAATATGTTTTCTCATTATATACAGAAACCAAGAAATAGTTTAGATTTGAACATTGTTAAACCAATTATATTGACACTTGACAAACAAAAGTAAAAACATAAATATTTATATAAATGCTTCAAGATTACACTTTGTAACGACAGTGGCAATGTAAGTGTAACGTCCGTGACGCTGAAAATGTAACGTCGACCCGTGACGCATTTTTAAAATGTAAACAGCAGATTTTTGCTAATCTTTCGGTGTTGTTATATTGGTCAGGACTAAAGAAAAGAAAATCCGAAAGCTAGCTTAAGAGTGCTAAATTTTACGCACACGATAAAATGTAATCTAAAAAAATAATGTTTTTGGGCTTACGCCATTGTAACGTCCGTGACAAAATTTACGTTACGTTTTTTTCCGCAGAAAAAGTATAAGTTAAAGTAAAATGTCTTTCGTCATTAAAGCATGTGATATAGTAATAATAATAATAAATACACATTAGAAACAATAAAAGCTTTATATTTTTTTCAGAGTTCAAACTTAGTACTGTTATTTTGTAATTGGAATAGCTTATCGAACCATCAACTTTCTCATCCCATGGGTATCCCCCAGTCTTTTGAGTGTCGCCTTTTACTAATGGTTTTGAATCTTCGGTTACTAAGGAAGAAATTTCACTGATGTTTAATCGTGAAAAAAAAGTTTGAAAATTTGTACTTTTTATCTCTCTCATAGAGAACTGACCAATAAAGGAATAAATTTTCTTGTGTTTACTGATGAAATTTTTGCTTATTTTGCGAATGAAATAGGCTTGAAGGACTCACAACAAAGATTTTGAGTAAAAGATTTTGATCTTGTGACGTCACTTCTATTATCTGTACTCTGATAAAGTATGGCTAATTGACCAATCAGATCGCGCGCTCGTAAAATTCTATTATATAAACCCAATTATTATATCCACATCCACTAGATATGAGCAATCTCACGCTCTGATTGGTTCCTCTACTACTAGGCTATCAGCTCATATCCCGTGAGTAGAGAAAATCAAAATGGCGGAGCGTTTTGCCGAACTAACGAAATAAAATTTTTACTAGAAAACAAAACTCCAAAAAATACAAAAAAAAAGTTTGGAATGAAAGTATTTGATGGTAAGAAGTACATTTTTTATTTTTGAATGATTATTAATACAGACTTTTACCCAAATCTACTGGCTCTGTCGCTATTTGCCGGTTTGTTTACAGTTCTCATGCCAGCTAATTATTGCTAATTATAAACACTTTTTGTGACCTTTTTTATTGTAGACTGGTTCCAGAGCTCAAATAAATTTGACAAATATATCACCGAGATGTCCAAAACTGAGTTAAATAGTTGCATGCGATTTGTCACGTCCTCGAAAACCGGAAGAAATCTTGTAAATTATTTTTCCATCAATATTTTTAAATTTGAAAATAATTAAAATTATATTTTTCTCAGAATCCAGTGGATGTGGATATAATAAAACAATTATTCCACTCAATCTCGTCGTACATGGCTATGAGCTCATGTACGACTCGATTTCGTGGAATAATTGTTAAATATACTCTAATTCCATAGTGTTCTTTTGTTATTTAACTATTACACTTAATTAAACTATTCACTTTGTTTCACGGGTTAATGAAAACCACTCTATGCTCTCTTGTAATAAAAATATTCAAGCACCCTGAAACAAAGTGTTCAAGTTAGAGTGTAATAGTCAGATACAGTACGAAACAAAAGAATTTGAGTGAAGTAGTGCTAAATATGGTGCAGGAATATCATGCAGAATTGTTCAGCTTTATTTGCTAAAAGCTGGAAAATTGGCACAATGATAGAAGACAACATGCTAACAGCATGTATACAATTTGTCTGCGCATGTCTGTGTTTTGGGCTTGAAATCATTTGCATATCGAATGCAAGAAATTTTATGCTGACACGGAACATTTGGCTGGCTATCTCGTTCTTCAAGATTACGTTCAACTACCGAAATACTAAGACAACTGCATAAACATGAGCAGTCTACCTACCGCTAGTTCGCTGTGGATAACCTAGATCGAAGGCACCCCAGATGGGAAAATATCACGCGTCAAAGTCAGTAGAAAGTTGTGAGAAGAACCAGAATTCCACACTTTCGAGTAATATTGTGGGCGCAAAATTTATATGTAAGGTACTTTAAGCAGTGGAAGCCATTAACAACAAGTTACTGTGTAGATTAGACCTGATAAGGGTATTTTAGACTCCATCGATCGTTTAATAATCAGCCATGTTTACTGGAATGTCGTACTTTTTCGCTCAAAATTCTTGCAATTCACTTTCAAAATTTTACATCTTAGACTGCGCCCCCAGCAAATTTATTTAGTAATTCGCTTTTTCCATGTTTCTTTCTTGCAAAACTGAGCTTTTTTAGTCCAAACTCGTGGTCCCTACATGTGATCCAAAGCATTTTTGTGAACGTGTTTCCAAGCACGTTGTTTGCATGCAAATTTCAGCGATGAATTTTATTATTGCTCTTTTAAGTATAAAACGCTGCTTCATACCGCACAAACTGTATGCCTCACCATGCATAAAAATAGGTCATTAACTTCTAGTTTAATGTTGCAGATTATAAAATATAGGCTACCGAATTTAGTCAATTTCAACAAGGCTTGAACCCGGCTGTAAACATTGCTTGAAATCACATGAAGGGACCAGGAGTAGTTTCCACCAAGAAAGCTCTGTTTTACAAGAACGAAGCATGGAAAAAGCGTATTATTAAATAATTTTGATGGGGGGCGCTGTCAAAGATGTAAAATTTTCAGAATGAATTGCAAGATTAGAATTTTGCGCGAAAAAGTACGAGATTCCAGTAAACATGGCTAATTATTCAACAATCAATGATTCAGATTCGTGTTTATTTAGTACCAGTTACATAAGTTAGATAAAAAATTGAAAAAAAAAAAAAAAAATTAACAGACTTAATAATAACATCCATTACTAAATTTACCTTATACATGAATTCAAAGCCAACATTATAACTCGAAAGTGCGGAGTTCTGGTCCTTTTCACAACTTTCTACTGACTTTGACGCGTGATATTTTCCCATCTGGAGTGCCTTTGATCTGGATAGTTATCCACAGCACACTAGCGGTAGGTAGACTGCTCATGTTTTAGTTGTCTTAGTTTTTCGGTAGTTGAACGTAATTTTGAAGAACGAGATAGCCAGCCAAATATTCCGTGTCAACATAAAATTTCTTGCATTCGATATGCAAATGAATTTCAAGCCCAAAACACAGACATGCGCAGACCAATTGTATACATGCTCATGCTGACTAGTTTCTGATGTAGTGCCACGCCCAAAAATCAATACTTCCATTCCTATACCAGTGGAATTAATTTTCACTTAAGATTAGATAAGATTGTTACATCAACAAGGTGTTCCATGAAATTTGATAATTCTTTACGATGAGTACTGTTTATTCTACTTCACTAGCTATACTGCCCCACCCTATTTTCCATACCTTCAGTTTTATGTTAATAGATTTATTTAAAATTTAAAATTAATGAAAATAACTTTTCAAAAAACAAAACAAAACAAAAACAAAAAAAGAAACCGAAAAATTCTGCACTACTTGTGCACTATATTTCTGCACTAACAAACTGAAGTGTATTTCAATTGTTTATGAAAACTACTTTAACATAACCATGACCTAGATCAAGATAATAAAGAATACATTATTAAATGTGTGTATTGCTTCTGGTTTGCAAGGTTACAATTCGAGAAGCTTTCAATATGTATAGGAACAAACGTAAGAGAAAGCAGTTGTCAAAATCATTGGGTAAGTACAATAAACTTTGATTGCTCATTATAAAATAACTATTATCATATGAAAATCAGTGGTATACTGGTGGATAGCAAGTCATCATAAAATCCATATCAACACTGCTTCCAGTGGCCAGTGGTGATATCAATGTGATCTTCACATGCGATTCAAATGAGATGTTTGGTCAAACTGTAAGTTAAACACTGTATTTTATGATTCTCTGTGAAAATTAACAGTAAGCGGATTGGACTGTTTTCATTGAAGAAACAGGCAGGTCATGCCGGACAAACTCTGCCAGTGAAAGGCGATAACTCGCTTCTTTGTCATTGAAGTTATTCATTTTATGAAATGTTGAAGCTTAAAACAAAGAATGATTGTTCATTTGATTTTGCTGAAGTGAAAGCCCATTGGCAAACGGTACATTTTGAATCAAGATTTTATCATAAGAAGTAGTACGGCGAAAAGCAATTTTTTTCAATACAGTCAGATATAACTTAAACTTTCGAGTTTGCTCCTTATTTGAGCAATTTTTGTTGTTTTGAAAAAAAAGTACTTTTCGTGAGAAATTTTCTTTTTACAGTCCTAACAAATGATGTTTACTTACTGCAATTTTTGTTATAAAATAAACGTAAATAAATCTTCAAAAACATTCAAATGTTCAACTGTTGCCGGGCCCTGTTTCGGCGCGCGTTTATGGTTACTCAGTTATAAAACTAAAAGAGAAAATCTCTGTGTTGTACCACTGATTGTCATATGATAAAAAGTAAATTACATGACCGCTTGGAGATATGGAATTTATCGCTGCGCTCACTCGTGCGATATATTTCTCAACACTCGAAGATAAATTTGATATCTCCGCGCGGCCATGTAATATCCTCTACTTTTATTATATATATAGTCCGCAAGCGATCTGATTGGCCAAAAGGCATGTTTGGTGAGAGAACCAAACACGCTCACGTCACTTTTTTCGAAGTTTTTTTCGAAGTTTTTTCGAAGTTTAGTAACAAATGATGTTTACTTACTGCAATTTTTGTTATAAAATAAACGTAAATAAATCTTCAAAAACATTCAAATGTTCAACTGTTGCCGGGCCCTGTTTCGGCGCGCGTTTATGGTTACTCAGTTATAAAACTAAAAGAGAAAATCTCTGTGTTGTACCACTGATTGTCATATGATAAAAAGTAAATTACATGACCGCTTGGAGATATGGAATTTATCGCTGCGCTCACTCGTGCGATATATTTCTCAACACTCGAAGATAAATTTGATATCTCCGCGCGGCCATGTAATATCCTCTACTTTTATTATATATATAGTCCGCAAGCGATCTGATTGGCCAAAAGGCATGTTTGGTGAGAGAACCAAACACGCTCACGTCACTTTTTTCGAAGTTTTTGTACGGCTCATGCTTCCACTACGCTCTCTCGTGTTCTCCCAACAAAGTACGACGCGCGGTTTTAATTTTTACAGACATGTTTTGACAGTCCTGCTGCCATCATCAGTGTAAAGCTTACAATGGAAAGTAAACTCTAATAACAGAGTTACGAAAGAATAGAAATGAGAAGAAATATAGAGAAGAAACGTGCAGATTATAATTTATGATAACATATTTAACTTAATTGGCAATTATAGCTTCTTTGATCCTAAGTTGGAAGCAGAGCGGAGTCCAAAAACTTCGTGCTCTTGAAGATGTTTATACACGAGGCCACTTAGCGAGATGCTGACGTAGGCGTGTAGAAAGATGTCCGACCGTCTCCCTGAGATAACTGTACGTGTACGAAACCCACTCAGGGAAACGGTCCTTTACGCTGGATAAACTACCATTTTGAATGAACAGAATATTAATCTTATGTTGACAAACATAAGAGAAAATAGAGAATTTGTCTGCGCATGCGTGTATTTTTCTTTTGAAATTCATTGCATATCTAATACAAAAAAATGCCGGTACATTTTCTTTCTTCTAAAAAAATCTGTTCAAGTACCGCCATGTAGAGCATTAAACAGTCCACCTACCGCTGGAGACTTTGTTAAATTAGTTTCATCAAGGATATTGCAGATTGCAAAATATCAGATCACTGCTCAAAATCAGTCCAAACTCGGAAAAAGTGCAAAAATCGCCTACTTTCCGGTAACGTTTTGCGTACAAAAACCATCTACAATGTAAAACTTTTAACAGGAGTCATAACTGCTACGCCAAGTGTCTGTAATCATTTGGATTTAGACTCTTTTGGTTGCGACGATTCTGAAATATCGGGCTGATTAAGGTGGCCCGTACCTATTGATTTGTTTGTTGGGCATGAATTTCAATCGCGTCTTTTTACATCAAAACCTTGTCCGATTTCTGAGAAATTTGCAGCCATTTGTCGACAAGCCTTGAAATTTGTACCGGTAATTATTTTTCTGCGAATTAGATCAAATAATTGGAGATATCAGACGATTTTTAAAAATGGCTTTTTGAGAAAAATTGGTCATAAATCCAAAATTCCAAGGTGAATTTTTTTCCTATTTCGTCAATCAAGTATAAAGGCATAGAGGACTACATACAACATGTATCGTGCCAATTAGTGCCTTAGAAGTTGCGATACAAACTTTGTGCTACCTGTTACGACGCAAAATCATGTAGTCAAAACTACCGCCAAAATCTCAACAAAATTTCAAAAACAGCGAGAACTATATCTGCTGTAAGAAAGACAAATACCTATTGTAACTTGTGAACAGAATATGGAGAGATGAGAAGCTAAACGCCAATGTTATCCTCAAGCAAACTTGGGGAGTAATTTTTGTGACCACGAGGTGAGCGTTGCGAATTTCTATTACTTCGACTTCTACAAATTCTGTGGAATTATTTTGTGAAATTTTCTTGGTATGGGATAGAACAAGATGTTAACATACCGGTTGCCAAGTGTCGTTGTGTTTGCTGCACTAGATATAATTCAGTAAGCTTCAAAAGTAAGCAACTTCATCGAGTCGACGTTTGAGCTGCCAAGGTAAAGCCCTCAAGGTTTGTTAATTTATTCAAAACGACGCCTTACTCTCTGTTGCAAAAATCCGCACGGGATCCGGGTTCTCTGAATACAATTGCTTCTGGGTCTAAATCCCGTTTGGAATTTTGCAACAGATCTAGTAAGGTGTTGTTTTGAATAAATTAACAAACCTTGAGGGCTTTACCTTGGCAGCTCAAACGTCGACTCGATGAAGTTGCTTACTTTTGAAGCTTACTGGATTATACCTAGTGCAGCAAACACAACGACACTTGGCAACCGGTATGTTAACATCTTGTTCTATACCATAACCAAGAAAATTTCACAAAACAATTCCACAGAATTTGTAGAAGTCGAAGTAATAGAAATTCGCAACGCTCACCTCGTGGTCACAAAAATTACTCCCCAAGTTTGCTTGAGGATAACATTGGCGTTTAGCTTCTCATGTCTCCATATTCTGTTCACAAGTTACAATAGGTATTTGTCTTTCTTACAGCAGATATAGTTCTCGCTGTTTTTGAAATTTTGTTGAGATTTTGGCGGTAGTTTTGACTACATGATTTTGCGTCGTAACAGGTAGCACAAAGTTTGTATCGCAACTTCTAAGGCACTAATTGGCACGATACATGTTGTATGTAGTCCTCTATGCCTTTATACTTGATTGACGAAATAGGAAAAAAATTCACCTTGGAATTTTGGATTTATGACCAATTTTTCTCAAAAGGCCATTTTTAAAAATCGTCTGATATCTCGAATTATTTGATCTAATTCGCAGAAAAATAATTACCGGTACAAATTTCAAGGCTTGTCGACAAATGGCTGCAAATTTCTCAGAAATCGGACAAGGTTTTGATGTAAAAAGACGCGATTAAAATTCATGCCCAACAAACAAATCAATAGGTACGGGCCACCTTAACATGCATTTTCGAGAACTACAATTCTTGCAATTCACTTTGAAAGTTCAACATTTTAGACAGTCTGCACCAAAAAAATAATTAAAACATGACTGCTGCCATGCAGAGCATTAAAAAAATTGCCATGTTTAATTTTTGTAGTTATATTCAAAGCTTTCTCGGACCTAAAACGTGGTTCGCGGGTAAGATTGCAACGTTTGCAAGCAGTTGGAAGCGTGGATTCAAGCACGTGTTTGCTCGAGTCAACATGCGAATTCCAATGGATTAAGAAACCATGTAGTAAACACTGCTAGATATCACTGCCAGGGACCACATTTTTTCTACCAACATAGCTCAGTACTGCAAAGAGTGAACATCTAAAATCTACTGGACTACGGTAATAGTCTTGAACGAAAAGAAATTTATTTCAATACTTTTGTCGGTTGCACGTCTGTAGACTCCATCAAGCGGACCAACTTGTTTCGATATCGCTAACAATTTATTTCCACGCTAGTAGTCAACACACTTTACAATGCTCGTATCTCGGTTAAATTACACAGTTGTCTTTGATTCAAATATTCTTTATGTAAGGGTTAAAGAATGAACACGAGTGTTCCATGGGATATGGAGTCCCGAGCATTAGATAAAGGGCCACGAGGGCGCAGCCCGACTCTATATCCCATGGGACACGACAAATTTGATGGATGTACGTATATCGATATTAAAACGTTATTTACAAGTAGTTTAAGTTGGTCATGAAACACAGAAAAATTGCACAATGATTATCAGCGCTTGGTATTTTGATGCTCTGTGTTCCGTAAAGTAACTAAAGATGTCAAATAGTGGGGTTTTGAAACGCAGGGAAATTGTTGTATAAAGAAACAGTACCGTCAGTGAGTTTCTATAACTAATCAGTATTCTTTATATAAAGCATACTAATGAACTCTTTAAACAAAAGAATTCAAAAGACTCATTAGTATGCTTTATATAGAGAATACTAATTAGTTATAAAAGCTCACTGACCGTACTTGTTTTCTTTACCCCACAATTTCCCTCTGCTTCAAAGCCCTCACCACTTGACACCTTTAGTTACTCTATGGAATATAAAGCACCAAAATACTAAGCGCTGATTGGGCGAGTGAGTGTGATCATTTTCTAAGAATTCTTAAACGATTCCACTAACCACGGCGATTCATAGTGCAGATCATAGCGATTCGCTGGTGGGAAATAATATGCCTTAGAAATAGGACTAAATTCTTACAAAATTTGAACAAATGATACTTACAATGATTTTGTGGCTGATCACGCCGGAGTGTCAACTATGAATAATTAACTATGGATTACACAGGAATCCCAATAAGTATCAACAACGTCAGCTGGGTTGAATCCAAGTGGTGTGATTGTTGAAGCTTCCCAGACTGACTAATGATACACGGTGTGGACTTGATTTTTTGGTGGGATTCAATGACAATAACAGCTGGATTGTTGTCAAACAAACGAGTCGCCGATTCAATACTCATCTTTCCACGAAAAACTTTTCGCAAACCACTCAATATCTTGAAAGATTCTACGAAAACAGACATGCTGCCAGAAAGCTGCAGTGCCTGGTTATGAAAGAAAAAAATAAAGAATAAAACATAGACTAGGTACCTCAAAGCGCTGCACCTGACATGTGAAGAAATTAGTCTGCGTTATTACCAGCAGTTTTAATCTACCCAAGCTTGGAATTCCTGTATCATCCCGAATGCCTTCAATTTGACGCCATATTTGAGGCAAAACTTGTAAGATATTATCCTCAAATGAACATGATTATGAACCGAAACAACTAATAACTAGTGTTAAAAGGCGATACTCCAGACATCGTATGTGCGTTAAAGGTATAAAATCGACTATAACAAGTCCGTAGTTTTCCGAAATTTAGTTAGTTAGATAGTTTATTGGCTGAATAAATGGCAGCTCGTGAAAGCTGAATTACATATTCGTAAAACTAGAATAGATAAAATTACAAAGTTTAAATATAAATTAGTGTTGTTAATATGTTAACAGAAGTTAATGTTTGACTGCGAAGGAAGGGTGAGCGCGCATGCCATATGATACGTGTCATTGTGTTCTGTTCGTCGAGCGCTATACATGACCGTATAGACGAATCTCACTCTAACATGGTTAAACCAAAGAAATCACTCTGTCCTGGATGCCAAACGCCTAAGGCAGACCATTCTTTTGGACCTCTCGGCATATCGTGCTCAGGAGAAGAGGGACGTTCCAACGAGCCTCCAGCGCCTAACGATTCTGAGGTCCCTCGTGGAGTCGCGTCGACACTCTTGGAGGCTGTCCGAAACCTCTCTGCTCAACTACAATCAATGAAAATTGAACAGGAATCAATGAAACAAACACTCGAAGGCCGCGAGAGCTCCGGCAAACCGAAAGTCGCATCAGATACCGAAATATCGCAAGCGGCTGGGGAGAATCCTCGACAACAACAAACAGGACCCACTTCCTTGCCAAAAAAGTTTGCTACGGCCGCACGAAACGGTGAGTACGTCGATTTTGGTGAAGTTCTAGCCGCGCTAACTCCACGTTTCGCCGATAACGATGGAATGCTCTTCTCCACATCACCGGAAGGGAGTGTTCATGTTGTCAAAAGCGCACGTAAGAGGTTGATCGATTCGTTTGAAGTATGGCTGCAAGTGTGGAATTTTTACGAGATGGAAATGATTACTTCACAGCCATCGCGATATAAGGAGCTAGCGACCTACAGAGCACAAATTCAAACCGCAAGTCGTAAATTCCGCTGGTCTTGCGTTTATCTATACGATGTGAAACTACGGATGGAATTGGCGTCCCGTGGCGACACCAGCGCACGGCTGGACATCATTGATACCACTTTGTATGCTACAATTTTGGACGCCTCGGCTCTACGAGTAGGAGCCAAGCAATGCTCCCGATGCAAATCCTACGACCATCTCGTGAAGGACTGTCCATTTCTCGCGCACGACACGTTGGAGGAGAATAAAAATGCGCAAACGAAATCGTCAACAACTGGAAACGGCAACAAAACAACATGGAAACTCGAAAAATGGTTCGACAGAGGGAAGGAAGGCTGCAATTTATATCAACGAAAGGCATGCAACCTTGGCGAGGGATGTAAACGGTCACATGTGTGCAAAGCTTGTCGGGGGGACCACCCTCAGGCCGATTGTACACACAACGCCTGAACTAAGCTCACCATTTGATCCGAACAAATGGCGTCTTTTATTACAAAATCACCCGGACCGGAACTTGATTAACGAATTGATAATGGATATTAAACACGGAGTGCATATTGGATTTGAACTACCTGAACGAACTCATTATATTTGTGACAATCATTTATCTGCAAAAACTAACACTGAACCAGTCGCTAAAGAACTCGAACGTGAACTTGACTTACACAGAAAAATCGGCCCTTTTCTGGAACCTCCTTTTAAAAACTTTGTCGGATCACCGATGGGTGCCATCCCGAAAAAGCACTCGGAGCCACCGAAGTGGCGTATAATTCAAGATTTATCGTGGCCCGCCGGCCTCTCAGTCAATGATGGGATCCCGAAGGATTCTTTTTCGTGCGTTTACGACACTCTGGACTCAGCTATAGTTAAACTTAAACAGATGGGCCCTCATGCGTTAATGAGCAAGCTCGACCTGTCAGACGCATTTCGTCACATTCTTGTCCATAAAACAGACTGGGAACTCTTGGGTTCCACTTGGCCGATTGAGGTCAATGGAACGATTGTGACCGGTTATTTCTTCGATGCCTTTCTTCCGTTCGGCTTAAGAAGCTCGCCTGCCTTGTTTTTGAGGTTTATTGAAGCTCTTAAATTTGTAATGCACGAACGTAAATCAACAACTGTATGGAACTATTTAGATGATTTCTGGACATGCGGACCTCGTTCGCCATCCACGACTTGTACGAATAACTTACAGATCATGCTGGATGCTTGTCGGGACCTTGGGTTTACAGTCAACCCAGCCAAAACTGTTAAACCGACTACTAAACTCTCTTTACTTGGAATCGAACTTGACACCGCACACCAGGAGGCACGGATCGATCAGTCACGTCTCAGTGACACATGGTTAATGTTGACCCAGTGGAAAACACGCAAATCTTGCACAAAACGTCAATTACAATCATTAATAGGAAAATTACATTTCATTTGCAAAGTGTGTCGCCCTGGTAGGACATTTCTTCGTCGCATGATAGATCTGTTGTGCAAAGTCTCAAATCCAACACATCATATACGCTTGACAAAGGCGTTTCGAAAAGATGTCCAATGGTGGCTTACTTTCTTACCTAATTGGAATGGTTGTAGTTTCTTCCAGGACGATATTTGGCTCCACTCTCCATCTATAGAATTATTCTCAGACGCTAGTAAAGACGCCTTCGGAGCTTACTTTGCGGGCGATTGGGTAATGGGTACATTTGTGAGCCACAAAATACCTTCGTCTCGCTCCATTGCTTTTAAAGAACTCTACGCTATCGGCGCAGCAATCTCAGCATGGGCATACCAATTATCATCTAAAAACATTTTATTCCACTGTGACAATATGACTGTCGTCCGGATTCTCTCAACAGGAACTAGTAAATGCCATCACCTTATGTCTCTTGTGCGATATTTGTTTTATGTTTGTGCTTCTCACAATATTATGTTACGAGTCATGCATATTCCTGGTGTAGACAATAGCTTAGCTGACAGTCTTTCTCGATTACAGATCCACAGGTTTCGCTGTCTGGATCCACAGGCCAGCCCATACCCAACCTTCGTACCCCGACTCAACTTAAACAGCTTCAAGTAAAAGCTCACGAGTACTTCAAGTCTGGACTTGCCGACCAAACTCACCGCACTTATTCTACAGCACAGAGACAATTTTTGAAATTCTGCACAGACTATGATCTCACTCCGTTACCAGCATCAGAGGATACTATAATATTGTTTGTCACTTCTTTATCAGAGCGTCTCAAACCACAGTCTATACCTGTATATTTGGCGGGTGTTCGTTCACTGCATATTGCGTCTGGCTACGATAACCCACTCACTCCAGGACTAAAGCTTAAACAAACTCTTCGCGGAATTGAACGTCGGCATTTCAACGAACCACAAAGGAAACTACCAATAACATTTGATATTTTATCCAAGATATCAAGGTTTCTGAATACAGCAGGCGATTGCGTCTGCTGGTGAGCGGTAACTAAAGCTCATTTCCTCATGCTACGAGCCGGGGAATTTACCGTAAAACAAAAAGAAAGCTTCGATGTTCAAGTACACCTAGCGATCAAGGATGCCACTTTACACAGATCACCCGAGGGGAAAGAATATCTGAAGTTAACCATCAAGCAATCTAAAACCGATCAAGTTCGAAAAGGGATAAGATTTTTCACGTCACATTCTGCGCATCATGTGTGCGCTTTGTGTGCAATGAAAAAAGAATCTCCAACTTCAAAAACTTCGGCCATAATTTCCCTCAATTGTATTAACGAATGGCTTAGCATTATCTCGACGAATATTGATGGTTTTGTCTCTCAACTACTGATCCATCGGATTAAACCCTTTTCATTATAGCGGACATAGTTTGAGGATCAGAGGCGCCACTTCAACATCACTTGCAGGACTTACATTATTAAATACAACTGACCATGAAATACAATTGCTTGGTCGATGGCGGTCAGATTGTTACAAACAGTACATTCGTTCAGCGCTGAACTTATTTCTAGTACGTTGCCAAAAACAGATTCCATAGCATATCAGTATGCAAACCCATATAAACAGAATGACTCAGACAGTTGAACATAAATAGTATCTACTTTTATTCATTTTATATATTACTTCTCTGATTTTCCACTATATGGGCAATATTTGGGCAGTTTTGTTTGCTGACCAAATGGTAAATGTATATACTGCCCTTCGAAGCCCCAACTCACATGGTGTTTGTCATCATTGATTATATATTTGTTCCTTTTTTAATGTTAACATAAGTTAATGTTAAACTGCGAAGGAAGGTTGAGGGCGCATGCCTTATGATATGTGTCACAGCGTCCTGTTCGTCGAGCGCTACAGTATCTCATCCTCTCTCCCTCCCTAGGCAGTTTTATTTGCTGACCAAATGGTGAATGTATATACTGCCTGTCGAAGGCTCAACTCACGTGGTGTTTGTCGTCATTGATGATACATATATGGATATTTGTTACGTTTGTATGAGCTAGTATTAATATTGATTATAAATCCAATTAAAATGTCAATGTTATATGTCAATTGTCATTGTTTCTTTTAAGACTTGAGGTTGTAATAAATGTATTCTTGAAACAGTCGGTCTTCCACTTTGGTATAGAAAAATATCTGTTACGCCTAAGAGAAAGTGTTGGATTGTTCTTGGGATGGAGCAGCATATTTAGACGGTTTTCACTGTCTTTTACTATGGCGTCGAACATCTTATCGCAGATAGCTTCATTATAAGTAGTAATCTTTGGAATACCAAGAAAATCTAGAGCGTCATTGTACGCAATACTAGGGCAAATGATTGCCAGTGCTCTTTTCTGGATGCGCTCCAGTTCAACTTTCAAATACTTCGGTAGTGCATGATGGAACACAAGTACTGCGTAGGTTAGGATGGATCTAACACATGTGGTATAGAATAGCACAAGGCCACTAAAAGGCACTTTTGCCCTTTTTAGCTGTACCAGAAAATACAAACGCTTGGCTGCTTTTTTGACTATCTCAGTAATATGGTTGTTCCATGAAAGATTATGTGATATTGTTACGCCAAGCAACTTTGCACTTTGAACGATTTCTAATTCCTCTCCGTTGATAATTATAAGGATGGGGTTGAACTCCGGTGATTTCTTGGCGAAAGAAATTCGCAGTTCTTTGCATTTGCCATTGTTGAGTTGAACTCTATTGTTGATGGACCACTCGATAACTTGATTGGCAATAAGTTGTGACTTGCTTTCATTACCTTTAGCAACGATCTCAGATGGGCGACTACAAGCGATTAAAGGCGATTTTAGCAAAATTTGCTAAAAAGTTAGAAAATTTTTTGGCAATTTCAGGCGATTTTGTGCGATTATAGCCGATTTTGTGCGATTTTGCGTGATTTTAAGTGATTATAGGCAACTTTGGAGCAAAATTTGAAAACAATGTGTTGGTGTAATTGATAGAGAATCATTAAGTCAATTTATAATTATAATCAAGTCACAATGTAAATATTATGTTTTCATAATACATCATATGCACAAATATCAATTTTGAATGTATAAGGTGAGCAAATATTGGCAAAGTATATTTTCTGTATACTCAAAATACAGAAAATCCGTGTGCTATCTTTCCATTATAACAAAAATTAAAAATTTAGAAATAAAAATTGGCAAAAAATGATAGATGAATAAGATGACATTCAGTAGTTGAGAGCATGCATAATTCTTATCTGTGGTCATCATTTGTACCATAGTGGAGCAATTGTACAAACAAACAATATGCAGTACAAAATGCTAATCACTATTATCACTATCCCGGCCATGTCCAGCAATATAAATTTTAAAAATTGATAAAGGCTGCAAACATGTAAGGCCTTCCAGAATTTATATCCTGCTGGGAAGTAAAAACAAGGCCTTGCAAATTGATAATAATGATTAAAATATATAACAATAACAATTGTGAACACATAAAATATATTTATTTATGCACTAAAAGCAATAAATTCCAGTCGATGAATTTAAACTACTTTTCCAAATTATTAGTAAATCTACATTCGCGAGTTACATGGTGTGGAATCCTCTAGTTTCTTTACCTAAAAATTATATATGATACCATTAACTCTATGATAATAAAGTACATAACTCATTGCTTCTGAAAACTTCCCTTGTTGTCTTTTCATTGAGGATTGAAAAAAATAATTCCAGTTTGTCCGCCATGTTTCTTTTTAGCATTACCCGTCATGCACTTCAAAAATCTAGTTACCAGTCTTATCCTGAGGAATCCTGATTCTCTACTATTGAGAGGGAGGGGGGATACTGACCCATGACCCAGAACGCAGTTTCTTACCTCAAAATTAGTAGTACGTTGTGATCTGGATTAGCCTGCGTAGCGGCCCTAAAAGGGAGGGGGAAGGGAGGGGGAGGGGCTTAGGAAGAGAGGGGAAAAGGGGAGGGGGAGAGGAACGAAGGAAGGGCCTGCAAACATCACCCAGGTTTATTCGGAACGCCCCCTAATTAATTATGCAGGTTTCTTGCGAACCTCAAGTAACACTTGTCAAAACCATCCAATCAAATTGCGAGGTCATTTCAAGGTCAACGTACAATGTAAATACTAACAACCGCGAACTGTCATAAAACCAAAACATTTCACATGTGAAAACATGTCAAACACTAAAGGAAAATTTAAGTAAAAATTATAGAGGCAGAAAGCAAGAAAATACCAACAATGATGTATGTCGTTCAAGAGTTTTGCGAATCTCTTCAAAATATGCCACAGAGAAGGTTTTAATTGTGTTCTCGCAGATCGTCTCCTCGCCGTTGGATTTGTATTAGAAAATCATCCTGAATTGTCCCAGCTAGTATGTAGTACCTGCTTACGAAAGACCAATAACTACTTCCAGTTCCACGATATTTTACTGATCTCGAAAAGCAAAGAAGGCAACGGCAAAAACTCCCGAGAGGAAAACCACGAAGCGGAAAGTTCACCAATCTTCTTCTAACACCGATCGGAAAAAGTCCTAGCTCTGCACAAAAGGCTTTAAGAGTGAATTCACCACATTATCGAACCGCGAGTCGCAAGTCCCTGTTTACGAATCCAAACGAGGAATATTCAAGTTTAGATGCAAACCTAAACATCGATGATTTAGATCCATCTTCTTTCGAATTGCCATCAAACCTTTCTTATTAATAATATCTTATTAATTTCTTTAGAACAATACCTTAATTAATACCTTTTTCTTTAAAAGAACTTAGAACTAGTTCAAGTTTTTGATCAAAATCCTCCGCCGTTGAGTTGTCTCCTTCACGACTGGTTTATATCAAGTTTGACGTATCTTATATCTCGACCAATCAGGATTTTTCGTTCGTATACGAACGGAAATTTCAAAAAAACCTGGGGGTTGTCTGCAGGCCCTTCCTCTCCTCCTCCTCCCCAGTCCCCCTCCCTTCTTCTTCCCAGTCCCCCTCCCCCTCCCCTTTTCCCCTCTCTTCCTAAGCCCCTCCCCCTCCCTTTTAGGGCCGCTACGCAGGCTAATCTGGATTTGCTTTAAACTTGGTTGTGAATTGGTTGTAAATGTATGACATACTCATACATTTACAGTGCATATTAAAATAGAATATAAATACATGCAATATATGATAAATATAATGTATAAATAAATATAAAAATAAATATATATTATATGATTATCAATAATACTTGAAGATTGATATCTTGATTTTATCTTTTTAAAAAATCACCATCCCCCTACAATGAATGATCTCAAGGGCATTAAGGCATGGGTCTAAGCAAATATGGCGATAAAAGTGTAGGGGTGGTCTAATAACGAGGGGTTTTATCCTAACACATTGAAAGTAGTACTGTCAATGTATAATGTTAATCTTAGCAATAATATGATACGAAGTATCCATGGCAACGTAATCTTGACCTTTGAACCCATTTTCCGTGTTTTTGCCTTCAAGGCTTCGGGAGGATCGGAAAATCACTACAGAACTAGAAAGAAAGTACTGGATATTGTAAAGCTTGCTTCCTAGTATATCAGTCAAATTCGAGATCTTGACTGATGTTCTTGGTTCATATGTAAATCAAGGATATCATATTACATAATTGCCTTAAATCAGGTTTTCATTAGAATTACCAACCTTTCTAATTAGAACAGAAATGCCCTACCTAACCTTAGATAGACAGCAAATAAATTTTTTGGATCTCTAAAATTTTTCCCATCCTCCCGGAGACGTTTTTGAATGTTCGTTAAATTAGGGTTCAGAGGTCAGATAATAGGTTGCCATGGAAACACTTGCATTAATTTCAAAGATTTTTAGAATTCCATTAATTATGTCAATTTTTAATGACATATTCCAAAAGGATGATACAAATCTACCACCCCCATTGGTTTTATGGCCGCCATTTTGAATCTGAGGTTGACCCATGCCTTAATATGCCTGAGATCGATCAATATTGAATCAGGGGAGGGGGAGCACCGTAACCTACTTGGAAATTTTTTGCGCACGGTTCAAAAATGACCATCGTGCCAACAGTTTTGGCAAGGATTGTAGATTCCGAAATAATTTTTTTCGTAGATTCCGGATTCCTGATTCCCATAAATGGGGCGACAAGTCAGATCATTTCATCCACTATTTTAGGTATTTTTTACCGAAAAACACCCTTTAATGTCAGGTCAGGCTGGAGCCTGCTACTGGTAACATGTAACCCAGTACTACCTGCCACATGGACGGGTCGTCGGCGTCTAAACTGGCTCCCCCACCAGCTTTTTTGTTGGTGAGGAGGGTGGCATGACACCCAGGCAGGATTAAAAACAAGACCTTTCAAAGGGCAGATGAGCTCAACTGAGTCAACGGCCATCATGCACATATTTTTGAGTTATGTTTTGTTGTTTCTTATAATAGCTGTGGTTGTAATATGATTTTGTTTAAAATTATTGTAAAATGTTGAGTAGTATCGTGGTATGGACTGTGTAGCGGCAGCCAAAGGCGCCAACCTAAGCTCTTGGTCTACCTCGGTTTGTTTTGTATTGTAAAGCGCTTAGAACAGATCTGGATAGGCGCTATATAAATGTATTATTATTATTACTATATAAATGTATTATTATTATTAAAGGTACCAGCTAAGTCTCTGGTAGTCCTCTAAAGTCTGAGATACCCTATAAAAGGTACCTGATCACTGATTTTGAGCTCTAAAAGGCACGACGAGCATCCCCGCTCTTTACTGATCGGAGTCCCCCCACTCGGGGGATGTTCTAAAGGATTGATATGAAGCTTGAGGCAGCCTAAACTTTTGAAAATCCATACAAGAAAACCTCTGATCCTAGCATGGTCTCTGATCTTAGATCTCTTAGTGTGGTGAACGTTACTCCCATACATCATGCAATACAATGTTTCTGCCCTTGCAGAAATTCGCAACATGAATTCCTCGAAGCAATGGACTTAACTTCTGACCCAAGAAATACTCATGTTACCGACAAATTCACAATTTTAGCTAAATCCGAACACTTATATACTTTTTCCATATTAGGGTATGTTTCAAATCAGATTTTAGTCAAATTATAGACATTTTCGACACTAACTGTCTACTTGCATTGCCAGTATTGCGTGAATCACTGTGACGTCACGTCACGAATTCGAAAGGACGTAGTGGTAGTGCATGTAGTGCGTGATATTGGATACTAAAAACATGTATATTTTCAGTAGACGAGTTGCATAATGACTGTTACAATTAATAAGCCTATCTATAATACAACGTTTCCTACTTTTATTCTACAGACGATCCAAAGACGAGATCTGCAAAAGTGTCGCGAAGGAAGGAAAACTACGACCTATCAGGGAGAGCCAATTGCTCAACAACGGATCCGATTGACTCGGGTGTGGCTTTGGAAAAATTTCAGCGTGAAAGTGGGATATGACATTAGGTCATAATAAAGATGCCATTTATTCGAGGGCCCCCCATTTATGTTTAACCAGGCTTTTGAAGTCCCCCAGAGGATTTTTGCAGAATTTCAGCCCCCCTCCCCCCCCCCCCCCCAATTACTCATACTAGGAAATCATAGATGGTAACGTACTTATCGTGTCTGAAGAGAAACGACTCGAGATTGCCAATCAAGTTTATGACGGCGTTGCATGATTCTGTGGGAGCAAAATGGACGCTGTAGAAAAAAATCGTTCAGTTCTTTAGCCGAATCAACTATACTGGTGATTAAAGGTGACAAATTCGCAAGGATTCTTGATTCTTCCTCTCCCATTATATTCGTAAAATATGCTAGTGTACCTTTCAATGGAGCCAGCAGATGGGAGAGCCTTTCTCTTTGATATTGACGATGTATAGGTTGTCCTCATTACCTTCAAAGGCTCTAACTAGGCGACAATTCATTGTTGACTGATTACATTTGGCTGATATTAAATCAAAAGTGCTATCTGTGAGGCTATTTGTATCACACTAATTCAGAGCCCCTCCATTAGTATAGAAGAAAGATTAAGATCCCCCCTCTTTAGAGCTCCGAAAAACTTCAGCACCCCACCTCAATATCTTTACCCCCCCCCCCCCCCCCTTGCCATAATAAATGAACTTTACCTAAATTCACCAAGCGGCAAAATGTCGACATTCAGCTCAAGCATGAAAAAGCCTGTGCCATCAAGGAAATCCGAAACTCTAGTTTGATTAAATTTAGTTTTAGCTCAAGAACTTAATCAAAACATTTTAGAATTTTAGCACATCAATAGAACGTGGGTTGATAAATTGCCTGATTGTTGATAAACTCAAGAAATTTTAGTAAGAGTGGTCACGTGATCAGTTAGTGGGATAAAATGTTACACATCGGGAAAACCTACATAGCACTCAGTTGGTGTAATATATTAAAAAATATATTGCGTTCTATTGTCTCTCGCTCTATTGTATTATGTGTCTTGTATTATATTGTTATATCAACTGCGTCCTACGTAAGTTCTCCCGTTACAAATCAGTCTTTAATTACTAGGTGGCGAGATTAAGCGATAAACCATGGCAGATCCCTCAGTATAGTCCAAATATTGTCCATTTTAAAAGATTGAAAAATTAACCAGTTTGGAATGGACGACGTTTGGAATGGACGACCATTGTTCTTCAGAAAGATATTGTATAAAACAGGTCATGTGATCTGATAATCAATTCACTTTTCTTAGAATCTCTTTCATCAATTCCAAAACGTGAATTCATAAAGCACATAGGTAGAGAGGAATAGATTTATGTTACTTGTCAGAGTAAACATAAAATCGCCATCTCCTAGCATTTTTTAAATTTGCCTACTTGATGAAGTCATATGTCACGTGATCACAATAATTTTCATGTCAAATAACTTAGGGCCTAAAATACCATTCCTATACTGGGTTTTTGTCTCATACAAACAAATCCCCGGCAAAATATTGAGGAAAACAGATTTCATTTCCTATTTTCGGCTCTATAGAAAGAAATCTGTGGCTAATTCTTTGTAAGCGTGATTCACATTGCACCCTCTCCAAATTAAACTCCTTCTTGTTGGGCTTTCCATGATGTACCATAGGAGGCCCACAGCTAACTGTATCAATCTTTTTTTTTTGGATATTAATTTTTAATGGCACTGATTAAACAATAAAAAACAATAGAATCAGCAAAAATAGCAGTAAGAATATTTAGTACGATTTATGTTGCACGCCTAGCTCGTGACTGTCGACGTTTTATTTTATTATTATTTTTTATAAAATAACTATGATGTAACGCGCGCTCTGATTGGCCAAAGGACGCGTGTCGCGCGTTCTCTATAAGAAAACACAGCACGCGCGCGCACATTTTCAAACTTTCTCCAACGAAAAAAGAAAATAAAACTTCAATTGTATTTCATAAAAGAAATAGAAAACGAGGCAGCAGTGCTATGTTGAGTTATAGTAGCACGCGGGAATTGTAAGAAGACTCGAGAAGTGTTAGGAGAAGCACGAGGCGTATTTCACTATTTTTGCAGAAAGTTGGGAGACCAATCAATCATCTCGCGCACGCGTCTTTGTTCAACTGTTTAAGGTGGCTCGTTACTATTTATTCCAGCATTGGAGATAATTTTGATGCGCGCTATTCCTCAGCTAAAATTTTATCTATTTCTGAAATTTTTGAAATCCTAGACAAACTTTAAATGTTAAGGTAGTTCCGGATCCTTGGATTTGATCAATGAATTTCCTTTAAAATCCTATCTTTTAAAGATGATTGTTAGGCAAGTCAAACACCGAGAAAAAACGAGGGGGTTACCATATTGGTTACTGAGCTATAAAATGTGGTAAAAGGTGGTATTTTCAATGACTTGCAACGATTTTTCTCGAAATGCACATATTCAATATGGTCTGAAGAATGCGAACAATATTTTCCCGAAAAAAGGCCTGGACAGTCTCAAAAGATAGATCCGAGGTCTTTCTAGCAGTTTTAATCGTATGTACTGTTTGATGAGTTGCAAATATAATTATAAGGACTTATTATGCAACATCTTCTATAAATGCTGTATTCGTTGTAATTGTAGTCACACTGAGGATGAGGTCTGGTACCTCGAAACATGTCTGTGAACATTAAAAATGTTATAAAATTTATCCAAATTATCATCTTATTTCTAAACTATAAGGACATACTAGAAGCAAATTACTACACAAATACGCGTTCCCAAATGTGTGTGGAGTTGTAATAACTGAAATAACTGAAGTGTGAATAATATACGACAATGCCATCAATGAAGTTGTATTTTTATTTTTTAATTCGATAAAGTGATGAGTACGCTTTTCATTAGAAAGAAAAGAAGAAAAAGAAGAAAAAAACCCATGAAGTCACCGTATTATTTTTAAGAGTTAGAGAAGCACAAAAGAGAAAATTCTCCAAAAACGAACACCAAATATCACCCATTTTAGCAATTTTATCGCCGGCTTTTTCGATGGATAAGATTAACTAAATTTAAACGTTCGAGGATAAATGTATATATTATACAGTTGTACACGAATTCTTGATTTCTGGTATTTGGATGGCAAAATATTATTTTTCTCCACTACAGATAGCGTTTCTACGATTTCAATCGTTCGCTTACTAGTGCCCAGACTCCCCGTGGTAACAGCAATTTTCTTTGATAAAAGTGCGCGCGCGCTCGAATGCACGCGGAAGATACGCAGTAGCAAGGGTCCGGAACAAGGACGTTCATGGCCAAAAGTTCCCATCGTCAGATTTCTTTAAAAATTTGCATGGTGAAAGTTAAGCATATTAGAAGTGTAATGAGCAAATAAGAAATGGGGGTCACCGACTTCGTTTAGCCGTCAGATTTCTTCGAAGTTTACCCTATTTGCGGTCAGAACACACGAATGATGCAGAAATGGAAAGGTGCCAAAAAAGAGCTATATTCACCTGAAAAATAATTTTATTGGCCCCATACCCAACAAAATTCTAGAAATAGACCAAATAATTGATTAGCGATTATTTTTTGCGTAGAAAATTAGAATCATGAGATGCTGTTCGGCTAAATGTACGGAGTTGTAGGCTCCAAATTACGCGAAATTCTATTCCAACTATGCACAAAATGCATGTGTAATTTCGATTTGATCCCATCGTCAGATTTTTTTTATTTAGCCCATATAATAAGTTATTATGTTGTGCTTTAAAATAAGAAAATAAAAAAGGGAGGTCACCGACTTCGTTTTTGAGATATGAGCTATTCAAATGTCTTTCGATGGCAATCGTGACGTTATTCTTTGTATGTCACGCCTTTTTCGCTTTCTACAAAACGTCTGAGCGCAAAAAATAAAATAAAATAAAATAAATAAATATAAGTATACTTTTTGTGCTTTTTATACACAAAAATCATATAATAAATCGGCTTTTGATTTCGACAAATAATGAATAAATTTCGGGTAAAATGCTCATCTCATGAGCGCATGCTTGATGACGTGTGTACGTGATAGCGTGACGCCACAATTCAACCACTTCAGAAACAAATATTTGGAAAAAAGCAAGAAAAACGTTGTTTTTCATCATTTTCTAATGTTTCTACACAGTATTATAGAAATAAAAACTTTTCCAAGGAATTTGTTTTCATCGGGGTAAATTCTTGGATATATGAACGCATTTCAAAAACTTCAAATCTGCCAAAGAAGTCCATAATTTTCAAATCTCTCGATGAATTTTCTTGTTACTCAGCCAATAAGCAGCCAACTGGCCTGAAGGTTTCCATCTGGGATGCATGTTTCGTTCCGAAACTGACCATATATACAACTTGCTGAGCATGATATTCGATTTATCACGACTTTGCGTTGACTACTATAAAAGAAATACGTAAGATGTTGAAAGTCGGTAAGACTTTTGCATATATGCTATACTTTGTGATTCGTGACTTAGCGAAAATGCGATATGTCAAAAGAACAAACAAGGTTTATGGACAAGGCGCAAAATTGAAAAATTTGATCGCAAAAAAGTGCAGTGAGCATTTTAGGGTAGAGGCTGGTAACATAACTATTCTAAACGAATTTTTCATGCTGAATCCGAATATGACTGTTACCAAGACGTATTCTGCAATCTTATACCTATAAGTAACGTATTTGTGAATTGCTACAGTCATTTCATACATAGTTTTCTTTAGACTTAACCCTGTGTTAACGCTAGTCCATCTGTGAGCCACTGGACCCGGGGCTTCCTGGATAAGCTGACGTACTAACACATCTCTAAACAGCAACCTGTGTTAGTTTACCACTAGCCAACTGTTTGTCTTCCTCCTCGTTGCTTTCCTTTTTATTCAATTTAAAGTCTTGACAGTCATCTTGGAATGGACTACTTTCTGCTGCAACTAAATTAACGCAGAATAATGAGCCATACGTGATCGTATTTGAGATTGAGCACAAGCGAGCGAGTATGAAATAGATAAAAAAGTGGTGTCGATGATCATCCATGATGGCTGCCGTGACGTCACCCTTATGACGTCATCGTTTCTTCCCTCGTTCTCGATCCCTGTAATGTTATCTTTTCTACCTTATGGTGTCACCTTTGAAGTTTTGGGACATGCGCACAGCTACAGCTAGCGCACTAAAACGTGATTAGATACTATTATGGGACAATGTATTGGGATGATTTTACACTCACCTTTTTCTTTTGGAGATCTCTTTTGCTTTTGGTCTTTGGTCAAACCAGTGGAATCAGTACTGCTGAAATAGCTGTATTTGCTTTTAAAAGCGGTCTGAATCTGGAAACATTCAGAAATTCATACATATTAATTATTTAACAAATGAGTCTATGTTTCAGTGTGTCTGTACTCTGATAAATGCACATGCAGATAACGACAAAATGTGGTGAGAACAAAAAAGTAGCGTGGCTGTTTGCACACATTTTGTCGTCTTCTTTGCATCTATAGTGTGCATCTGGAGTGCTTAAGCAACCTACCAAGTGCACCCAAAACTCGATAGTTGCACGCTATGTGTGTACCAATCCGTTTATAACCAAAACTTTTGTCCTCATTTACTTCAGCAACGTCTATCAACCAATCAGAGCGCGCGTTATATCGTACTAAGTTTGATGCAATTTTTGAAAAACAGATACGATCAAGGGAAGGGTCAAGACTTTACCTGTTGGTTCAGTAGACAATGGAAGATAAAAATCATCAGTCCTTGTAGTGAATTGAAGATGGCGAAAATGTACTTGAAGGCCAACGTTGCTGAATTGAATGCCAACAAACCAAATAACCACGTGATCCCAAGCAGAGGAAGAATGACCGCGGTGGCCTTGACACCCATGCGTAGTTTTTCATCACGTGACTTACTTTGCACGTGACGCGTGCCCATCATTTGACGTATGACAAGAATAAAAACGACGATGTTGACCTGAAAGAAACCATTTTATTTAGTTTTTGGTATGGAAAAGCTTGCAATAAAGCTTGAATAAACCCATTGAACATGAATTTGATTATCAAGAAAGCATTTCTTACCAATAGAACGACAATTGCTGGAGCGACAAAAGCCCAGATGAGCCCGTTGTCAACTGCAAGCCAGCATGCGGTCTGATTTCCATAGTAACCATAACCTTGTGTTTGAGTGGCAGCCAATGAAATACCGACGATAAGAAGAGGAAATCCTAAAAAGATGAAGGAAAGCGATCAAAAAGACAAACTAAAAGGCATTTTTATGTTTGAAGTGAGATTGCACTGTTGCACGGTGCCCAAAATGATCAAAATAAAATTGACTTAGATTGTTATATATTACAAAACATAAATTGATTCCTAACAAAAAGATTTATTCCGATGAACTCAACATTTTGGTGTCATTTTTATAACATAAGATCAGTCACGTGACCTGTGACGTCATAAATCACATTTTTAGCTCTCCGGTGGTGTAGACAAAACAAACCATAGTGATTTATATATATAGTTTTAGAGTTCTTTCTAGGTGTAGATTATGAAACTGTCTTAGCTGTTCGACTATCTATCTTCGTTAAAGAGATAATATGTAAAATAGGTCACGTGACCTGGATTATTTTCAAATTAACCTGAATATCTCGTTAATTAAAAATGGTGAACAAGCAGCCAAGACAGATCCATATACAACACCTTAACACAACTCTAAAAATGTAAGAACATTTAAAGTTCGTGTTGTCTGATGTAACAGGTCACGTGACCAATCTCCCATTACGAAACCTATGCCAAAATGTTGAGTTTAACAAAAATTGTTATTCGGCAAAAAAATTTCTTTGAGGTTGAAACCTAGACCGCATTTCAGGCAATTTTTCATTTTTGAGCAAATGCCTTTTAAAAAATCCCAGGCCTTGATGTGCTTGAGCTGTTCGTAGGGAAACAAGTTCCAGCTTGTAACATATACCTAAACAGAATGCAGTAAATGTATAGCAGGCAGGATGATTCACCTGCTAGGATGATTCGCCTGCTAGGATGATCCTAGTGCCATGTAAACATCCCCTTACAGCTTTAATCTTTCAACACGTGTGAAAACTCACCCCATCCAAACAACAGGAAAAACTTGATTTTTTCTTCAACTACAGCACCAATGACTTTCACAAAAATAAGGTAGAGAAGAATTCCTTCGCACAACATCCAGCAGAACACGGCCAGTAGAAAGTAATGCAACAAAACAGCCATGACAGTACATCCAACCTTGGAATTCGACCCAGAGAAAAAGAAGATATAAGATGTTAAACATGAGAAGCCAGCAAGGTTTCCGCGTCTCTGAACCGGTGTTTCACCTATACATGACGAAGTGGTTGACGCCTCAAGAAGGTTTTTTAGTATTTATCTCAATAGCTGTGTAGTGACAACGAAGTAACTCTCTCGACAACCAGGTAAAAACTTTGAGGAGTACAGAATAATTACCAATTAATGATGCTTAATGATGTGACAACGAAAAAAATATTTATATCTATACTTACCAAGTACTCTACAATTATACAGATGTACTGCATTGGCTGAGCTATGTTTACTGGGCACTCATAAAATAGACATTTCTGGGTATATATGGCTATGGGTATTTCCCATAGCCGCTTTAATAAAAATTCATTATAAATCTGATCAAATATACATATATTTAAAAACTATTGCCAAAATATGGGCTAACTTGTTGTCATTTATAAGAAAGAAAGAAACGTTTATCGATATAATATGCGCGCACTTTATTGAGGCGACAGGTCGATTCATTGGCCTACCTTGGTGTCTCGTGCAGTTTCTTCTGCTATGACAAGAATACAAACCACAGCAATAGCCACGCATATGTTCATCAGCACGATGGTTCGTGGTGCTTTCAGAATTCTCCAGAAAAACATCGTCACCAAGATGGTCAACAGGACACCAAACAACGAGATGGCACAGCCTATGGTGGAGATTAAGGACGGGGGCCACAAATTCCAGCACGCACTTTGTTCTGCACATGTTACTCAACGAGCGTGCACAAGACTTCATACAAATTTGAATAATAAACTTTTTATCAAAGATAGTGTTTTGCACAAAAGCTGTTGTAAAAACAAACTAGTTTTATGAATTTTGGAGAAGAAAATTGTGATTTGGAGAAGAAAAACACATGTCTTCTTATATTCTAAAATAAAATTCATTCTGGATAATTAAAAGCACATAAAATCAGTTCTTTTGACCACCAGGACTAACAAATGCCGTAAGCTGCCATCTTGACAATGTCCCATATTGCATTGTATTTCTTTTCCACTCTCTAGGGAGGAATGGGGATTGTGTGGTTATTTAGGCAAATCCTGGCCGAATACGTTTTCGTGCGTTTATCAGGAAATAACTTTTCAAATCGCAAGGATACCTCATAATTTTATTTTCTCATTTGCTTTTAGATTAACTAAGCTACATGTATACAAAAAATTACGGTAAAAAAACTTATTTGCGATATATTTTTTGCTAAATAGCGTTGGATGTCCGGCCTCCAATGAGTAAAAAGGAGGCAAGAAAATCGACAAAAATGCGTGTCAGTAATTTGAAAAATATGAGTTTTTTCTTTTATTTTAAGGGATTCGACCTTTCAAAGTTTTTAGTAATTTCATCGGACTTCTTTATGAATGAGCGTTTTAAAAATAATACTTTATTGGAAGTGCAAAAAATCGCTGGTCAGCGGTAATTGGCTACCTTTAGCATTAATTATCTTGGCTAAATGCATGGGTACCCCCAATTTTTTTTCATAAATCAAAAGCCCTATACACAGTCTATAAGAAAAATTGAATTAAAAATGAATCGCAATTAGTGGCCCCCGTCCTTAACTCCAGAGCTTTGCGGTGTTCCTCTGGAATCTGAAACATTTGTAAAATAACAATTAAAGAAACTATCTACTACACGTCTAACTTAAAACCATCAAAGACTGTACCGGTCCTCCATAAGGATCCATGAGGGCTGCAAACACCGTCAGATGGTCACATTCACAAGTAGTCACGTGTTGGTTTGATTCACTAGTTACCAGGCTACAACCGTGTGTCAACCACGTACTTGGTAACCCTTCCTTCCAAAACACACACGTTCGTGGTGGAACTGGTTTGACGACCTGGAAAACGTGAACAGCTGCTGTTTAGACCATTTATTTTCATTGCAGCACAATACTGCAAATTTGACATTACCCTCTTGTTTTTTACCACAATTTTGACTTTTTCCTTGAATTTTCCAGTTGGTGTTGGACGTACAACACTGGTGACCATAGTGGTATTGGATGGTAAAACGTCGTCTTGTCCGCCGCCATCTTTAGTGGTATTGGTGTCGTTTTTTTGAAGTCGCATTACAGAGTTCAGTGTCTTGTATACCAAACTAACAACTTGATGATCTGAGTCTTGGGAAAAGACTTCAGCTGGTAAAAACACGGAGCTTCCAAACTTCTTATAATTGAACTTTAGTCCTGTCCTCTTTGCCTGTGCAAAAGAAAATCTCATTCAGTTTGTTTTGGACCGTAAGTCATTTTGCACATGAGTGAATTCACGGGAATTCTTTTGCAAAAGAGTGACGTAGCCGGAAGTAGTTTTTCGCAAGAGTGACGTCACACTATTGTCAGTATCAATTATACCTCATTGTGTTGATTGACTCTGTCCAGTCTCATGACCACATTAGTTGTTTCAATGAGTTTGGGAGATGAGCCCGTCGTCTGATCGGTCAGCTGAAGTCCGTAGGTATTGATATTTGTTACTAATTGATTCCACAGCGACTTTGCATCCTAAAAAGGTTTTATATCATTTTCATAACGAAGAAGAAAGATTTTATAGGGGGTCTGCATGGGGTTAATTACCGTTAGCTGTAAAACGGCCAAAAATTCAGCAATTATCCGTAAAAATGTTAAATGTTACTTTGCCTTATCAAATTCTAATTAAGAGTATTCGAATTTATATCAAAACAACATATCATGTGTTTGTTTCTACCTCTTTCTGATTGTCTTCATATTGTATCCAACGTTGTTCATTTGTTGGTTCTAAAATATTGCTGCATATTTGAAGGAAATGTTCTTGATCTTTGCTAGAACTAGTAATATCAGTCTTGTTGCTTACTTGGTCGTTATTTACCAACAGTGAAAGTATCTTGACGGTCATAGCGATGTCTCCACTGTTTAATTCTTGTATTTCTTCTGGGCTTGTCTTTGTAGCGCTTTTCAGTTTTTGCAGAAGTGCACTTGAAGTAGATGATGCTGTATAGTTGAGTGATATGATTGCCTCGGCCTATTTGACAAGGTATTGTCAGTTATGAATCGCGAATTCCATTCTTAATGCCTAAAATTTTTTGATTATTTCCAAATCAAATTTTGATGCACATACAGCACCTTTATTTCATGAGTATGGGTTATTAAATCTGGATAATATTCATACTCTACAAATAGGGTTATTCATGTTTTCTGTACACAACAAAACAATTCCTAAAATATTTTGTGACATGTTTCGTAAGAGTTCAGAGATACACTGCTACCCAACTAGACAATCAAGCAATTACAGAACCCAACATTGCCGAACCAACATTAAAAAGTTTACTATTGTTAGCCAAGGTCCCAAGCTCTGGAACTCTTTACCAAAAGAATTAAAATCAAAACCCACTTTAAGCTGCTTTAAAACCAATCTATATAGATATCTAATAAACTCCATGCCATAATTATTTGTGTATAAAATAAAATCTTGTATATTTCTCACCATCATACATGGATAAATATGGCTGTCATTGTTATTCTATTATAGAAATTATTAAGTATTTATTTTAATTTATTTATTTAAATTTTCCAATTAAACCTCATTTTTCCTAATTGACCTTTTAAAATAATTACAAGCTAGCTTATTTAACTAGGCAGTTCAAAAGTATAAGCCCACGGCTTCTTTTTGTACCGCCTTGCCATCGGGGAATAGATTATACTTCTGCTTTGTTATTTTCTCTTTCCATATTTTATCTAACTCAATAATTAGCTCGCAAATGTATTTTCTTTTTCAATGATTGTTATATAATTATCTTTATAAATGATACTGTTATATTTTGTAATCTATGATATTTTGTAAAATCTATAATTACCTAGTACATGTATCTACCCCGATGGTATATAAATAAAGATGATGATGATCTTATATAACAAATGCATTTGTTGAAAAGTTGATGTGTTAGCCTTTTACGGGAAAGAAAATTTGACACATGTACATATCCAGTTTCCATTTGCTAGAGCCGCTGAACTTCTTGACAAAATAGGTGCAATTATGCAGAGTTAGCCTCCTTTTCAAGAAAGAATGACGGGATTAAAATCGATTTCTGTATTGTTCTTGCTTTCCTCGCTTGTATTTTCAAATAATCTACCTTGACTCGAGGCTAACCCTGCACCAGTGCGTTTTGTTGTCTAATTTTACAGCGGTATGAACAAACTCGATTTGTCTAAGCAAAGCTCTACAAAATCACCGTTCCTTGTCCATCAACCAGAGCGGTTTGCACCTTCATGACTATTTGGATCCTTTTTTCACCCGCCAACTGAAAATCACTGCCGTATATACACCAACCAAATAAAACTGTTTCAAATTTGTTCTAGCAAATGTGCTTGTGTAGATTGACGGGCCTTCGGGCACGTATACAAGTGTTCCGGAGGGGGGACTCCTATATGTAAGAGGACGGGGATGCTCGTCGGAAATTTTGAAAATGACCCCTAAAAGGTACCTGAGTGGGAGTGGCAACAATTGATTTCTACCCCTAAAAGGTATCAATTCAAAAACAATAATAAAGAATGAAAGTAATGAAACACTTTGTTATTGATGTACTTTGAAGATTCAATTCAGATCATCGAAATCGTCCCTTTAATGTTACCCCAAAACAGTCCCTAAAAGGTACCAGCTATGTCTCTGGTAGTCCAATTAAGTCTGAGACACCCTAAAAGGTAGCAGAATGCAGATTTTGACCCCTAAAAGGTACGACAAGCATCCCAGTCCATTTACGATCGGAGTCCCCCCCGGGACAAGTGTATCAAGTCTTTTTAAAGACTTGATAAGGTCAAAATACCTGCCCAAGAAGATTTACAAACTCAATGGATGTACATGCGCTCAGGTTCGGATCGCTCCATGTTGGTTTAGAATCAAGTCCTGTTACACATCGCCTTGTAGCCACGCCTGAAATCAAATCGATGGACAAAACAGCATTATACAGCAGCTGAGTAAAAACGTGAGATTAATATTTCACCCTAAAATGGACCTAGCCTCCACGTACATGTACTTCAACGAATTTTCTGACGAATCGCAGAAAATATTAAATAAAGATCAAAACTATATTTTAGTTAAAACAAACAAAACAGCTGTAAATCAAGTTATATTATATCAATAATTATCACTGTCGGTGAATTATCGTACAGATGTACAAACTTTCCCCACATTTTATACATCTGTACGATAATTCACCGACAGTGATAATTCATCAACAATGTCTCCGAACATTTTGTGGTTGATTGTAATTCCATGAAGGACTCAACGTGACAGCTAGGGGGCATTTAGGTACGGCAATCATTGCAACTGAGTTGATTTACCGATGGTTTTGCCAGGACAAGGTTTCATATCTATCGCCCCTATTGGCATTGGTGACCAATGGACTTTACTTGCAAACTGCTGCGGACATGTTGGTAAACCTGGTTGTTTCATTCGAAAGAGAAAGTTAATTCTAGCATAAATTTCAGTAACTTTTGTAGTAGTGAAAGCTACTGAAATTTATATACTGTATACACGCGCTGTTACGCGATGCAATATTTCTTGCAACTCGTTTAATTTTGCAATTACTGGAAAATCTGACCCTTTTCCATACTATGTAGATTATGTGTAAATCATGATTTACACATTATGTAAAATAATCTACAAAAAATTTACATGCTATAGTTGTACATGATAATATGTAAATAGTTTGGAAATTTTAACAAACGATATACCTTGATTTGATTCTTTGTAATGTTTGTAAATTTTAATTACGTACAAAACAAGGCCCACTCAAGGACCATAAATTGTCTTAAAACGCCTTAAAACGCCGTAAAACGCCTTAATATATTCAATGTAGCCTAAAGTAGCCTTTAAGTTAATTTAACTTTTTTAATAAGTTGCCTTAAAACGCCCTAAAAAATAACACAGATATCTCCATATTTTCTTAAACCGCCTTATAGCGCCTTAAATTGCATTAAGTCGCAGTAAAAAACGGCGACTCAAGGACCCGGGATAGGCCTAAAACAAGTTGCATAAGCCATTGCAGGGATGTTACACAGTGCAACGTCGAAAAATATTGCTGCAATGGTTTCTCACATGGTTTAGAGCGATACACGGTATGTTACACGCTGCAATGGTCGTGCAACTTGTTTTACATTGCCACTGCGAGACAAGTTGCAGGAAGTTACACCGCGTGTAACAGCGTCTTAAGAAGTTTAAACATCAATAGAAATTGCAAGTTTTTCTTACTAGATTTCATGACTGTCAACATAGCTAACGGACTTTTCGCCACTGGATTTGACAATGAATCGTTAACGACTAAAAGACACTGGAAGGTAAAAGTCTGGATTGTTTTCCCATTAGTGATACGAAGATTCTTAAGCGTTCCTTTGTTTTCAGCGATCTTTATTGGTTTTGGTCCTTGTTTTACCAAGACAAGTTTCATCGAACCGATATCTCCGCTGACCACTTGACAGGAAAAGGTTGCAGAATTGCCTGGTAAATGAATAGTGTTTGCGGATTTGCTTTAGTACTGCAGGTTGTGCAAGCCATGGGGGATCCTATAATTTTAGGATAATTTTATATAGAAGAACTATGTAAAGGGGGATTCAAACCTGAGCCCTTCTATTTGCTTTATATATATTGCTTTGTACGCTGATGTTACGCGCTGCTCTAAATGATTGCCTGGGGTGCCTGTGATGCTAATGAGAAGGGGCGGATTCAAAAACACATAGTCTTCGAGCAGGCAGTTTCTCTTCCCCATCCCCTCCCCTCCTCCTCCCCAGTCCCCTAAATCGCCAGCTTTGTCTTTTAATTAAGAGGTTAGCACAAATTTTCGTTAGGATCACTATGACCATCATTTTATACATCATTTGAACATCCAATCCTTCCATTATATATATATGTATATCTGTTTTACCTATTATTATTATCATTATTATGAATATTTAATTGTATATATTTTTGCAACATATATAATTACGCAATTCAGCTACCAAGAGTTTTCTTGGTAGCTGCAATGTAATTTTGTTTAATAAAGTTCTATTCTAATAAAGTTCTATGCTATTCTATTCTATCATCGTCTGACTGTGCGTAACCTAAAGGTACCAAACCTTGTGGCCATTGACTGAAAAAATCAAGACGATCATATACACTTATTTCAAAAATCGTTGTCAAGGTCCAAAGCTTCAAGCGTCAAAGCAAGCCCGAAATGAGTGCTGGTTACTTGTGCTGTAATTAATCAATAATGTATTCAAATCAGACTTGTTATCAAATGAATTGAGTGCGTTATACTAACATGGACTTGAAAATGCTCACATTTTGTAATTAGTTCAATGGAACCGAGTCTGATTTGAATATATTCCAAACAAAACCAGCATTCATTTCGGTCTTGCCTTGACGCTTGTTGTTCTGAGCTGAATCGCGACAACGTTTATTGTAATAAGTGGATATCATCAACATCATCATCATCATTATCGTCGTCGTCATCACCATCATCATTATCATCCGTCAACAATCATTAGTATATGGGAATCTTCCCGGGACTACAATTAAGTCATGTTTTTACCTTCACGTTTAGACGAGAACAGTGTTGAAATAGAGATCGTTGCAGGCTTTACTTTTACGGCTTTGATGTTCGAGGAAGCGACCGAACTTGACATTCTGAAATATTTGACATTTGAGAAGAGAACTGCCATGTGATTAGACAGAAATTATGTTTTCTTTCATTCATTTTCTTCTTCTTTCTTTCTTTCTTCCTTCCTTCCTTCCTTCCTTCTTCTTCTTTCTTTCTTTCTTTCTTTCTTTCTTTCTTTCTTTCTTTCTTTCTGTCTTTTTCTTTCTTACTTTTTCTTTCTTTCTTTCTTTCCCCCTTCCTTCTTCCTCCTTTCCTTCCTTCTTCTTTTTTCTTTCTGTCCTTTCTTTCTTTCTTTCTTTCTTTCTTTCCTTCCTTCCTTTTTCTTGCCTTCCTTCCTGCACTCTATCATATCTTCAGATGAATTTTCAAGTGCATGCAGTCCCATTATATTTATTCAATGCAATTCCAAACTCCAAATTAATATTGTTATTAATCCTACAAAAGTAGCACCACTGACATACCTGACAATACATTGGTAGTTTGCGTTGTCGGAAGATTTGATTCCAGTAATACTTAAAATCGAATTCTTTTCGGAGGCGATCTCACGAGTGGTAATTACGTGCAAAGGATCACGTGTAACAGGTACCACCTTGTTTTTGAACCAATGAAAAGTTGGAGCTTTGAAACCAGCTGGCATGTTAACTGTACATGTTAATATTGTTACACCACCAGGGATTGGATTTTGGTCTGTTATCGAGAGACTAGGGGACGGGAGAGCTATTTGGAAAAAGAAGTTAGGGTTAGGTTCTTCCTTCCTTCCTTCCTTCCTTCCTTCCTTCCTTCCTTCCTTCCTTCCTTCCTTCCTTCCTTCCTTCCTTCCTTCCTTCCTTCCTTCCTTCCTGTCTTCCTTCCTTCCTTCCTGTCTTCCTGTCTTCTTTCCATCCTTCCGTCCTTCCTGTCTTTCTGCCGCTTCTCATATTTCTTAGTGTAGTCTTTCCTTCTGGCACTTCTAGCTTTCGTTCGTTTGTTCGTTCTTTCATTCACTTTTCCTTTTTATCCCAATATTTTTCTATTCATTCAATCCTTCCTAATTCTTTTCTTTCATACATCCATGCATACACTTATTCACTCATGTTTTGGATCTTTGTTCGTCATCGTCCACCATCTCCAATTCTCCACTCCCGAAGGGGCTTGATAGCGAGGAACAATACTCCTTAGTTCATTTAAAGACTAAGTGCTGTTATGGCTGCCGGGACGAGAAGCCCGACGTCCATACCCTTAACCAAATAAGCGTACTTACATTGGATGACTTTCACCTTAAACGATGGGCCGACACCTGCTGCCATTCCATAAAACCCACGGCATTCATAATACCCATCACTTGTTATACTATCGTTTATATGTATTGGGTTAAAATGCAGTGTAACTCGTAGCTTTTGACCATAATCTATACATTATAGAAGAAAAAACAAAAACAAAAGCAAAACAACAACAACAGCAATTAACAAAAACAAATGAATATTTAGTACCGTTAACGTAAAGGGAAAGCAACCTCAACACTAGGCATAACTATGCGAGCTCAAAAATAGCAAAAATGCCAACCTAGCTGCAGTAGCGAGTTGATCAACCCGCCATAGCCAAACCCGTTGCAGCTTCGACGGGTTGAGAACCTTGCATTTCCTATAACTCCTATACTAATGTATACTGGAAGCTCAACTTGCAATAGTGGGTTACCCGAATCGGGTTCACAGTCAACCCGTCCAGTATATACATGTTCATAGTTGTAGCGGGCTCACAGTCAACCCGCCCAGTATATACATGTTCATAGTTGTAGCGGGCTCACAGTCAACCAGTCAACCCGTCCAGTATATACATGTTCATAGTTGTAGCGGGCTGACAGTCAACCCGCCCAGTATATACATGTTCATAGTTGTAGCGGGCTCACAGTCAACCCGCCCAGTATATACATGTTCATAGTTGTAGCGGGCTCACAGTCAACCCGCCCAGCTATATAGTACAGGAAATCCATGGTTCTCAGCCGGTCGTAGCGGGTTGACTGTGAACCCACTAAAACTGGTTGGTGGCTATACCGGATGAAGTAACGTGCTGTTACCAGTTGAACGCCCAGTACATAGTGCGGGTATCTTTTTCATATTTGTCGTGTAGCTCTTTTGCTTTTAAGTGAACATGTCCTCAAGGACTACTGTCGTGGACACAGAAAAGAATTCGAATAAAACACACCAGTTCAGTTTTACTAAGCAAAAACTTTTGTCAATGAACTTGACAAAGGTGCCAACTAAATGGACCACAATTCTCTGCTGGCGTCACCACAGGAATCCCAACAGATACAAACTGTTTTCTCTCACAACATAGTTAGCCCTAGTCCTAGGACTACCCTACTTTCGTGTAGACAGCCTCTTAGTTTGGATAGCAACATGTCGCTTTGAATCCTTTAATTTCTGATGAGTACATAAGACGTTTTAGTGATGTTTCTTCGCCAATTTTCCCACCAGAATTAAGTGCAAACGTGCTGATATTGCAAGCTGTTCCGTGCTTTGTACGACGCAAACTCTATATAGATTTTTACCTTCTTTTTCTTCTTTAAAGTAGATCCTTCCACCAGAAGGTCCTTTATCATCAATAACTTCGAAATCTCCAAGAAGAGAGTCTTTTCTCCTAAACTCAATCTTACTGGGGGTTTTACCAGGAGGAATTTCACTTGCAACACAGGTTATATTTACCTTAATCAAATAGATAATACTCAGTTAGAAAAGGATGATAGGATACTCCATACAAACATCAAAACAACGGGAAAATGTGAAGTCACTGAAAGAAGGACAGCAGCGACCAGGAGCAGCACGCGGTGTGACAAAGTTTGGCGCGCGTGGGCTAGATTCTCCATTTGTTTTTACAAATTTAATTTTCTTGATGTATGGAGCTTTCGCCAGCCTTCTTTCCTTCCAGTTCCTACCTTCCAGTTCCTTCCTTCCTCCTTCCTTCCTTCCTTCCTTCCTTCCTTCCTTCCTTCCTTCCTTCCTTCCTTCCTTCCTTCCTTCCTTCCTTCTTACTTTGTGTCTTTCTTTGTGTCTTTCTTTCTTTCGAGGGGAAGGGGGAATCATCTCCTTTTTAAATCTACCTAGTGACACGTGCACAATGAAAGATTATAATCTTAAAGTGTACCTTCACATCAGCCACAGCGTATACATCCTTTGGGTATGGTGGTACGATGTAAGGAGAAACTGTTGTTCAAATATGTAACGAAATATCAGTCTGTCTTGCAAATGATCCCTTTTTCAATTATGCCACGTCTTTTTTGTGAATATTTGAACTTACTCGCGTACAACAAGGATTTTCAGTCTCAATATATCAACCTTATGTGATTAGTATGGTTAAAACGAAAAAGACTGCAAAAGAATTGCAGAAAAAAATGCGCACATTATAGATAGAATTTGTTACTAAATTTGTAAGCCTTTGGAAACTAGTTGGTGACCCGTTCGCCATTTGTTACTGTTACGTTGTGTGTACGTTCCTGTTGTTGTTGTTGTTGTTGTTGTTGTGGTTATTTCTGTTGTTTTTGCTACTGCTTCTGTTTGTTGTATTTATGTTACTTCTTCCCTCATTCTTTTCCTTCTTTTCTCTCTATCCCCCCTCTTTTTTTTTCTTCTTCTTCTTCTTCTGTGCGCTTGTTTTTCTCTGTTTTGTTTTCACTCCATGCTAACTAACAAAGGGTATATAATGAATTTTATTGTTCATTACAGCGGAAATGTTTTCAAGTTTAGAGGCAAGCTACAGTTGAAGCACTAAACTGAAACGCTGAAAGCAAAATGCACGATAATAATGTACTGAAATCGAAAAATATATATAATATCTGAGTGTAGCAGTTATACAAACACAAACATTACACATGCACACGCAAAAACAACAATTAACAACAACAACAACAATGAATGAAACTAATTTTAAAATAAAATCGATCAAATATAGGTGTTGTTAGTTTGTATGAACATCATTTTCAAACTAAAATTTGGTTACTTCAACCCAGCTGTGTTTTTTATCAATTAAATCATCTGATAACAATTTTCTACCTCTAATATGCATCACATACTACAGTTTTGATCATGAAGAATTGTCAAGACTACATTTTTGTTAAATATTTTCCGATGGTAATCGATTCCTGTATGACTATGGAGATGGTGACTTTTTATTATTTTATTCGGGCATTAATTGTTGTTTTTTGAAAACGATGGAATGACCATTTACCACTTTATAACACTTTGTTGATCGTTGTTTCAGTGTGCTTATGTATAAACTACATATCTATATAATTTTTTAAATATATTTTTGCTTTTTAGAATGCATACCGCTAGTTAGTAATCCATGTACGTATGGTCAGCACAGATCTAAATAGATTTTAATAGCTCTTAAAATCGCCTTGAAACAGAAAAAACAGTCCCAGATGGAAACGTTTCAGTGAAATTTAAAAAAACTACGGGGCATCGACTTACCTGCACCAAATACATGGACACCCTGATAGGCACAACCAAAATATATCAAAAAGCGTAGGGCATAAGCTGGTGTAAAGTCAGCCATGTTACCAATGAAAGCCACAACTTAGCGACTTTGACCGGCAACGCAGGAGTCTTAGTTACTCGATAACGTGACTTACAAGACTTGATACATTAATATCTTATATGAATATTTATTTATCATGGCATTTATTATAGAAATAGGCACTCCAGGAGTGCTTTTGTTTACTAGATAAGAATAATAAGTATTATTATAACAATAGTGTTTATTTAGAAACGATAAGTGTTACAGTTTCGCTAATGTGGTCATGTAAGTTAAGATGGAGTATTCAAACGGGCAACAAAGTAATGAGAAGCTAGTATACTTTCTGCTATTTCTAAAGGCCCAGTAATACGAGCAACAAATTAATATCGTGCAACTTGTCGCGCAACATTGTTGCGTTGCAAGTTGCAGAGCAAATGTTGCTCGTATTACCACCCGCGCGCAACAAATTTTCTTTCTACTTTTTGCAACAAAGAAAATTTGTTGCGCGCGGGGTAGTAATACTAGCAACATTTGCTCTGCAACTTGCAACACAACAATTTTGCGCGAAGTGTTGCACGATTTTGTTGCCCGTATTTCCAGGCCTTTAATTGTGGTTGAATTTAACTAATATTATAAATAACATTTAGTGTATATAGCTCTTTCTAAAGAGTCAATCCAAGTTGTTTAGAGTGATAGCACTTAATCCGTGAAATAGATTTTGTTTCACGGGCTAAGTGCTAGAGTGATTTTCATTTTGACAGTGAAAGAAAAATGACTATTTAGTTTGTAGTAGTTGATAAGAAACAAAACTAGAAAACAATGGCTTTAGAGTCTACTACCAACTATTAGACTAGTTTGTCTATTCCTTCATGGGTCAAATGAAAACCACTTTGTCACTTTATGGATACATATTAATCTTTAACGAATTGAATATCATTGAGCATCGTGATTCTCTAATCACTTCCTTATATTTTGAGACGACAATATTTTGTAATTGTGATAATGAAGTCTCAAAATGACCGTGCGAAATTTGATTATCTTTTATTTATTTATTTATTTATTTATTTATTTATTTATTTATTTATTTATTTATTTATTTATTTATTTATTTATTTATTTATTTATTTATTTATTTATTTATTTATTTATTTATTTATTTATTTATTTATTTATTTATTTATTTATTTATTTATTTATTTATTGCCAAGTTTATCAATCATTCAATTAACTGAAAAAGAAAACATTTAGCTACTTTTTCAAGCAGTATTTATTGCAAAATTAAGATAAACAAAAAAACAGAAAAATCTAAAGAAAGACTTGAGCGCGCGCTCGATGGCGTGACGATTACGTCGGAGCGTGCGCTTTTTAAAGGAGAATTTTTCTTTCCTTCAGCTAAAACGGATGAGTCTTTCCTTTAATCTTTTTCTCAAAAAATGAATCAGAATCGCGAAAATATTTCATGAATTAAATGCTGAATTCCTTTTTCAGTACCCTCAGTGACATGCGCAATAACGTCCATTTTGCTTGAGCAACGTTATGTTTCTAGATTGCATGTAACGTAATGGCCGCCATCTTGGATTTCCTCAACTAAACATTTCTAGTTAGCGTCTGTTGTTTCTTCATCGTCTACTTATTAGGCCCTGTTTATATGGCGAAAAGTTGTTCGGTTACCCGAGACAGCCCTCCCCCGGGACAATTTTACAGAGCGTTTATATAAAGTTTCGTAAAACCTGGTTCTCTAAGGGTTTTTTTGTTTTCGCCAGAAAATTAGCGTGCGCACGCATACCATGTTTAAGCTGTCTCGCCTCGGGATGACGAGTTATGTGTTTATGTGAGAAAAAGTTGTCCAACCTCCCACGGTTACTCTACCAGCCGAGACGAGTTATCTCGCCCCTCGAGTTGTCGCCCAACCGAGACGAGTTAAATTCTTCATGTAAACGTAGGTTGAATTTTTCAAAGAAATATATAAACAATTAGCTCGCCCAGGGAACTCAGGGGGAGGGCTGTCTATTCGCCAAATAAACAGGGCCTTAGAACTGCTCTAGCATTCAGCAGGATTAAATTGCATGAGTAAATGATCATGTCGTTCGCGCGGGCTTCCTGTGTTTCTACTATTGTCGAAATGCGAGGTTTCTAAGCCATTTCAAGATGGTGTACAATGTGATGTGTTTTATCGCAAGTTTAGATTAAATTTTGGACCGTGCAAGACTCTAAATGGCAGAAAAAGCAACAAAAATTGATATATGTGACTCCCTAATAAGGTAACATCTGTCTAAATATGGAATAGATCAAGAACTCATATCCGTGCGAACGAAATCTTGTTATTCAGGAGATTCAGGTATTGTCATATCAATATATTTAACAATTATTCCACGAAATCGAATCGTACATGAGCTCATAGACGACGAGGCGCTCAGCGCCGAGTCGGCTATTAGTCATGGACGACGAGATTGAGTGGAATAATTGTTTTATTATATCCACATCCACTGGATTCTGAGAATAATATAATTTTAATTATTTTCAAGTTTAAAAAATATTAATGGAAAAATAATTGTTAAAGATTACTTCCGGATTTCGAGGACGTGACAAATCGCACAAAACAGTAATCAAGCATAAAATAGTTTCAAGCAGCTATATTTAACTCAGTTTTGGACATCTCGGTGATATATTTGTCAAATTTATTTGAGCTCTGGAACCAGTCTACAATAAAAAAGGTCACAAAATGTCTTAAAAAGCGTTTATAAGCTTATTTAGCCGGGATGAGGACTGGTAAATAGCGACATTTTGGGTAAAAATTTGTATTAATAATGACTGAAAATTTAAAAAAATGTACTTCTTATCATCAAATACTTTCATTCCAAACTTTGTTGCTTTTTTTGATTTTTTTGGAGTTTTGTTTTCTAGTAAAGATTTTATTTCGTCCTCAGTTCGGCAAAACGCTCCGCCATTTGAATTTTTCTCTACTCACGGGATATGGTCTGATAGCCTAGTAGTAGAGGAACCAATCAGAGCGCGCGATTGCTCATATCCAGTGGATGTGGATATAATAAAACGGTTTATATAGTACTAAATGATCCATTTGAAATAGTAACTCATCAGTTTTCACTTTGTCAAACTAGTTACATCCATGTGTTCGTCTTTGGTTTTTCCTGTTTGGATTCGTTGTTGTCTTTGACGATAGCTTCGGGTTGAGTGCGAACTGCTGCAAAATACAGATGAATAATATTTGAGGCCTTAAGCAACCAAGACCATAACGAGGACTACAACAGCATAAGACAATGATCTTATTACAAAATACAGTTACAGAGCATATATGCAAAAGAGCAGAGCTGTAAAGATGTCAAGAAATCACCCATATATTCTGTGAAATTACAACGTGAACGGGAACTTCAGGACGTAAACCAGTTTGATATTTTCCGTTCGGCCAGAACGTCTCTCTTTGGCTGTCGTTAATATTATTATAAATTATATGTTATTAATTATATTTAAGGAATATAAAACGCGCGCGCATGTCTCTGTACTGTGATATATACACGATGGAAGATGTAGAGCAAGAGAAAAGCAAGCTTAGGAACACGAGGCGTAGCCGAGTGTTTCTCTTGCTTTTCGAGTGCTCTACATCTTCCAGAGTGTTTTATAAATATATTTTATAAAATACTTGAGATATAACGCGCGCGCTGATTGGCTGGCTACCATGTTTATATCAGAGGACAGAGACATGGCTCGCTCAAAAAACGCCAGTCGTGTTCCTAAGCTTGCTTTTCTCTTGCTCTACATCTTCCATCGTGTTTATATCACAGAACAGAGACATGCGCGCGCGTTTTATATTCCTTAAATAATATTATAGTATAAAACTCGGAGTCTGAATGGCAATTGAAAATTAACAAACAAACAAAACAAACAAACAAAACAAAGAATTTCGCTTAAACCCTTTTTGACGTTTCGTCTTCCTGCCGTCATCGTCGTGATTGCTTAAAACAAAGAGTTGGACAATCAAGGCTATTGGAGAACTCCAGATTTCAATTATGAAACTTTGTTGTCCTCCTTTATTCCTGCTGAGACTCTTCAGTTGTTTTACTAGCACTAATAGAACTATGTGATGTACATAACTATCATTATATTTTATATAATAATTGGTATATAACGCGCACTCTGATTGGTCGATAATCGTGTGGTATTACAGTACACACGCATATATACGTCACTGAATCTTACGCCCGCTCTGATTAGTTGAGATGTTTCGATGAGTATTATATAAAACAAATATATTACATTTTTCCATAGGTCTGTACTCTCATAGATGCACAGAAGACGTCAAAATGTGCTGAGAACAACAGTCACGCCACTCAATTTCGTCTCGTGGCATACGTTTTTGTTCTTACCACATTTTGACGTCATCTGTGCAACTATTAGAGTACAGACAGCACGGAAAAATGAAATCTATTTGTTAAATAAACTTACAGTCGTTTAAAGATCCTTGTTCATTCTTTTCGCCATGAGAACGTCCAGCTCTTCTCGGTAAACCAGTGGAATAAGAACTGCTGAATCTACTTCTAAAAGCATCTCGAATCTGAGCAAAAAATACTACACATATTAATTATCGTTGTCATGGCTCACTGTGAAACAATTGCATCGCGACCAACAACGAATTTCAATTTTCAGTTGGATTTTGGGATATTTCTGATCTGCCAATCATGTCAAGGGGGCGGAGCTTATGCAAATGCCCCCAAAGGACCTCAAGACGGATAGCAAACGCGGATCGAGGTTGGATCGAGGGCATTTGCGCAAAGCTCCCCCTTTACATGATTAGCGGTTCAGAAAAACCCAAAATCCAACTGAACGTTTTTCGTTGTCGGTCGCGATACAAGCGTTTTCACAGTAAGCTTCGCAGCAGACAAAAGTACGTCTGTGTGCATCTAAAAGCTGTCACTCCAAGAAAACTTCACTTTAATTAGATAAGTGTTTTGGCTGTTACAATCGATAACACGAACACACTTGTAATATCTTAATTTCCGAATGTTAGTTTAATCCATATACTTGCAAGACTTCACCTGTTGGTTCAGTAGACAATGGAAGATGAAAACCATCAGTCCTTGTAGTGAATTGAAGATCGCAAAGATGTATTTGAAGGCCAACGTTTCTGAATTGAATGCCAACAAACCAAATAACCACGTGATCCCAAGCAGAGGAAGAATGACCGCGGTGGCCTTGACACCCATGCGTAGTTTTTCATCACGTGACTTATTTTGCATGTGACGGGTGCCCATCATTTGACGTATGACAAGAATAAAAACGACGATATTGACCTATAAGTAAATAAATAAATAAATAAATAAATAATTAAATAAATGAATGAATGAATGAATGAACAAACGAATGAATGAATGAATGAATGAATGAATGAATGAATAAACAAAGTGGATGTCGCTCATCTGTCTTGGCAACACTAATGCTGAATTACGAAGGGCGCAGGTCAACGTGATCGAGTCAAAGGTATACAAGGGCGCTTTCATTACACATTTACATACACACATGGAGCAGCCACCATACGACTCATGTCTGATCACGGAGCACAGCTTAGATCAAAACTAGTTCGTTTTACTGAGGGAGGAATTCGAAAAAACCGGAGTACCCGAAGAAAAAATCCTCGAAGCAAGGGGGGAGAACGAACAAGAAACTCAAGCCACATGTGATGCCCCGTCCGGGAATCGAACTCGGGACCACAGAGGTGACAGACCGGCGCTCTCAACGCTCGGCCACCCTTGCTTCCCATAAAAGAAACAATTTTACTTAGTTTTGGACATGGAAAAACTTGCAGTAAAATTTTAATAAAGTCGATGAACGTTGTTTTGATTATCAAGAAAGCATTTCTCACCAAAAGAACGACAACTGCTGGAGCGACAAAAGCCCAGATGAGCCCGTTGTCAACTGCAAGCCAGCATGCGGTCTGATCTCCATAGTAACCATAACCTTGTGTTTGAGTAGCACCCAATGAAATGCCGACGATAAGAAGAGGAAATCCTGAGAAATTGAGACAAAGAACGTTAAATGCTCTGTTCATTTTTGACAACTGTAAAGAAGAAGCAAGTTGACAAGACAAATTAAACAGCAAAGTGGCTCGTTCATACTTGTGTAAACTCACCCCATCCGAACAACAAGAAAAACTTGACTTTTTCCTCAACTATAGCACCGATAACTTTCACAATAATAAGGTAGAGAAGAACTCCTTCACACAACATCCAGCAGAACACGGCCAGTAGAAAGTAATGCAACAAAACAGCCATGACAGTACATCCAACCTTGGTTGAAATGAGAAAGAATCGAATTAGAAATAAAAACTGTTCAATATAGGACTTGTATGCATATGTGTACACTTTTCTGTGAATTCACTGAATATAGGACTTGTATGTGTACACTTTTCTGTGAATTCACTAGTGTAGTCTACCTTGGTGTCTCGTGCAGTTCCTTCTGCTATGACAAGAATACAAACCACAGCAATAGCCACACATATGTTCATCAGCACGATGGTTCGTGGTGCTTTCAGAATTCTCCAGAAAAACATCGTCACCAAGATGGTCAACAGGACACCAAACAACGAGATGGCACAGCCTATGGTGGAGAGTAACTCCAGAGCTTTGCGGTGTTTCTCTGGAATCTGAAACATTTGTAAAATAACAATTAAAGAAACTATCTACTACACGTCTAACTTAAAACCATCAAAGACTGTACCGGTCCTCCATAAGGATCCATGAGGGCTGCAAACACCGTCAAATGGTCGCATTCACAAGTAGTCACGTGTTGGTTTGATTCACTAGTTACCAGGTTGCAACCTTGTGTCAACCAAGAGCTTGGCAACCCTTCCTTCCAAAACACACACGTTCGTGGAGGAACTGGTTTGACGACCTGAAAAAGAACGTAAAACGCTGCTGTTTAACCATTTGTTTCCATGCATCACAATACTGCAGATTTCCAATTGCGCATTTACCCTCTTATTTTCCACCACAATTTTGACTTTTTCCTTGAAATTTCCAGTTGGTGTTGGGCGTACAACACTGCTGACCATAGTGGTATTGGATGGTAAAACGTCGTCTTGTCCGCCATTTTTAATGGTATTGGTATCATATCTTGGAAGTTGCATAACAGAATTTAGTGTCCTGTACACCACACTAACAACTTGATGATCTGAGTCGCCGCAAAACACTTCCGCTGGTAAAAGCAAAGAGCTGTCCTCGTAATTGAACTGCAAACCCTTCTTCTTCACCTTGGATGAAAATATCAAAATAGTCAATTAAGCTTCAAATTAATTTGGTAACAAACGACTTTATGATTACAGATTACGTCCACTCTCGCATTGCGACCATCTCTCGTAAACGACCCCTGAGTGGAAATAATCGTTCTGTTGCCAAGTCATATTTACTGTAAAAAAGCTCTTTCGTAGACGTCCATTTATGAAAATTCTTGAGCGACAACGACCAATTTTTAGGATAGAACGTTTGTATAGCGACTACTTAAACAGGTTGTTAAGTTTACAAAGCTAAGAAAGACCGACAAATCGATCACTCTGGATAAGCTTCATTCGTTTTAGAATGTGTAAGCATAAGAAGACATGTTATCAAAGCCAATAAATCTATCATTGAATCTTGCATAACTACAAGCTCAAAATATCATTACCCATAATACCTCATTGTGTTTATTGACTCTGTCCAGTCTCATGGCAATATTTGATGTTGTGATGAGTATATGAGGCGAACCTGTCATCTGATTGGTCAGTTGAAAACCATAGCGATCAGCAGTAACGACTAATTGACTCCACAAAGGTTCTGTGCCCTGAAATGATAAGCATCATCAAGATTTAGCATCGGAGAACTGAAAAACAATGTATTACAGAGGTTGATGACAGCTGTGATCTATCATTATTCGTTTTGTTTCATTTCGTTTCCTTTCGTTTTATTTTGTTTTGTTTCGTTTCATTTTGGTTTGGGTTGAGTTGGTTTTGGTTTGGTTTTTAGTTTGGTTTGGTTTGGTTGAATTTTGTTTTCCGTTCCGTTCCGTTCCGTTCCGTTCCGTTCCGTTCCGTTCCGTTCCGTTCCGTTCCGTTCCGTTCCGTTCTGTTCTGTTCTGTTCTGTTCTGTTCTGTTCTGTTCCGTTCTGTTCTGTTCTGCAGTTCCGTTCCGTTCTGTTCTGTTCTGCTCTGCTCTGTTCTGTTCTGTTCTGTTTTGTTTTGTTTCTAACCTTTCCTCTCTGGTCTTCATACTGCATCCAGTGTTGGTTATTGACGGGTTCTAGACAATTACTTAACATCTGTAGGAAATTCTGTTGATCTTTGCTGGAAGTGATTTCAGTTTTGTTGTTAACCAAAATTGATAGAATTTTGATCGCCACAGCAAGATCTCCACCATATAAACCTTGTTTTCTTGTTGGGCTCGTCTTTGTGGCATTTTCCAGTACTTGCAGTAGTGTACTAGCATTGTACGACGTTGTAAAGTTTAGTACTATTGCTTCAGCCTACGATAGTAAAACGACCAATTGGGTATGTTTACATCCTGTAAAAAATCCTAATTCTTTTATCTTCATATTTCCAATTTGTACCACTGGCATAGGAAACGTTAACTCTTTCAGGTAGTCTCCAATAAAGTGTAGTGTATTATTGAACTGTTATATTTTCAATGTTTTAAGATCATTATTGCACAAGTTTAGTCCACATATATATATTTCTCTGGAAATAAATACCTGGCGTAAATAGTTTGTAAACTCAATGGACGTACAGTTGCCAAAGTTCTAGCCTGCGTAGCGGCTCTTTGGGGGAAGAGGAAGGGGAGGGGAGGGGAGGGGGAAGGAGGGAAAGGGGAAGGGGAGGGGGACTGGGGAGGAGAGGAGGGAAAGGAGAGCCTGCAGCCAAACCCCTGGTTTTTCCGTTACTCGCGGGCACCAGCGCCCGCGTATTTCTATTGGTCGAAATCGATAGCGTTGAAAGGTTGATATGTTTGATGGACAGTCAGAGTTCAAGATGGAGTTGACGGTGGAGGAGAATATTTAGCTTTTAAATTTTGATCTTAAACAAGAACAAGAACATGCTGTGAAGTCTCTCTTGGCTGGCAAAGACGTCCTTGCGATTTTACCTACACGGTTTCGGAAAAAGCAGGATTTATCAAGCCTTCGCACAGATTAAGGAAAGTGCTGTTGTCGTGGTCATTGCTCCTTTGACGAGCATCATTAATGACCAAATTTCACATCTGAATAATTTGGGGATATCTAGTGTCGAACGTTCTGCTTTAAAAGCTGATGAAATCAAGGATTGTAAATTTCAAATCCTCTATAGCTCTGCTGAGTTAAAGAAGAACACCAGTGAACTTCACAAGCGCATTGTTGTTGACGAGACTCACACCGTTGAAACGTGGTCAGGCAAAAGGTAGCGAACTGTAATCTTTTACTATAGCCTAAATAACTTAAGTTTACTGTTAACTTACATATAAGTCTACGTTAAAAACTTATGTTTTCTATGTGTATTTTATCCGTAGGTCGAGAGGTCAGCCCTTTGCATTCCTTTCTCTCAGACGGCTTGAAAAAATTCTCCGAAGAACTTCTTGAAATCCTTAAATTTAGTTTGCAAATTCGACAAAAATCGTTTACACTCTCAGATCTTGGTTTTGGTCCTCTAGCTGCAGGCTTTTAGGGGTTGAAAGCATTAATAAACTAAAGCATTACACAAATAACCATAAAAATGTCATATTTTGGTTCGGCAAAGGTGCCAGAACTACACGTGAGTTTGACAAGTAGTAGCTCATCTTTCACTTCCGGTCATTTCTGATTGGTCAAGGAAATTTGATCCCTCGAGTGGGCAGTAACGGAAAAACCAGGGGTTTGGCTGCAGGCTCTCCTTTCCCTCCTCTCCTCCCCAGTCCCCCTCCCCTTCCCCTTTCCCTCCTTCCCCCTCCCCTCCCCTTCCTCTTCCCCCAAAGAGCCGCTACGCAGGCTACCAAAGTTCGGGTCGCTCCATGTCGGCTTTGAATCATGTCCTTTTACACATTGCCTGGTAGCCTGGCCTGAAATCAAATTAAAGAAGTTGATTTGATGCAAAGAAAAAACGGAACTCCTAGAAAAGCTGTCAGTAATTATCTTTTGACAACTCGATCGATGTAGGTATACAGAGTATAGAAAATATTCATAAAGCTTTTTACCAATGGCGCTTCCAGGACAACGCTTGACGTCAGTCATTCCTTCAGCGGTTGATGACCATTGGACATTGCCTGCCAATTGCTTGAGACATTTTGGAAAATCTGAAAAACAAAGATACACCTACGTTAACGAAATAACAACAAATTTCATTTTGTGTGTTTAACAAATAAGGTAAAAACTTACGTATATAAAAACGGCTTTTTTCAAAGGCAAGATGAATTGGTTCGCTATAAATTGGGAGTTGCTTTCAATTCTATGAATTTTCAGTGCTTATCATGGCTTTATAGAAGTAAAAAATGAGGCATACTGAGTTTTTGAGTAAATTTTGGCCTGCTTGCAGGTGGTTCTCAATCCACAAAAGTGATAAAACAAACAAACAAACAAACAAACAAAAAAACAAAACAAAACAAAACAAAACAAAACAAAACAAAACAAAACAAAACAAAACAAAACAAAACAAAACAAAACAAAACAAAACAAAACAAAACAAAACAAAACAAAACAAAACAAAACAAAACAAAACAAAACAAAACAAAACAAAACAAAACAAAACAAAACAAAACAAAACAAAACAAAACAAAACAAAACAAAACAAAACAAAACAAAACAAAACAAAACAAAACAAAACAAAACAAAACAAAACAAAACAAAACAAAACAAAACAAAACAAAACAAAACAAAACAAAACAAAACAAAACTAAACTAAACTAAACTAAACTAAACTAAACTAAACTAAACTAAACTAAACTAAACTAAACTAAACTAAACTAAACTAAACTTAACTAAACAAAACACGAACATACAAACAAACAAAAACGCGAATTTAAGTTTTGCTTACTTGATTTGATAATGGTTAAACGCATGAGCTGACTTTTTGCCATTGGATATTTTATTGAATCATTGGAGACCAAAAGACACTGGTAAGTAATAGTCTGGCTTGTTTTGCCGTTATTGATACGAAGATTCTTAAACGTTGTTTTGTTTTCAGCGATCTTTGTTTGTTCTGGTCCTTGTTTTACCAAGAAAAGTTTCATCGAACTGATATCTCCGCTGACCACTTGACAGGAAATGTTTGCAGACTCACCTGGTAAATAGATAAACAAACTAATGTACAAAAAAACTAATTACTGAACAAATTAAAGAAAGGAATACTGAATGGATGGATGGATAGATGGATAAAGGAACGAATGAATGATACTTGAGTTTTTGCAGATTAACCTTCATAATTCATTTCTCAGTCTTTAAGAGTTAACTCTAATAATAATAATGATGATGATGATGATAATAATCTACAGTAGATCCACGTAGTGGCTATTCTTCTGCTAGCGCTCACACTCACTACCTCTACATTAAATATTTTACATACATCGCTCAATTGACATGTTGATTTTTGCTTGAGGGAGAAAAAAACGGAGAACCCGGAGAAAAAAACCCTTGTGGCATGGTAGAGAAAACAGTAACTCTTCACTGGTTATTACCTTCAACCTTTGTCAGTGCGATTGGTACAATGGCAATAGTTGGCTTGAATTTCAAGGTGATAGGCTTCGACGAAGCATTTACATTTGTTTTTCTAGAGTTTGATCAAATACGCAGACAGTTAATTTATTCGTGATTAATTAGTTTTCTTTGTCAGTACTTCGAGTTAAAATGCTTCTAGTTAAAATTATAGGGAATGGCGATCTCATGATTCTCACTGATGTCCTTTCAAATTAAAATTAAAATAAAAAATAAATGATAAATAAATGATAAATAATCTTTTCATAGCAGTATATCCACATAGCTAGTGGTCTTTGTTTGCTGACACTCACACTCACTACCTCTACATATTTTACATACAACGCTCAACTCACACGTTGATTTTTTGCTCGGGCGAAGGAAAAAAAAAAAAAAATGAAAAAAGAGAACCCGGAAACAAAACCCTCGTGGCATGGTGGACAACAACATACTAATTAAGGAATATAAAACGCGCGCGCATGTCTCTGTACTGTGATATAAACACGATGGAAGATGTAGAGCAAGAGAAAAGCAAGCTTAGGAACACGAGGCGTAGCCGAGTGTTTCTCTTGCTTTTCGTTTTTTGAGCGAGCCATGTCTCTGTCCTCTGATATAAACATAGTAGCCAGCCAATCAGCGCGCGTGCGTTATATCTCAAATATTTTATAATCAAACTTAGTTCACATAGATAAAGCGCCCGAGCAGCTGGGACTTGAACCCAGACCCCAACGATAAATAGCCAACCCTCTCACCACTAAGCCAACCATGCCACCCACGATGGTCGATGCTGTTGGTAATCGCGTTACGAGGAGAAATGCTTGAAGCGGCTTTGCGCAAATAAACGCAGAATAATTTTTGCGATGCAGGGTGTGGAGATGCGATGAAACTTGCTTGTAAACGCCATTAATTACACGGGAAAATTGTATCCAGTAATAGTGTCTTTAAAGATTCATTGTTTACCTTAAAAGACATCGGTAGACCCCCTCATCGATAGGATCGATATTACGAATGGTTAAAACTCTACTTGTGTCGATAGCAACAATTTTATGTCGGACATCAGGCACTACAGGAGAACTGTCTTTGTACCAAGTGATAGCTGACATCTTTAAATCGACAGTAACGTTCCACTGCTGGTGATGTGGAATTACAGACACAATGAAATTGAATTGTGTCACCAAGAGATGGGTTGTTGTTTGTTACCCACGTTACTGGAGTAGGAAGACCTTTGAAGAAATCCATTTACGTGAATTAATTCATTACACTGCTCAACACAATTAATTCAAACAGATCTCGAATACTTACTTTTAATGACGGAAATGGTAAAGCCATAACCTGCCCGTCCTTTACCTGAATATCCATAGCATTCATACCCAGAAAATCTACTATCGTCGTTCATTTCTATTCGATTGATATGTAAAGTAACTCGTAGCCTTTTACCACCATCTAAAATGAATTACAGGGAATATAAAATGAATTATTCCGTGCCAACTTTAACATCAGCCGATGTCATACATTATCGAATTTCCATGCAAGTAATACTTTTATAGGACGACTTCTAAAACTTTGCTTCTATTCTGGACGTATTCATACAATACTGCGCATGTTAATCCCCGAAAATCAGTGCACTTTTGTTTGATATGGAAGGAAAATAATAAAGATTTAGTTGAGCATGTATGGCGCTGCGGCTCATACCGGAGACCGAAATACCCCAACCTCCGTTCCCCTGGTTTGTTCACTACCCACCAGAAAATTCATGAATTTTACTTCAAAATCAGTTTTACCAATATTGAGAGCTTAAAACCCGAATCCTGCTGTGCCACACATCCATATTAGCAAAGTATTATATGCGCCCCTACCCCCACCCCCAGCGGCCCTGTCTTCCAGGAATTTTGTTTGGGAAACCTTCGCTGATATATTCTAGGTTAGGACATTAAAATCACTTGGCCACCTGAGATTGAATACCTGAATTTCACATAGCATCCTTACTAAATCAAGGCGTGGTGTTTACTGTGCAAACATTGACCATGACTCAAGTTGCCTACCTTCAGTTTTGTTCTCGTAGTAGATGCGTCCACCAAGTCCTTCGTCATGGATAGGGTTCAATTCTCCAAAATCACCTTTTCGTACAAACACAATCTTGGTTGGATTTGCGCCAGTCTTGTCAATTACCGTACAGGTATTATTCGCCTTCTCATTGACTACGGCATCTATATTATCTGGAAATGGTGCTACCATTTGTGGAGATTGACCTGTAAGTCATTAAAATTACATCTATATTTACGTTTATTTTGACTTTTTGCATTACAAAATTAACGGAATCTGCAAGCGTTGTACGTAAAGGTTAAGGTAAAGCACTATAGTATTTCTTTTAGTAAATCCACGCCATAAGAACCTTTTTATTGGTTCCTATACGAACAGTCTGATGGTAAATTAGGTATTGGGAGAGACTACGTAGCACGCAAATAGCCGAAAACAGTTTTTGTGGCAATCAATTTTTCAAATGTCAACGTGAAAATTTGCATGTTCCTAACAACACACACGACGCACACTTCTCCTCCTCCCCCACTCCTCCCCTCCCTTCCCCTCACTCCTCCTCTCCCACCCTCCCCTCCCTTTTCCTCTCTCCCTCCTCCCCAACCCCTCCCTCCCTTCCCCTCACTCCTCCTCTCCCACTCTCCCCTTCCTTTTCCTCCCTTCCTCCCCAACCCCTCCCCTCCCAATCTAGTGAAATTAAGTACCTAGAAACACCACTACTTTTCATTCTTTTTTCAATCATTGTGCTTAACTATGGAACCTCATGTGGAAATTAGTTAGCTAGTAATGAGCTTTTATCAGGTATTTTTAAATTCGTAAAACAGAAAAAGAACTACCATAGCTGGAAAGAGCATGTTAAAATCAGCAAGACAGTGAAGTTTGAAGGAATTAAACCCAAGACTCTCGAGAATATGAATTTTTGAAAAGTGCGAATTTGTAAGAAAACCTTTGCTGGTAGGCATCTCGTTTTTAGCATCTAACTTGTGAGTAAATGAAAATGACGTCATTATGACGTCGATTACTCAACCCTATTGTTCTTTTAGGTTTTAAACCAAAATTTCTCCGTGATAATGAGCTTGAAATGTAGATTTTTGTCGGAGATTAGCTAGTTATTTAACTATATTAATCTACATATAGAAATAATCAGTTTTCAATTTTCACCGATTTTCATCCAAGTGAGCCTTTAAAGGTCAGTTATTGTTTATGATACCGAAAGGCCATGCTCAAGGAGCCTGAATCGCAATTGTGTCCAATTGTGGTTGGCATTGGCAACAATAGATTTCACTGTTTTCTTCGTCAAAACTTAATCTAATTTATTTTAGCAGTATTATCTAAGCTTACTCTAAGTTTATTGTAGTTTTTACAATCAATGGATTTAACTTGCGTTTTCTTTTGCCTAAGTTTACTCTAGCTTTTTATCGTTTTAGTGGGGAGGTGCTTTGCATGGGACTTAAGGTCCCGTTCGCACCCTTCCCTTTTGGATTCTTTGTATACATATATACGATTTTTCTACCGAAGTTAGTAGATAAACCTATAAGCACTACACGGTGAACGAATTGTTAAGTCCCGAGAGGTCGTGAGTTCGATTTCCGGTCACTAAGCTTGGGGAAAAACAGAAAGGCCGTTTCTCGTTGAATTCGTTTACTAAAATAAAAGGGCAATTTGGAAATTAGCAAAAATTATCATTATAAGTAGCCTTTCACAATAAAAGTCGGATTGACTACCTCTGAATACATGAGAGAAAATCTCACCTGATGTATGGCTCGGTCAAACACGAGCTCTGATCGACTTACCTTGAATATAAGAACAGAAACAAACAAACAGAAGCAAGCAAAGAACATTTGCTGATCTGCAGTCAGTATTCATACTCGTAGCAATAAAAAAGACATTAACAGAATAAAGATACATATTTGTTGTGATTACAAGATGCTATCCTATTAAGCCTGCGATACTAAAACTGAAACGGTTTTTTTTTTCGATGTTAAACCAATCATTGCAGTGCCGGATTTGGGCAACAGAGTGAATCTTAAAACCATTCATAACGTCATAGGAAGAAGTAGAGCTGATACTTAACAAACAGAAAACGCTTACTGTCAGTAATAAAAGCACATACGCTAGAGAAGTGAGAGGAAGTGAGAAGTTCATGTGATAAAAAAATAGTTTCATGCGATCAGAGAGTTGGCAGAATTTTGTTAGCTGCCTTTTGAAAAATTCGAATTCTCCAAGACTGACCCATGGTTACATCCGGTCATAAGTTAAAACACCTCATCGTCACGAACAAGTTGTACTTGGCACGTTTTTTTTATTGACAAGCGGGAAAACGAGCACGTTTCAGTCTAAAAAAAAATGCCAATTCAACTTATTCATGCAGCTCTTTGTCTTAGACCTCCTCGCCATTTCTATATTTTTCTTGTCTTGTTTTTCATTTTTTTTTCTTGTTTGTTTTTCTCGTGCATGTAACTATTATCGTACTCTATCTTTGTGAAAAGCTTAATTATGTTTATAAAATTATCTATCTACAACAATATTGTAAAATTATTTAATAGCAAATAAAAAAAATGTCAAAAAATTAAATGTCAAGTTGCCTCGTTCAAAAGCTGGGTTGCCAGTTTTTGTCCTTGTCATACAAGAAAAAACACGTAACAACTTGAGGAATCAGTCTTGTAAAGTATATTTTTGGGACAAGAAAATTATCAACGAAGACTGATTTGTCGTCTACAGACGTCTTGGTTTGATGAGGACAAGGTTCCAATTTGTTGATCCATATACATGAGGAAAAAACTTGTCCGAAGAAAAACTTGCTCGTATTGAAAAATGTATTTTGTATTTTTTTAAATTTTATTTCACTTTTTATTTGTCATGATTAAACATTGACATAGCATCATAATTAAATATGAAACTCCATAGCAGGTGTTTAAGTCACTCAAAAAATTCAATCAACTCTTAAAACTTTGCTAGACAGGAATTAAGGTGGCTCAAGGCATATTTATAATGGTTGTAACTCCTGCTTAAAAGCTCAAATCAATTAGTCATTTCAAACACAAGCAAGACTTGAATAAAGAATACTTTAAGTCATAACTACAACTTAATCCCAAAACATTATCTGTTTCGACGGCAAAAGTTGACAAGGGGAACTATCTATTTTTGCTCAACATTCATCGCTTTTTATTTTCAAAACTATTTTTCATTCTTTATTATGTTATTTTGTAGACCTTGATTGGTACTTTTTGAAATTTGATGTCGTTTTGAATCTCGAGACGGCAGGGGGATCAGGTGACCTGCGTTTTTGCGTTAAGTGCAATTTAAGTTGCATTTCCATTCAAAGTGGAGTTGAGTCAATTTGCGCTAAGTGTCACGCTAGCGTTTTAGCGCCAAACGCCCAAGCAGGTCGCTAAATCGTCATGGCCGTCTGCCGTTTTCCGTGTACGTGATCGAAGCTCTCGATCTACTTAGAAGTGAGTGATGGATAGTTTATTAAATAACTAGATAGCAGAGCAGAATTGCGTAATTACAACAGTCAAAAATAAGAAGTTGGTTACAAAAAATATTTAAGATGTAAGTGAAACTTCTTCATATAAAATTCAACAACATATAAGACAGCCCATAGATAACTTAAATATTTAGTATTAAACTCTATGCATATTGATTTAACTGTTGTAGTTTTTATGTCTTGGCGGGAGAAGGCTGCGGCTGTGAGATAAAATTAATTACATCAAACAACGCACGATCGACAATATTTCAGATATTTGTGGCGTCGAGATTGATTTCTATGACATTATTGCAAGTTACAAGATTAGAGTCGATTTCAATCAACTTCATATTTTTGTAAATCTCAATCCTTGCCTAGCTTTTCAGTGGTAGAAATGTATTGGTTTTACACACTGAAGAGTGATGACATTTTAAACTGGCCTGGTGCGTTTTGAAAAAAAAAACCCCTGCCATCTCTTCACATGTTGTACCCGCGATCTATTAACATCCGTTTCAAACGACTTGCTTTAAAAAGAGATCTAGACATAGCTTGGATTAGAGCCAGTTGTTATAAATTATTCAGGTATCTTTTTGACAGTCTGCAAAGAATGCATAATTAATACAGCAATGAATATTAAAGGAAAACGCGAATTTTCCGGATATAAATTGTACAACAACCGATACACCGATCACGTCCCATGGGAAAAAAAAGCAGACTTGCACAACTTTTTAACATGTGATATCAACAGGGGATGTCTATCCATCTCCCCTCCTGGATCGCGGACTTTTGAGGAGGGAATTCATACCCAGTATGGTCAGTCTTCAAAAATAGGGAAGAAAGAAAGAAAGGAAGGAAGGAAGAAAGGAAGAAAAAAAAGACGGAAGAAAGAAAGGAAGCAAGAAAGAATACAAGAAAAAAGGCAAGCAAGCAAGTAAGCAAGCAAGCAAGCAAGCAAGAAAGAAAGAAATGTACCGAGAGTCGTCAGCTTAAAATGGCTCCGGCATAATCTTTCCAGCGAGTTTTGGCGAAATTGTTAACTCGCTTGCTTTGCGTCAATAATGCATCAATTCGAAAATCCGTCGATCGAATTTTTTTATGCAAGTTTAGACCTCCCTCGAATTTACAGCATAATGTAATTTTATCTCAAGTTACTACCAGTCATTTACATATTGTCCGTTGTAACGCGTTAGCCAATCAGCTGCAAGGGCGGCGACGCGGTCTCAGGAGTATAAAAACGCTAGGGTAGCATGTGCTCTCCTCTGATCTTCTATCAACACGATCATACAGGAACACCTATCAACACGATCATACACTAAAACGATTCAACTGAGTCAAGCTTTTTTTCCCGGAATTTTTTTCCCTCCACTACCCCAACACCGACCTTGCGTGCAATCCTTTATAGGTGGCGTGTTATTTCCCCCACCTTTGCTGATGAGATAAGAGTTATAATCTGTAAACCAATTTTGAGGTGATTAGTTAAATAAACCGTCACATTAAGTGGCCATATTCAGTCCAAACAAGGTCTCCTGTTGATTTATCCATCTCCTCAGCAAACTAGTGCAACGAATCGCAGAGTCTCGGGTATATTTTTAGTGTAGTGGCGTGAGATAAAAATAGTATATGTCCTAATGCAAATTTTGGAAATAGAAAATAAATGTGAGGTAGGTCGACAGTGCTCCAAACCCTTACCACAACAGAGAGATAATTTTTCAAAATAATTAATACATTCAGATGATTTATTTTACTAATCATTAATTTCATTTATTCAAAATAATTTAATTAGTTTTGTTGTTAAGGACGATAAAATTGATGTATTATTGAAGCGAAGCAAGCGGGTAAAAAATTTCGCCAAAACTCGCTTGAATTATGCCGAGCCACGAATGTGTTAGATCTAAATAATCACGTAATTACTCGGGCTACCTGTGGTAGCTCGAGTCTAGGTTTACCTTTTCGGTCTATCAATCTATCAATCTATCAACGTCGCAAATCGGCAAATTACCCAGAAGCCTTTTGGGTACACTGTTGACCACGAGGCTTCCTGTGGTCGCGAGAGATTGAGAACAAAATGGCGGACGCTATCAATCGGAATTTTTCAGATTTTTCGAACTATTGGCTTTTAATCTCAAGATACTTTGCTTTAATCGTTAATATCGAATTCTCGAATTTAGTGATGACCTTCTTACCAGCTGTTGTAATCAACTTATAATGTATTGATCGTCCAAGAACACGAGACAGGTCGATTTGTGGCAGCGAACTTCACTTGAGGACAGACATGTAAGACACGGAGATATTGTCTTTAATAGATCAGTAGTTTGTTTAAATTAATAATATTTCACCACTGCTTGCACATAATATTTGCTTACACGGCCGTTGTCTACAGTCATGCTCTTCCTGAGAGCCGTGTTAAAAACGAACCGTAATTAACTTGAATATCTACAATGTTTATTTTAACTAGAAAGACTAGGAAATTCTTGCCTTTGTGTAATAAGACTATAATAATAATAATAATAATAATAATAATAATAATAATAATAATAATAATATAATAATAATGTAATAAGGTGACTAGGGTGTATTCAATAATTAAGCCAGGAAACAGGAATTAGTAAATGGTGCAAAATTACACCAAATAAACAATGGAAAACAAATGATTTTTTTATTATTAACTTATAAACATTTAGTGCAATCTGTATTTTGTACAATGTCATGATTAAGCTTATATTGAATGCACTTTATTGTCAATCATGCTCAATGTTAGCAGATAAAAATATAGTGATGGATAATCATGGAAATGATAGTAATGTTTATGAGACCTTATATTAGCAACAATTGAAGAATAATTTTAGAATGTACAAAATGATATTTTCAATCAATGAAAAGTGATACTCAACCACAAATTTGTACAAGCTTTGTGCAACCATGTTCACAGAAACAAGATAAAGTGGATTGAATTGAAGATATTACTGTATGTAGTAGTATCAGATTGATGTGCATGGAGGAGCTATATATGGTATCAGTAATAAGCATATATTGTATGACATTACACTTCTTCAAATAAAGCATCAGCAACTGACTACTGCTATAATCATTGATCTGCTCCATATTAAAAACATGGTAATACATGTATTGAAAAGTTGTGTTAAGAAACTGAAATGATTTCATAGAAAGGTAACTGTGGTACTTCTAGAATCTACCAATGTGACAACAGCAATATCAAAATCATTTTAACTTGGACATCGAAACATACAGTCTGCCACAGTTTGTAAGTTTTGTTTCCATAAATCAAAGTAAAAAAGTACAGAATAGAAATTTAAATTGTGTGAGCTATAATGTATTATCTATAGATCATATTGGATCATTTGGTAGGCATTTACAAAATAAAGCAGACTGTATACTGTATATGTCTGGCATGATAAAAAGACCAGCAGTATATTAATAACCACCATGATATGGTACAATTATGTACAAGTAGTTTTCTCCCCAATATAATTTGTGTTCTACTCTGGGAGTACTTGTCATGCATTTTTGCAATCAAAAGACACTTACAAGTCAAACTGGTTTCCATCAACTTCTGTTCTCCATTTCTCCCCAAGTACTATACACAGGTGTAGCCCGAGTGAACGCCTATTAGGCGTCTAGTTGCTAAACAGCTACTGTTGTAAAATTCCAAAAATGTCAATCAATCTTATGCCACCAACATTCAGTCCATCTCCTTTGATACATGCCACGAGGCGAAACATTTACGGAAATGAAACTTGTTTATTTCGTGTTTCGACAAGTGAACCATCCCACTGGAAAATGAAACACAAATCAGCATATAAGTATCAGCACAACCTCATGAACAAGTATAAATGTCAACTGATGCTTCTTCGAGGTTAGCAATGGGATATGGATTGGTGTTGGTCTTACTTTGGTTTTCTGTCATAACTTGTGGGTTTGACAAAGGTAACTTTAAAACACGACATTTTAGTTTATGTACAAATATATATGCCTCCATCGGTATCAATTAGGAAGGTTGTCACTAGGATTTCTTTCCTGCATGCATGTTAAAGCAATATTGGGATTTTTATCAGATTGAAAACCTGGTATCATGTGGTATCCGAGAGACTGTTGCTGTAACTGCTGATGAGCAGGCCTTAAACACAGCAAAAATATAGTGTGTGGACAATACGAAAATATTCAGCCGTTTGAAATCGTCAGTCTGGCCCAGACGATTATAGCTGGGTGGCTATAGCTGTAGCTGTATCAAGGCTTATCCTGGTAAACAGCTTTTTCTAAAACACAAAGTTTACAAATATATACACAAATATATGCTCTGATTTATATTTTTTGTGCATGCATTGTTTTACTTTCATAATAAGATTTCTTCAAGTTTTATCCTCTTAAACTAGCCTAAATGCATAACTAACAAACCATAAAACGCTAAGCAAAGCCCTGAAACTACCGTAAAAAATTTAGTATTAAATATAATTATTAAATATTATACATCTTACATCATCGATTCATCAGCAACAGCTTATTTATGCTGTGTTGATAATCTCTGCGTACTCCTAATTTCCAACGCAATCATAATACCGCAGGGACGTATGTGTACATGCAAAACCTAACTTTTTGGCTTAATTTGGTCTTAATTTGGACACCTACAAATGACAAATATTGGTGTATATGGCAGTATCAACGACCGTCCAACAGAAACGTTTGATTGGAGCACTAAATGTCACTTCTTTTGGCTTAAGAACATTGCATACGTTTGTTTTCTTGCGTTGTGTTATCCTAATTCTCCTTGTGCCTTTCCAATAAGTAAAATAATATTTTTGAATCTATAAAACTTGAGGTTATACATATTTGATATCAGTTATATTTCCATAAACAAAAGTGCAATTGACTATTGGTCAAAAAGTTTCAGTTTCTGAACTTAATTTAGATTCATAGTTTCGAAAGTAGCTGAATGCCAACAAAATGGCTTCGATGATGAACGGCGTCTGTCAAAATCTCAAAACTGAATATGTGGCCTACGAAGATGTCTTGACAAAACTATATAACGTTCAAAAACGCCGCGCTATAAACCCCTTTTCAATTGATTTTGGTTGGCCAACCCCTCCCCCTCTACCACAGATACTTGGCTTAAACGAAGTCCGTCCGCTCAAACGAAGTATGTCCGCGAGAGGTAAGGTCAGAACCGACAGTTGTTGCCCGCTTATCGAAAAATTGTCATATAATTAGTGAAGGTTTGAGTGTTTGTTCATCTAAATTAAGTGAGTCGTGTTTTGTTGTAGGAGTATTGTCACAACAACTACTGGAAGTGTATGTATCGAAACGTAGCGGTACAAGCAATAGGCAGAATTTGAGCAACATGACTTTGTGCGGAAGTAAAGATTCCCCTTGCAAGACTTTAAAACTTGGGTTTGAAAAGCTTGCATGGGGAGGTCGTCTGTACGTTGATGGCAATGGAACAGACCACGACCCTTACTCGTGTGAAACATCTGGAGGAGGACTTCTGGTGGAAAAACGTTTCTCGATGCAAAGCTACTCGAAAATGGCACATATTTCTTGTTCTTATGGAATAGCAATGAAAAGAGATGACAACACAGAAATGTCTATCAATATAACAGGAATAACATTCAAGAAAACGACGATCAGTTTGGAGAATACTCATGCTGTTTTCCATGACTGCGTCTTTCTGGAATCATCGCCAGCACTTGATGTCATATTAACTCACGTTTTACGTGGATTGAACTACAACCTAACTGTGCAAACATCCATCTTTAAGAAAAACGTAGAATGCATTCAGATACATGTTGAATCGAGTGGTAGATGCAACAGTATTCTGATGAATCTAAAGGATTCTGTGTTTCAAGAAAACAAAGCTAGCCTCAAGTCTTGTGGATTGGTTGTCGTTAACCACTTTAAATGTGTTTCTAAAGGTATCACGTTTACATCAATCTGGAAAAACGTGACTATTTCAAAAAACAGTCAACCCAAAGGTTGTAATGGAAATGGCCGCCACAACGGTTACCATGGCAATGTCAATTTAGACAAACGTGCCAAATACTTTAATGAAAATATCCAAGGTGCCAAAGCAAATGACATTTCCAGCAGTTTCTTTACCCTCCACACATGTGCTACCAATTTAACTTTTATTAACGTGAAATGCCAGGATAATGTTAATATGAGATTTTTAGGAATACAAAGTTGCCAGAGTTATCTTAATGTACTAAAGTCTTCTTTTCGTGGACACAGAATCCATAGGTCAGGTGGCGTCTTCTACATTCCCGATGGAGATGTTATTGATGTGGTTATAAAAGACTCAGATTTTTTCAAAAATGAAGCAAACATTGGAGCTGTACTTCAAGTTGACAAAGGCACTACTAAAAATGTAACTTTAACAGTAATCAATTCCACCTTTGCCAAATGCTTTGGTTTTCATATTGGATGCGTGCTGTCTGTGGGGACTACCAAGTCTGGTGTTGGAAACATCGCTGCTTTCTTTGATGATGTACTCTTTAAGTGGTGTTATAAGAAGTGCAAGAAAGGTGGATGTGAGAACCAGTTTGGTCCACTCTGCTTGACAACAGGTAAAAATGCCACAGTGAAAATACAAAACTCCGTATTCAGAAGAAACAGAAACCTTAAAGGATCTCCAGTGACTGTTTTTCACACTGGGGAAGGATCTCATGGACGGCTTCAAGTCGCTGTGTCGGGATCAAGTTTTGTCAAAAATAATGCTAATAGAAGGCCTTTACTTGGGATTACAGTAAAACGTGCCTCCTCCTTATCATACTCATCACTTGAGGTATCAAATACTGTGTTTCTAAAGAATATTGCAAAATCCGCCATCTATGCCAAGAGAATTCAAAATGTTACTTTGAAGAATGTTACTTGCAATGAAACTAAAGGAATGGGCTTTAATTTTTTCATGGAAGGAGATCCACACAAAAAGCCCGGATGGAATACAACTCTCCTCATCGAAAACTCAGTTTTTTCAAGAAATACCTTTTGCCTCTCGGCCAATCTTGTTCAGACAAACTTCATGTCTATAACAATACGTAATACCACAGTTTCTGACCACAGGGGACCTCATTCTTTTATGATAAAAGTTGGAAGAAAACGAAGACCAATTCAAGATGTCTACGGAGTGGTTTTGTTGGAGCAAGTCAATTTTATGCTGAATCCAAACGACAAAAAAAGTTTCACCTTTGGTTTCATAATTCCTGTTTTCCTCAATAATACTATTTTATTTGTTTTGCGACGTTGTGTCTTCAAAGGTAATTCACAAACATTTGTAAGACAAAATAGAAACGAAAAACCAGCTACAATTTTTCTTCGTGCCCCAGAGGACCCAGAAATAGAAAGACAAATTAGTACAAAAATAGAAAGACAACTCCAAAAATCGAAGGGAAAGACAAAGTTTCCATCCTATAAATATCTTCACAACTTTCTATTTGAAGATGTTATCTTTGAGGACAACATGGCTTCCACATATCTCATGTACATTGCCAATGGAAGGGTAACTTTCAATCGGTGTCTATTCAAAAATAACTTTTCTCTGAGGCCAAAGATCGGAGCTCATTTATTCATCCAGGAAGGAACAGCAAGTGTCACCTTCCACGATTCTACATTTCTTCAAACAGAATCAAAAAAATACTTTAATGGAAAAAAGATTGGAGACGAAGAGGATTCCACCCAGATGGCTTTCGTTTTTGCAGGAGCAAAAGGCCCACTACAGTTCAGGAACTCAAGTCTCAGGTTTGACGTTTCAGAGAGAATAATCCCTCATACTGCAATTCAAACGGAAGGTTTTGTGTACTTCGACAACCACACAAAATTCACTTGTCCAGTGGGAAGTTACATGAGTCTAGAAGATGGTTCTCACATCATAAATACTGCAGCTTCTAAAATTGGGCCAATTAACATCACTCAAATGAAGCTGTTATGCAAAACTTGTGGAGTTGGAAGGTACACTCTTCAAAGAGGATCAATGCATGGCACAAACGTGTTCCCCATCAAATGCCTTGAGTTCTGTCCTTTTGGCGCTGATTGTTCACATAACATTGAAAGCAGGCTAAACTTTTGGGGCTACAAAGTCGCAAACGATCCTCCCCAACTCAATTTCACAAGATGTCCAGAATATTATTGTGAGCCTCCAAAAACCAAACTCAATGCTTCTGTTTATAGCAAATGCCATGGTAGTCGTCAAGGAACCATGTGTGGATCTTGTAAGAAGGGATTTACTGAAACTTTGTTCAACCACAAATGCCGCTCTGAAAACGATTGCAATGATGGATGGTTTTGGGCCATCGCTATACTGTATTCAAGTGTTATTGCCTTCTATATTCTAAAACGACCGCCAATTGTAAGCTTTCTTCTAAAACAATTTTGGTGGTTTAGGAAAGAAGCCCCAAACACTCAAAACGTATCTGAAACCCATGAACAAAGGCATACCGGCCACGGTTACACCAAGGAAATCTTCTACTTTTACCAAGTAGCAAGTCTTTTGATGTTAGACTCTACCACTGAAATCCTTAAAAGAAATATCTTCCTTTCTTCTATAATTGCATTTTACAATTTTGAAGTCGACACTTTTGACTCCTCCTTTGGATGTCCTTTTCCAGGTCTGAATGCAGTTACAAAAGAAATATTTCTTTCTCTACAAGTTTTCACTGCAATGGTTCTTCTCGTCGTGTTTTATTTCTTGCACTGTTTGGTATGTTTGATCACCAAGAATCCAAGACCGACCGTAGCTCTTTACGTCGCCTCCATTATTGAGATCCTTCTTCTTGGATATGAACGACTTGGACACACCTCACTGGAACTATTAAACTGTACACCTTTAAGGGTTAATGATCGCACTAAATGGGTGCTGTTTCTGGATGGTAACATCACTTGTTGGGTGCATTGGTGGCAATACGCCTTGATTGCCTACAATGTCATTTTTGTGGTTCCATTCCTTGTTGTTCTATTGATTGGTACATCCAAACTACGACGTCAACAGATCAGCGCCTGCCAGTTTGTTGCTGCTTGCTTTGTACCCCTACCATTCTTGGTACACTGGGGCTGTCAATATCTACTACGTCGCAAGAGTCAAAGAGAATACATCAACATTGAATCTGAGAATAATCAGATGGAAGAGTCTGTCAGTGAAACACGTTGCGCCTTACTAGAAGTCCTACAAGGTCCATTTAGACCACCAAAGAACCAATCAAATGGAGCCTTGTACTGGGAGAGCATTCTGATTGGTCGTCGCTTGGTGCTATTGTGCTTCTTTTCCTTTGTCTCGACACCCATGTTGCGACTGCTGACCATGACTGTTTTCTGTATCACAACATTATTCCATAACACGATCACCAAGCCATACAACAACAGAAAGGTTAATGTTTTTGCACTTGTTATGCTCGGTATGCATGTTGTCTTAGCAACGATCAATCTCTGCAAGTCTGTGTTGATGACGGTTGGGATCACTCCTAAAGGACCAGTCAAGATTCAAATCCATGCCCTCCAAATCTTTGAGGTTGTTGTTGTTGGTGCTTTGCCATGCCTGTTTGCTGCACTTGTTTTGTGTGTTATTATATCACAAGCTATAAGACTCGTCAACATTGTCACCAAATATTTCAGCCATTTATGTCACATGCTTGAAAACTATCAACAACTGCAAACCGTGTCTCAAGACGATGGGGAAGACTAACTAACCATTCAGAATCAGTGAAGTCAGTTTTCACTCAAGACTCATCCTGCATTGTGATTTGCACTTGCTATAAAGACATTCAATCAGAATCTAGACAATGCTATTTTTGTGTGCCTTTTCTTAAATAGTATTATATTTCATACTAATTTTGCTAAACCTTGAAATCAAGACTGTAACAATTGTGAGAGAAAATAGAACCATAACCTTCGGCTTGCAGCAAATTAACTTGAACTAATATGGTACGTTAAATGATTAATGCATGATTATTGATTAATGATTATGAATGTAATATATATATAAATATAGAGAGAGAATAAGTGAAGAGGTGTTCTGTCCAACGATGCACTCCCAGTAAAAGGATCCTTGAGGATTCACAGTCTGCACTTCATAGAAATATCTTGAATTTAGTTGAAAGAGAAGGCAGGCAACTTCTAATGTCCACAAAAGCTTTAATAAGACGTTTCGACCTTCGGTCTTCTTCAGTAAAAGTAAAATTAAATAAGGTAAAATAAAACTATTAAAAAATATGTACAAGGTAAAATACATACATACATGTACATACATGTACATGTACATGTACATGTACATATTTTTTAATAGTTTTATTTTACCTTATTTAATTTTACTTTTACTGAAGAAGACCGAAGGTCGAAACGTCTTATTAAAGCTTTTGTGGACATTAGAAGTTGCCTGCCTTCTCTTTCAACTAAATTCAAGATATATATAAATATATATATACGAGTTAGTAAACTGTAATACAATGTACCGTAATTACCAAGCCAATAGAATTCATTGTTAAAACTAACATTTCGAGCCGTAGCCCTTCGTCGGAGTGAATCAATTATGACTCCGATGAAGGGCTGTATAAGGCTCGAAACGCGCCGTCAGTAAGCTGTCTCCTTTTTAACGGTGCTACAAGTCAGTTCCATTCTTCCCTTGTTGTATTTATACACCGACGCAGCCCAAACTGGAACATGTGTAAGTTGAGTTATATAGTTGGTCTCTTTCTTGCCACAAGTTTTTTTTCTCCAGGTACTCCGGTTTTCCTCCCTCCATTAAAACCAACATTGTTTTGATCTTGAGCTGTGCTCTATGGTCAGACATGGGTTGTATGGCGACAGTATAGAGTAGATTTCGCATGACTGTGAAAACGGCACGGCGCGCATGGTCACGGCACGTTTACAGCAGGAATTTCGAATGTTTTTGTAGACAACACAGCACTGACATGGCCACGGCACGGCACGGCGCGGTCCGTTTCATACTCATACGAAATCTACTCTAGCTAGTGCATCATTTACAGGCCTTCAAACCGACCGCGTTGACCGCATCCTCACAAAAAAAGGTATGTGTAGCTGGTACATAGCCTTTACGATCTCACAATTTTGAAATATCCATTTCTGACACTTCCTTATCGTAAATCCTTTCGATTTTCATATGTCCCATCCTACTTAAGTGAGGCGATCGCGAGCTCTTTTTGATATCCCGCTAGGAAGTTTGATATAATAATATTGACTTGGACTGTAGTATAATTATGATTAGAATCTCTTCAAGCTTGCTGTTATATCTGCATACTTTTCTGTTTTCCTTAAATTTCTTTCAGTTATGTTGTGTTGTGTTAGTTGTGCTCAATATTACACACAGCTCCTTCGATGATTAACCACTTCCTGTTCCTCCATTACCGATTATTTGAATATTCATCGTCTCACTTATGATAAAAATAGGCACTCAAGGAGTGCTTGTGGCTACTAGATAATAATTATAATAATAGTATTTATTTAGACATGATAAGTGTTACAGCTTCGCTGATGTGGTCGTGTAAGAGGTAATTGCGGTTAAATCTAGCGCGCGAAATAAAAAATACATTTAGTGCATATTGCTCATGCTCAAGAGATATAGATTAATCAGATATAGATATAGATTTATCTTTTTTAAGGTGGCTCGACTGGGTTTTGTTTGAGGCGCACCTCCGCTGTTTGATCGCAAAGTGCGTCGCGGCAAAAAACCTAATTTCAAAAAAAATTCCACAACAAGTCTAGAGATAGATTAAAGTTTCTTTTGGCGTTTAAATCATTTTGATCGGAGTTTTCAATAATTTATAGTGGCGGCATGGCGATTTTCATAAACCTGATTTTTTGGAAAAACTAGAGTTTTGTACAAAACCGCATTTATTGGTTCATAAAATCGGGATCAAGTTCTGCACTCTTACTCAGCTTCAACGATTTCTATGGAAGCGTTTTTGAATAAAACGTGCTTGAACTTTTACGCATCAAAAAAGTAAACAATTTCAAGCATTCAGTTTACTTGGCCGAAAACCTTACTTTTAGGTCTTGGAAAAAGCTTTTTTTGAGCTCATATCGTCGACACATTCAATAACTGTTCGTTTGGAAAAGTAGAACAAAATTGCGCCGCACGATTTTGAGAAATATGAATTTAGGTTAAGTTGATAGAGGTGCGCCTTTTCATCTTTTGTTTATCATTTCACTTATCTTTATAAAAAGCTAGAAAACTTAAGATTCGCTCGATATATTTTTTTCTAACTTCAGTATCAGCATTTTCACCAAGTTGTTTCTTAATCCTACACATTTCTTGGCCATTGAAGCATTGTAAGATATCCAAAATAAATTATAAAAACGTAAATTTTTAGGCCGCTTACTTCGCGTTGACGATGTTTTGGTCGTCAAACATCTCCATTGTCCAGTTTTTTTCTGAACTTGTGAATTCCGATATATGCCGCTCTTGTTTGCCTTTTGTAAACCTTCCAAGTGGCTACGAGTATGATAATTTGAAACAGCAATTTCAATGGCTTGTATTAAAATAACAAAGGATGAGTGCAACAAGCGGAATCGGAATTCACAAGTTCAGAAAAAAACTGGACAATGGAGATGCTCGACGACCAAAACATCGTCAACGCGAAGTAAGCGGCCTAAAAATTTACGTTTTTATAATTTATTTTGGATATCTTACAATGCTTCAATGGCCAAGAAATGTGTAGGATTAAGAAACAACTTGGTGAAAATGCTGATACTGAAGTTAGAAAAAAATATATCGAGCGAATCTTAAGTTTTCTAGCTTTTTATAAAGATAAGTGAAATGATAAACAAAAGATGAAAAGGCGCACCTCTATCAACTTAACCTAAATTCATATTTCTCAAAATCGTGCGGCGCAATTTTGTTCTACTTTTCCAAACGAACAGTTATTGAATGTGTCGACGATATGAGCTCAAAAAAAACTTTTTCCGAGACCTAAAAGTAAGGTTTTCGGCCAAGTAAACTGAATGCTTGAAATTATTTACTTTTTTGATGCGTAAAAGTTCAAGCGCGTTTTATTCAAAAACGCTTCCATAGAAATCATTGAAGCTGAGTAAGAGTGCAGAACTTGATCCCGATTTTATGAACCAATAAATGCGGTTTTGTACAAAACTCTAGTTTTTCCAAAAAATCAGGTTTATGAAAATCGCCATGCCGCCACTATAAATTATTGAAAACTCCGATCAAAATGATTTAAACGCCAAAACAAACTTTAATCTATCTCTAGACTTGTTGTGGAATTTTTTTTGAAATTAGGTTTTTTGCCGCGACGCATTTTGCGATCAAACAGCGGAGGTGCGCCTCAAACAAAACCCAGTCGAGCCACCTTAAGAACTAAATATCACTGAATATTTCGATATCAAACATATTGCGTCGTTGGCACGTTTCCTGTGTTTCTACTATTGGGCTTCCTGTTTATCGAAAAGCTAGGTTTCTAAGCTAATTCCAAGATGGTGGACAATGTGATGTGATTCATCGCTACAATATCTGCAAGTTTTGATGGATTTTGATAGTTTGAGGCTTCGAATTGCAAGAAAATCAACAAAAATAAATATACTTTGACTTCCTAATGGCCATGCGAACGACACATTAACGACATGCGAACGACACACAATTCCTTCCTCAGTACTCAAACTCAGTGACTGCGCAATTAGACAAGGCGCAAAACTGAAAAAGTCGATCGCAAAAAGTGCAGAAGGCATTTTGGGGTAGAGGCTGGTAACATAACTATTTTAAACTAAAACTATTAACGATTCTAAACTAAAAGTCGGTTAAAAATAGTTATGTTACCAGCCTCCATCCCAAAATGCCTCCACGTATCTGATTTTTCGAAAATGCGCCTTGCCTAAATACCTTCCATTTTGCCAGAGCAGTTTTCCCGAAAACATTCTGATGCCATGTCGCGCGAATCTCATCGTTTGATTGGTCAACGTTTTGTTTCTAGATTGTATATGAAGTAATGACAGCCATCTTAGATTATTCTCATTAACCTCCATATAAAGCATATCTCTATAAAATTGTGTCATTCTGACGGCCCGTCATATTTGGACAGGCATTACTTTATTTGGAAGACACGTAGATTGTTTTTGTTGATTTTCCTGCAATTCGGAGCCTTAAACTGTCAAAATTCCATCAAAACTTGCAGATATTGTAGCGATGAAACATCACATCGTCCACCATCTTGAAATTAGCTTAGAAACCTAGCTTTTCGGTACACAGGAAACCCAATAGTAGAAACACAGGAAGCCCGCACGAACGAAACAATATGTTTGATATGCTAGATTGCATGTGACATAATGGCAGGCCATCTTGGATTATTCTCATTAACGTCTGTTGTTTCTTCATTGAATACAGTACCTTCCCATCGTGCCAACTAATTCTGGCAAGGATTGTACCTTCTTAATGGAACATTAAAACACAGTAATACTCATTGACCAAAAACATACCACCGTCCACTTAGAACTGCATGCTCTACGCATGCAATTAAACCCTGATCAATACTAAATTGTCATTTTATCGCCAGAGATAACACTATACATCATATCAATATGTATCAGTTTATGTAGTATTGAATAATCCATTTGAAATAGTAGCTCATCAGTTTTCACTTTGTCAAACAAGTCACATCCATGTGTTCATCTTTGGGTTTTGCAGTTTGGATTCGTTGTTGTCTGTGACGATAATTTGGGGTGGAATGCGGACTGCTGCAAAATACAGATGAGATTTTGATATAAGTCTAAAAGAACAATAGGGTTAAGTAAATGACGTCATTTATTCACAACTTAAATGCTAAAATACTTCACATTTTCTATTCGTCTCGTTTGAATGCAAAGAAAATGTTGCTTTTGGTGATTATTGGGATTCGTACACATAGGTATTTACTAAGTTTCAAGCCGGCAATTTCCAATTTTAATTTATTTTCATCCAAGTACTCCTTCAAGGACTCTATTGTCTGAAAAGAGTTGGACCATGGGCTGTAGAAGAATCTAGATCTCAATTATGAAACCCTGTAGTCCTTATTTACTCCTGCTGAGACTCTTCTGTTGTTTTACTAGTACCAATAAAACCACGACGTATTACCGGTGCCTAATTAATAATAAACTTACAGTTGTTTAAAGATCCTTTTTCCTTTTTGCCACGAGAACGAATAGTGCTTCTCGGTAAACCAGTGGAGTCAGAGCTGCTGAAATTGCTGACTTTGTTTCTAAGAGCACCACAAATCTGAGCATATCAAAAGAAACATACACATATTAATGATTGTTGTTCTGGCTAAAGTTCCACAACAAACAAAAGTACAAGTCTGTACGCATCTAAAAGCTGTCATTCCAAGAAAACTTCACTTTATATAAGTGTGTTTTGGCTGTCACAATCGATAACACAAAGTTTGTGTTATCGATTGTTACAGCCAAAACACACTTATTTGTAATATCTTTCCGAGTGACACTGCCCATCCATGTTCTTGCAAGACTTCACCTGTTGGTTTAGGAGACAATGGAAGATAAAAATCATCAGTCCTTGTAGTGAATTGAAGATGGTAAAAATGTACTTGAAGGCCAACGTTGCTGAATTGAATGCCAACAAACCAAATAACCACGTGATCCCAAGCAAAGGAAGAATGACCGCGGTGGCCTTGACACCCATGCGTAGCTTTTCATCACGTGACTTATTTTGCATATGACGCGTGCTCATCATTTGACGTATGACAAGAACAAAAACCACGATGTTGATCTAAAAGAAACCATGGAAAAGCTTGCTGTAAAACTTTAATAAACCCAACGAGCATAGTCTTGATTATTAAGAAAGCATTTCTCACCAAAAGAACGACAATTGCTGGAGCGACAAAAGCCCAAATGAGCCCGTTGTCAACTGCAAGCCAGCATGCGGTCTGATCTCCATAGTAACCATAACCTTGTGTTTGTGTGGCAGCCAATGAAATGCCGACGATAAGAAGAGGAAATCCTAAAAAGATGAGACGATAAAAAAACGTCAAATGTTCTTTTCATTTTTGATAACTGGCAAAGCTAACAAGATGAACAGTAAAGTTGCTCGTCCTCACCCCATCCAAACAGCAAGAAAAACTTTATTTTTTTCCCAGCTATAGCACCGATAGCTTTCACAATAATAATGTAGAGAAGAACTCCTTCACATAACATCCAGCAGAACACGGTCAGTAGAAAGTAATGCAACAAAACAGCCATGACAGTACATCCAACCTTGGTTGAAATGAGAAAGAATCGAATTAGAAATATAAACTGAATATAAGACTTGTATGTGTACACTTTTCTGTGAATTCACTAGTGTAGTCTACCTTAGTGTCTCGTGCAGTTCCTTCTGCTATGACAAGAATACAAACCACAGCAATAGCCACGCATATGTTCATCAGCACGATGGTTCGTGGTGCTTTCAGAATTCTCCAGAACAACATCGTCACCAAGATGGTCAACAGGACACCAAACAACGAGATGGCACAGCCTATGGTGGAGATTAACTCCAGAGCTTTGCGGTGTTCCTCTGGAATCTGAAACATTTATAAATTAATAATTAAAGAAACTATCTACTACACGTCTAACTTAGATTCATTAAAGACTGTACCGGTCCTCCATAAGGATCCATAAGGGCTGCAAACACCGTCAAATGGTCGCATTCACAAGTAGTCACGTGTTGGTTTGATTCACTAGTTACCAGGCTACAACCGTGTGCCAACCAGGTGCTTGGTAACCCTTCCTTCCAAAACACACACGTTCGTGGTGGAACTGGTTTGACGACCTGGAAAATGACATTTAAACCATAATTTATTTCCATTGCAGCACAATACTGCAAATTTCCAATTGCAAATTTGACATTACCCTCTTATTTTTCACCACAATTTTAACTTTTTCTTTAAATTTTCCAGTTGGTATTGGGCGTACAACGCTGGTGACTACTGTGGTATTGGATGGTAAAACGTTGTCTTGTCCGCCATCTTTAGTGGTATTGGTGTCGTTTTTTTGAAGTCGCATTACAGAGTTCAGTGTCTTGTACACCAAACTAACAACTTGATGATCTGAGTCTTGGGAAAAGACTTCAGCTGGTAAAAACAAAGAGTTCTCCTCATAATTGAATGGTAATCCTTTCTTTTTTACCTTGGGAAAAAAAGTGAAAAGAAGATAAAGAACTAAAATTGAAAATTAGCAACAAATTCCTTAGCAGCTAATTGCGTGCTGCTCTTCTGCAAGGTCGACCTTCAAAATTGTATGACTTTAAAATATCATTACCCATAATACCTCATTGTGTTTATTGACTCTGTCCAGTCTCATGGCAATATTTGATGTTGTGATGAGTATATGAGGTGAACCTGTCATCTGATTGGTCAGTTGAAAACCATAGCGATCAACAGTAACGACTAATTGACTCCACAAAGGTTCCGTGCCCTGAAATGATAAGCATTATCAATTTTGAGCATCAGAGATTTGAAAAACAATGTATTACAGAGGTTGGTGACAGCTTTGATCTTGCAGGAGCGAATTAGGCGAGGAGCGCAGGGGGTGCTAGCCCCTTCCTGGTTTGTGTTGTGTTGTTTTGTTTTGTTTGTGTTTTGTGTTGTTTCAGTTTAATTTTGTTTCGTTTTGTTTTGTTTCTTACCTTTCCCGTCTGGTCTTCATACTGTATCCAGTGTTGGTTATTCACAGGTTCTACACAATTACTAAAGATTTGTAGGAAATTCTGTTGATCTTTGCTGGAAGTGATTTCAGTTTTGTTGTTAACCAAAATTGATAGAATTTTGATCGCCACAGCAAGATCTCCGCCATAAAAACCTTGTTTTCTTGTTGGGCTCGTCTTTGTGGCATTTTCCAGTACTTGCAGTAGTGTACTTGCACTGTACGACGTTGTAAAGTTTAGTACTATTGCTTCAGCCTACGATAGTAAAACGACCTATTATAGGTATGTTTCCTTTTATTACTTTTGTTTTGTTTTGTTTTGTTTTGTTTTGTTTTGTTTTGTTTTGTTTTGTTTTGTTTTGTTTTGTTTTGTTTTGTTTTGTTTTGTTTTGTTTTGTTTTGTTTTGTTTTGTTTTGTTTTGTTTTGTTTTGTTTTGTTTTGTTTTGTTTTGTTTTGTTTTGTTTTGTTTTGTTTTGTTTTGTTTTGTTTTGTTTTGTTTTGTTTTGTTTTGTTTTGTTTTGTTTTGTTTTGTTTTGTTTTGTTTTGTTTTGTTTTGTTTTGTTTTGTAATCCCTTTAAGTGGACATCAATAAAGTGTATTGTGTTGTTGAACTGTTATGATGTTGTAAATGTTTTAAAATCATTATTGCACAAGTTTTAGTTACGTTCCTCTGCGGAAATAAATACCTGGCGTAAATAGTTTGTAAACTCAATGGACGTACAGTTGCCAAAGTTCGGGTCGCTCCATGTTGGCTTTGAATCAAGTCCTTTTACACATTGCCTGGTAGCCTGGCCTGAAATCAAATTAAAGAAGTTGATTTGATTCAAAGAAAAAAGAACTGTGAAAAAGCTGTTAAAAATTTGAATTGAATTGAATTATATATTGAATTGAATTTTAGCTTAATATTTATTTTAACTTTAATTTTTAACTAGTTAAAACTAGTTTTAACTGGTTGATCGATGTAAGTATACAGAGTGTAGAAAACATCCATTAACTTAGCTTTTTACCACTGGCGTTTCCAGGGCAACGCTTGACGTCAGTCATTCCTTCAGCGGTTAATGACCACTGGACATTGCCTGCAAATTGCTTGAGACATTTTGGAAAATCTGAAAAACGAAGATACAGATACTTTTGACGAAGTATTATACATAATTCGGTAACTTTTTACCACAAATTTTGTTTATGATTACTTCGATTTTCAAGTAAAATAGGCTCTTTGCAGCATGTTGGAATGCAGCTGAATTTGGAGGGCAAAACAAAAGAATCTCAACTCCAGAGAACCAGAAACCTATTGTCTTGCCCTCCAAATTCAGCTGCTTCCGACGTGCTGCAGAGGGCCTATTGAAGTTCAACTGAGTTTTTTATGGAAGTATGAATGAAAGATGCAGTGCTAGAAAACTTTCCGAGCGGTGACCCTACGGCACGTTCTATTGCCCTAACACAGAAAAGAGAAAAAAATCTCTGAACTCGGTCAGATTCGAACCCACGTCCCTGGATTTGTATCAGATCAACTGTTTTTTCTTGAAAGTTGTTTGTAAATAGATGTTGGGACGAGGTGTTAGAATGAATGAATGAATGAATGTGATGAAACGGATCGCGCGGTAGCACTGAGATAGAAGGGAGTGAAAGTTTGAACGATGCAGTGGATTCGCTCACCTTTTTTATCCTCTATTTTTTAATCGTTCTATTTTTTAATGGCGTTGATTCCTTTACACTTATACATTCCTTTTATCAATAAATTTTAATTTTTAAAGCGGTCTTATAATTTTTTCTCCCTTAAAAACCTCTCAAGACAAATTTGGAAAGCACGGAAATGATACTTATATATCTGTACTGTTACACCTCATTTTACAATTTTACATTTTTACAATACCTTCCTTTCCACCCCCACACCCACCGCCATCCAGACCCTGGAACAACACTGTTCTGAGGAACGAATGAATGTCAATTGAGTTGTGTCAAATTAACCTTAGTAATTCTCCTAGCTTCTCACTCCTTGAGAGTTAACTGTTAACTGGTTATTACCTTCAACCTTTGTCAATGTCCTTGGTATAGTGGTAGTGGAAATAGTTGGCTTGACTTTCAAGGTGATAGGCTTCGACGAGGCATTTACATTTGTTTTTCTAGTTTGATCAAATTCACAGGTAGTTAGTTTAATCATTTTTCCTGTTTGTTTTTTGAGGTGGTAGTTAGGTAGATACATATATCTAGTCAAGACTATAAGGGAGGGTGATCTACTTATGATTCTTATTGATGTCGACTTTTCAAGTCAAAATAAAAATGAAAAAATATTTAAAAATATAAATAATCTTTTCACAGCAGCATATCCACAGAGTGATTCTTCATCTGCTGTCATTCACACAGCACTCAACTCACATGCTCTGATGTTTTGCTGGGGGAGGCCGAGAACTCGGAGAAAAACCCTTGTGGCATGGTAGGGAACAACACACCAAACAAACTCAGTTCACATATGATCCGAGCGCCCAAGCTGGGACTCGAACCCGTAACCAAAGCGGTGAATGGCCAGTGCTCTCACTACTAGGCCAACCAATGCCTACGATGGCCGATGTACCCTGCGAGCAACGGCGTTCGCGGAGAATTTAAAAGGGAGATTCTGCTTGAAGGGTATGGCCGATGGTATTGGTAATCGTAATGGCATTACGATCGAGAAAAAATGTTTGGATCTTTGCGAAAATAAAAGCAACTTTGTTTGTGCAACTTTGCTTGGGAACACTATTAGCTCCAGGGCAAAATTACATCAAGTAATAGCGCCTTTAAAGATTCGTTGGTTTACTCCCCGGCTTCAAATGCAAACTGTTGGTATACCTTAAAAGACATCGGTAGACCCCCTCATCGATAGGATCGAGATTACGAATGGTTAAAACTCTACTTGTGTCGATAGCAACAATTTTATGTCGGACATCGGGCACTACAGGAGAACTGTCTTTGTACCAATGATAGCTGACATCATTTAATCGACAGTAATGTTCCACTGCTGGTGATGTGGAATTACAGACACAATGAAATCGAATTGTGTCGCCAAGAAATGGGTTGTTGTTTGTTACCCACGTTACTGGAGTAGGGAGACCTTTGAAGAAATCCATTCACGTGAATTAACTGCAGAAATTAGTTACACTGTCTCAACTCAAACAATTCAAGTGAATCTCGAATACTTACTTTTGATGACGGTAATGTTAAAGCCATATTCACGACATTCATACCTAGACAAGCTATCGTTCATTGTTGTTGAATTGAAATGCAAGGTAACTCGTAGCCAGGTTTTACCACCATCTACGAGGTAAATTAAAGGGAATTCAAAATGAATTATTCCGTGTTAGCTTTAACATCAAGGGATGGCATATATCATCGAATTTTATCGCAATAATCTTGATGGAAGATACGACACTTTAAAATGTCATTTTAATGCAGACATGTTTCGACAGCGTCTACCGTCATCGTCAGTGCGATACATGGCAAGGAAAACGGTCTATTTATACAACGCAAGGGCTAAACATGCAAATAGTGAAGAAAATATATAAAAACTGCTTTCCTTGCCATGCTCGCACTGATGACAAGAGACGCTGTCGAAACATGTCTGCTTTAAAATGAATTTTAAAAGTGTCGTATCTTCCATTAAGATCATTGTACAATTGCTATTGCTACGCCCTTTTGGTATTACCCCAGTGAGATGTTATTAAAGGCCCTCTACAACTTTGCTTCCATGTGGGACGTACTTCATGCTACACTGCGCATGACAATCGCCGAGAAAATAATCAGCGCATTTTTGGAAATGGATGAAATAATAAACATTTGGTTAGAAGTGATTGAGTATGTCGGGCGCTACGGTTAATACCGGAGACCGGAAATACTCCGGAAACACAAGAGCGTATTTTGAAGGCGGTTTTTTGGTTTACTGGCCACAAGAAAATGTTTGAATTTTATAAAACCGGATCCTGACGCATAGCACATCTGCTTTCTGAGAATTTTGTTTGGGAAACGTGTGCCAGTCTCGCGCATTTAAATAACCTAGTCACCTTGGATGCAGGAACTGAACCTCACATATTGCATTCTTATTAAATCGAGGCGTGGCGTTTACTGTGCAAACGTTGACCATGACTCAAGTTGCCTACCTTCAGTTTTGTTCTCGTAGTAGATGCGTCCACTGAGTCCTTCGTCATGGATAGGTGTAAATTCTCCAGATTTCCCTTTTCGTCCAAACACAATCTTGGTTGGGTTTGCGCCAGTCTTGTTAATTACCACATAGATATTATTCACCTTCTCATTGACTACAGAATACATATTATCTGGAAGTGGTGCTGCTATTTGTGAAGATTGACCTATAAAACATTTGCATTACATTTATATTTACATCAACTTTGACTTTTTGCATTATAAAATTAAATGATTCTGCACACTAGATAAAGGTAAAGCACTATATCAGTCGTCGGTGGTATTTCTTTTAGTAATCCACGCTATATAAGAACGCTTTTTATTGGCTCGTACAAATCAATGATAATTCCTGTTTTAAATGATGTACCATAATGCCATACGGTCGTCATTTTCCAATATGGCGCTACTTCCTGTTGACACTTTTTCCGCGTTTTTATCTTACACTTCAATGACATAAAACCCTTGACTTTTGCACTATCCTTTTTCCATTACATCAAATGTGTTCAGTATGTTATTACATAGAATATACCATTGGCTAAAATTTCAGTGTGCAATTGTAGTATAGTTTGTAGAATTATTCTTTTGAGAATTGTAAATAGTTTTCTAAATACTTCCTGTGGTGCGTTTTTTTAATTTGCCTCAAGAATTTGTAAATAAGCATCCATTCAACGTTGATTATCTCGAAAATATGCATCGGACACACATCTTTCTTTTCATTTTTGAGATCAGCACTAAATTTTATGAAAAAAATTAAAGATTCAATTGAAGATCTTCTGATTACTTTTTGCTAACGTGGTCAGACTCTTAAAGCTGTGTGTGTTTTGTGTTTTACATTTTTCAGTTGTTGTGTTTTGGTAATCGTGTTTCAGTTGTGTTTTTCAGTGTTTGTGTTTAGCACTTGAGGGCCATTTTTACGAGTTTAATTTCTTACAATTCGCGCAACCCAAGAAAAATGGCAAGCACTATGTGGCGGCCAATCAATTTTGGAAATGTCAAAGTGAAAATTTGCATGCTGCAAATAACGTTTATAACTTTTGAAAAAAAGGATCTTTACTTCATTATTTATGATCATTCTATCAACTACGGTATTTGACAAAACCCTTGAGTTCGAATTCGAAAGCAATCCTCGTCACTCCTCCATCTCCTCTTGTCAGCTTATAATCGATCAGGCCTGCTGTATGGGCAATCATCTGAAACCACATTGGGAATGGAGGAAGGGGGATGGCAATGTTTTTGATCTGTGTGATGACGACAACGAGTTGAGATCGTGATCTCTAACTATCTCTATAAAAACCGGCACTGTTTCATTCAGTTATTGTGTCCAACAACTGTAGTTTGAGTCAATTTCAAGCAATTCTCCTTAATTGCTGATTAGCTATGTACTTCCAAAATTCTTTTAGAATGAGTGGGTTTCAAGTTTGGCCTTGTTTACACGAGTAAAGGACATTAAGTTTTGTCCTTGTAGATGAGAATTTTGCTCAAATGTCATATACCACGAGAAATGCGTTTCCTAAAAGCTAAAAATTATAACCAAATATAACGCTTTATGCCAGAGAAAATAGGCATCTTTTTTCATGTAGTTAGCACTGTCATTGTAAATAGAAAAAATAATTTATCGAAGTTATTAGCAGATAAACGTTAGGACAGTGAACGAATAGCCAAGTTCCGAGAGGTCCGCACGAGTTTGATTTCCGGTCACTGGCACTGCACTGGCTCTTACGTGAGTTGGAAAAAAGACCGTTTTTCGTTGGATTCGTTTACTGTGTTCAAAGGACATGCACAATTTGCAAATTAGCAATAAATTGTCACTATAAATGGCCTTTTGTAATACAAACTGGATTCGCTGCCTCTGAACACATGAGAGAAGATCTGTAACCTAGAAACAAGTACTATAGTATGATGACTCCGTCAAACCCGAGCTCTGATCGACTTACCTTGAATATAAAAACAGAAACAAACAAAGAGAAGCGAGAAAAGAACATTTGCTGGTCTGCAGTCAGTAATCTTACTCTTAGAAATTGAAAAAACAGTATAAAGAGACATGTTCGTGGTGATTGTTTGCCACCTATGAAGGTTGCGATACTGAAAATTAAACTCATATGTCGATGATAAACCAATCATTGCAGTAGATTTTGGCAACAGAGTGAATCGTAAAACCATTCAAGTTCAAGTTTCTTTGTTTATTGCCATAATTTGACATGTACAAATACATTACAAAAATTTTACATGTTTGGTAAAAGCCCTCTCAGAATTACTATTGGTGAATTAAACTAGCTGGGAGGTAAACTAGTTATTTCCAATTGCATTAACAGGTCAACAGAATGACTTAAAAAACATAATATCAAATGAAACACACACAAAAGTGAAGGTATCTTATTGATTATTAACTAATTAAAAGATATAGGTGAGAGTATAAAAATATATAATGATCAAGATGAGAGGTAGAGGAGTTGTCAAAATATTCAATTTATGTAGGAGGAGAAAATACTTTCTTTGATGTTGTGCTTGAAAACTTTGGCACTCTTCTGTTTGAAGTCTTCAGGTTTATTGAATATTCCATATACTGAACTAGTGGCCCCTCTTTTACCTAGTTGAATTTACCATGATTTGTTTTAGTACAAGCAAGATAAAATGAAACTTTTGATGCAAAAGTCAGTATTGTAGCAAATGCTTTGTTGATATTAATTCAAAGAAATTGTCAAAGGAAGCAAATTATGGTAAAAATCAGACATGAAATAACGGTTTGAGAAATATATTAGATCAATGAATTTTTAAATCTTTGAAGAGTGGGTCAGAGTCGGCATCTCGTTTAGAGAAAGTAACCCTTCTTATCACTATTTATTTATTCATTCATTCATTCATTCATTCATTCATTCATTCATTCATTCATTTATTTATTTATTTATTTATTTATTATTTTTTGAAGACTAATAATAATAATAATGATAACTTTATTAAAACACCTTTGAAGAAAAATACGGTGATTTTAACAATTATAAAAAATACATATAATAATAAATCTCTTATCGTCTATAGTCGTCTATTAAGTTCAGTATTCATAGACGACAATAATAATTATATCATATAATCATGGTATTGATTTCTCATTTAATAGTCTTAGAGCTCTTGGTATAAATGACTGCTGATGTCTCTTTGTCTTGGATGGGGGTACTTGATAGCTGTTCTGATTCCTCAGACTGTAATTGTGTTTTCGTTCATCTGACTGTTGAAGTAGGTGGTTGTAGTTACCACTCTCCATCATTCGCTTTATTTCCTTCTTTGTCATGGAGTTTCTTCGTTGGACCAGAGGCTCCAAAGTCTCTTTTAGAAGCGCTAGGATCTTTAAGCATCTGTCCTGAACTTTCTGCAATTGAAGACAGACTGAACAATATATGGGCTTTAAGGTTGTTACTCGGGCTACCTGTGGTAGCTCGAGTCTAGGTTTACCTTTTCGGTCTATCTATCTATCTATCTATCTATCTATCTATCTATCTATCTATCTATCTATCTATCTATCTATCAACGTCGCAAATCGGCAAATTACCCAGAAGCCTTTGGGGTACACTGTTGACCACGAAGCTTCCTGTGGTCGCGAGAGATTGAGAACAAAATGGCGGACGCTATTAATCGGAATATATCGAACTATTGGCTTTTAATCTCAAGATACTTTGCTTTTAATCGTTAATATCGAATTCTCGAATTTAGTGGTGACCTTCTTACCAGCTGTTGTAATCAACTTATAATGTATTGATCATCCAAGAACACGAAACAGATCGATTTGTGGCAGCGAACTTCACTTGAGGACAGACATGTAAGACACGGAGATATAATGTCTTTAGATCAATAGTTTGTTTAAATTAATAATATTTCACCACTGCTTGCACATAATGTTTGCTTATATAAGGGACCGGTCATTATTTACAGGGAGGGGGGGGGGGGGGGGCTGGTGGAAATGAGAAATGTGCTGCACAATTTTTGATGGCCCCACCCCCCTTTCCACATACATTCTCTTATAACAATAATGCAGTGTGTGCATGAAAAATGATGACCCCCTCCATATTTCCACCAGCCCCCCCTTCCCTGTAAATAATGACTGGTCCCTAAGCTTTATTTATACACGGTGTCTACAGTCATGCTCTTCCTGAGAGCCGTGTTAAAAACGAACTAATTAACTAACAATATCTACAATGTTTGTTTTTAACTAGAAAGACTAGGAGATTCTTGCCTTTGCGTAATAAGGTGACTACGGTGTATTCAATAATTAAGCCAGGAAACAGGAATTAGTAAATGGTGCAAAATTACACCAAATAAACAATGGAAAACAAATGCTTTAGTATTATTAACTTATAAATATTTAGTGCAATCTGTATTTTGTACAATGTCATGATTATATTGAATGCACTTTACTGTCAATCATGCTCAATGTTAGCAGATCAAAATATAGTGATGGATAATCATGGAAATGATAACTAGTAATGTTTATGAGACCTTATATTAGCAACAATTGAAGAATAATTTTAGAATTTTCAATCAATGAAAAGTGATACTCAACCACAAATTTGTACAAGCTTTGTGCAACCATGTTCACAGAAACAAGATAAAGTGGATTGAGTTGAAGATGTTACTGTATGTAGTAGTATCAGATTGATGTGCATGGAGGAGCTATATATGGTATCGGCAATAAAGCATCAGGAACTGACTACTGCTATAATCATTGATCTGCTCCATATTAAAAACATGGTAATACATGTATTGAAAAGTTGTGTTAAGAAACTAAAATGTACTGTACTGAAATGATTTCATAGAAAGGTAACTGTGGTACTTCTAGAATCTACCAATGTGATAACAGCAATATCAAAATCATTTTAACTTGGACATTGAAACAGTCTGCTGCAGTTTGCATTGTAAGTTTTGTTTCCATAAATCAAAGTAAAAAAGTACAGAATAGAAATTTAATAATTGTCTGAGCTATAATGTATTATCTATAGATCATATTGGATCATTTGGTAGGCATTTACAAAATAAAGCAGACTGTATACTGTATATGTCTGGCGTGATAAAAAGACCAGCAGTATATTAATAACCACCATGATATGGTACAATTATGTACAAGTAGTTTTCTCCCCAATATAATTTGTGTTCTACTCTGGGAGTACTTGTCATGCATTTTTGCAATCAAAAGACACTGACAAGTCAAACTGGTTTCCATCAACTTCTGTTCTCCATTTCTCCCCAAGTACTACACACAGGTAGCCCGAGTAAACGCCTATTAGGCGTCTAGTTTCATATGTATTGCCCAATATTAACAAGCCAATTTTATTTAAAATTTAGAATTTTATTGAAAATCGAAAGTAGATAAATAGCCAGGTCTGGAGTTTGATATTCACAGTTAAGAGCCTCGGTTTTAGGTTCAATTCAAAAGCCATTGACGAATTGGAGCTAGTTTATCCCCTAGAATTTGATCAACCATCTGACGAACGAGCTCTTCTCCACTCACTGATTTAGTTCCACTGCCTGGCATCATGGTTGATAGATGTAATTAGAGCATAAGGTACCATGAACAAGGAAAAGAAACGACAAAAATACAAAAAATATATATGTCGAATTACGAGAGCCGTCATCTTGTCATAACGACCGCTGACCCATCTTTTCTACCCAAATTGAAAACCTTTACCGTGTTTACATAATATAAGTAAATAGCTCATATGCCAGTCAAAAGTGAGAATTTTATGTGACTAAAACGAGTTAGAAAAGTTTGGAGAGTTTCGTCAGGTAACTTTTGGAAAAATTCGAATTCTCCAAGACTGATCGTGCGCATGTTTGCATCGAATTCTCCAAGGCTGATCGTGCACATGTTTGCATCGAATTCTCCAAGACTGATCGTGCGCATGTTTGCATCAGGTTTATAATTAAGAAAGTCGCATCTAAACGAATAGGTCTTCCCTGACATCTTTACCTGACAAGGAAAACGTGCTCGGCGTATAGTCTACAAAAAATGCTAATTCAGTTCCTTTTCAAGTTGCTTTGTTCGAAAGCTGGCTCGCAAGTTTTATCTCTGTCAAGGAAAACACGTGACATCTTGAGGAATCCGCCTTTCAAAGTACATTTCGAGAACAACTAGATGCCGCATTGTTTAATTTGTCACGAGTAATCATAGACATGGCATCGTAATTACAAATAAAGGTGCATGACAGGTGTTTATGTTCAAGATTAAAACGATGTCGTCAGTCAAGAAATCAAATCTTCTCTTAAATCTTTGCTAGACAGGGCCTATGGGTGGCTCAAGGCATTTTTTCACAACGCGCACCCAGCCAATTTAAAACGGCTGTAACTCCTGCTTAAAACCTTACTTTTTCTTCAGTTGGTTATTGCTAGTCGTACAAGCTAGGCTCCAATTAAGAACAGTTTAAGTCATAAGTACAATTTAGCCCCAAAATATTATCTAGCTTTTATTTCGACGGCAAAATGTGACAAGCGGGAATCTTCATTTGTTGTGAAAAACAAAATACTAATTCCTATTAGTTATTAATTTCATTTATTCAGAATAATTTAATTAGTTTTGGTATTAAGGACGATAAAATTGTTGCATTATTGACGCGAAGCGAGCGAGTTAAAAATTTCGCCAAAACTCGCTCGAATTATGCCGAGCCACCTTAATGGAATTTCCATGTGCGCATTTCAAACGAGTATTGTTATGATCTTAGGCGTTATGTGGATAAGTATACTATTATTATTATTATTATTATTATTATTATTATTATTATTATTATTATTATTATTATTATTATACAGATGTGTTAAATTTGTTAACTTGTTAATTTTTTTTAATTTTTTTTTTTTTGTTAATTTTTGTTAATTTGTTAATTTGTTAAATTTGTTACTAATTTGTTAAATTTGTTAATTTGTTAATTTGTTAATGTGTTAAATTTGTTAATTTGTTAATTTGTTTAATTTGTTAATTTATTTTACAGATGTGTTAAATTTGTTAACCTCTCCATGAGTTCTCTTGGCGTTTTCTCGGATGAATGCTCCACCTTCCTAGACATGATGAATGACATTGGCATTGATAAAAAACAACAACTCTATATTATTAGGAAAACGATAAATCTTGCCATTAGAGCAACATATTATATATTTTGCTGCAGAAATAAGATTTGGAATGACCCAGAACTATTAAAATCCTAATTTTTTTTTTTTTTTTTTTTTTTTTTTTTTTTCATTTAATTGGATTCCTTGTAAATATACATTTATATATATTACTCATGTATCAATTCAAGTAGCCAGTTGTTTATTGCCTTACGTAGTGAGATTTACAACTGTATTCATAAGCAAATAAAGTTTCCATTATTATTATTATTATTATTATTATTATAATGTACTAGATCTAAATAATCACGTATTGCTAAACAGCTACTATTGTAACAATCCAAAAATGTCAATCAATCCATCAATCATTCACATTCAGTCCATTTCCTTTGACACATGCCACGAGGCGACATATTTACAGAAATAAAAATTGTTTAAATTTTCGTGTTTCGACAAGTGAACCATCCCACTGGAAAATGAAACACAAATCAGCATGCGAGTATCAGCACAACCTCACGAACAAGTATCAATATGTACATGTCAACTGGTGCTTCTTGGCGAAGTTCACAGCAATGGCGTATGGATTGATGTTGGTCTTACTTTGGTTTTCTGTCATAACTTGTGGATTTGACAAAGGTAACTTTAAAACACGACATTTTAGTTCATGTACAAATATATATGCCCCCATCGGCATCAATTGGGACGGGTTGTCACTATAGGATTTCATTCCCTGTACGGTAAAGCAGTATTGGGATTTTATCAGATTAAAAACCTGGTATCCGATAGCCTGTTGTCGTAAACTCTTGATGAAGATTGTTGTACCTCGTTTGGGAAATATCAATTCATTATTATGATTTATTTGTTATTTAAAAGGAAGCGTTTCTCGATGGTAAAAAGACTCGATAGCCAGAGAAAAACTATACTAATCAATCAGCGTTCTTTCGTTTACTTCCCTTGTTGCGCTCACTCTTCTTCGTTACATTTCTTATACGTGACCGCCATTAAACACTACCCTAATCTGAATTTTTTCTGGAATCCTTTTCGCTGAATCTCCTGAAATTTCTATTTCTGTTTAATCAGTAAAGATGCATCAAATTAGTCGTGATCTTTGTGATATATACTTGATTTAAAAAAACTTATCCTGAAAACGGTCATGCACAACTGCTTTAGTTACTTTCGAAACTGCGTTTGTACAAGGAAGAAAAACATGAAAATACATTGAAATAGAGTATCAAATGTGTACGAGTATTTGAATCATGGTCGGTCTTGACTAGTGTACTACTGGTGAGCAAAAATAAAAAAGCAAAAATAAACTGTTGGAACAATACGACAATATTCAGTTTGAAATCGTCTGGTCTACAAGTAGCTGTATCGAGGCTTATCCTGGTAGACAGCTTTTATAAAACACACAATTTACAAATATATATACAAAATATATCGGTAATATGCCCTGGTTTAATCTTTTCGGGCATTATTATTTTACTTTCGTACTTTTCGCTTACTTCCCTTGATCGCCCTTAACTTCTCCGTTTCATTTCCTACTTGTCTACCGTTAAAAACTACCGTAATCTGACATTTTCTGCATGGGATCTTTTTTCCCCGATACGATTTCTCCTGAAAACTCCCCGAGGGGGACTCCATTGTAAAAGGATCGGGTATGCTCGTCGGAAATTTAAAAAAAATACCCCTAAAAGATACCGAAAATCTTTTAAAAAAGGTGTGGCTGGACGATTTTTAACCCCTAAGAGATACCAGCGATAACAAGCTAATGAACGTTATTATTATGAACATAAATTTGGACGGTCGTATGCTTTTGTTGGGCAATTTATTTTAATTTGACTGAACAAAGTAATAAGCGACGATGTGCTTTTTTGATACCCTAAGAGAGACAAGAAAATGCCAAAGCTCTAAACTTCAATATTTTAACATCCTAAAAGATACCAAATCGCTGATTTTTAACATCAGAAACGATATCTCAAATGCAGGTTTGTAGGAATCAGTTGTGATCTTTGTGATATACTTGACTTTGTTATACAAAAAAGATTGTCCACAATTACTTTACTTTCGAAATAGCAAAATACATTGAAATATGAATAATACATGTGTACGAGTATTTGAATCATGGCATATTTAAATTTATTCGGTCTAAACGTAAAAAGTGTATTACTAATGAGCAAGCTTAAACACAGCAAAACAAACTGTTTGAATAATTAATACGCGTACGGAAATCATTAATTTGATGTTAGGCTACACTTATTTTTTAGTTTTGGTTAGTTTCGGTTTACCGTGTTAGTTTTAATAATTTGGTGTTTTATAGTCATCAGTTAGCCGTCATTTTGTTGACAAGAGTAGTTTCAATTTAGTTAGCTAGAATATCAAAGTATAGAATATCAAAGTAGGGAAATCCCCTTGGCTTGAAAACAGTAGATGGTTTTTAACAAGATGTTTAGCTCAGATCGCATAAATAGAAATATCGTCGTTCTGGAGAAATTTGTTATTGTAATACGTAGAAACAACTTTATTCAATAACGATAAGAATAGCATCAATGCAAGGAATAGAAAAACCCAAACACTACTTAAGTCTACAAAGTAAAGAAGTGTGTCACATGACTAACTAGAAACAGTTTAAGCTTGACATCTCTGGAATAATATCCAGCCTAGCAGACATCAATCATTTGACCTCCGGTTCCAATAATTTCACGTGCAACCAATCACATTGCGGAAAAGGCGTCGTCCAATCTGGTTGTGTTTACCAAAATACCCGTCCTTGCGGCTGAGGCCTGTCTCACACGAGGACATTATAAAAGAGAGAGTTACTCAAATAGATAGTTAGTTTTTTAAACCTAACTAGACGTGTGCATACAAGCTTAAAACTTAAAACATAATAAAAGAAATACTACAACGAAGGAACTGTCTCGTCTTAGAGCTAAAGGTTCATCGCCAGCTCTTGCAAGGAACCATGTTTGGACCTAGCAGATCCCTGTCTGGTCTACAGTAGTATTAAGGCTTATCCTTGTAGATTTTTTACAAACACGAAATTCACAAATATATATACACAATATATAAGTATATAACCTAGTTTAATTTTAATTTTTCGGGCGTTGACAGACACTAGGATCATCCTAGCACGAGAATCATCCTAGCAGGCGAATCATCCTACCTGCTATACATTTACGGCATTCTGTTTAATGGGATGATCCTAGTACCCGAAGTAAAGACAGGTAAACAGAATGCAGTAAATGTATTAATAGCAGGTAGGACGATTCGCCTACTAGGATGATCCTAGTGCTAGGATGATCCTAATGCCATGTAAACACCCCCCTAAGTTTAATCTTCTAAACCTAGCCTACATACTACTACATACATACTTACTAATAAACCACTAAACTAAGCCCTAACGCTACCCTCAGAAAACTAAGGACCCGTTCACATGAAGGCGAGTTGTCCTTGGTGAAGGGATAACTCTTTTGTTTTCGTTGTCCTGGGGGACGCAAAACAAAGGAGTTATCCCTGCTACCAGGGACAACTCGCCTTCATGTGAACGGGCCCTAAACCACAAGATATCTTACATCACCTGCCGCTTTTTATACTGTGTTGATAAATTGTGTTTACTCCTACTTTCCCAAGCAATCATTTAATACAGTAAGGTACACCGATCAACGACCATCCGGCAGGACCGTTTCATTGACTTTCCTATTTTTCTTTAAGTTATCAGATGGCGTATTTATAACATAATATTTAATCACTTGTAAAGTATCTTTTATAGGTTTTTACTGTGTCATTCATGGCATGTAAATATTTTCTCTGTCAGTATTTACAATGGAAAACAGGTTGAAAGTCAGTCCGAATAATTGCAGATTGGGATTGGACTAAGCAACAGAGCAGAAAACAGGATTCAATTATATGTTACAAGGCCCTGAACTTGTCTTATTTTTCTCTTTTCAGCAGTAAGTGGCAACATCACCTATGTTTCGAATCGTTTTGGGAATGACAACAAAGACGATTGTGGTAGCAGATCATCTCCCTGCAAAACGTTGCAGCTTGGGATTGACAAGCTTTCATGGAGAGGTCGTCTGTACGTTGATGGCAGTGGAACAGACAGCCATCCTTACTCGTGTGAAACATCTGGAGGAGGACTTCTGGTGGAAAAAAGTTTCTCGATGCAAAGCTACTCGAAAATGGCACATATTTCTTGTCCTTATGGAATAGCATTGAAAAGAGATGACAACACAGAAATGTATGTCAATATAACAGGAATAACTTTTAAGAAAACGACGATCAGTTTAGAGAATACTCATGCTGTTTTCCATGACTGCGTCTTTCTGGAATCATCGCCAGCACTTGATGTCATATTAACTCACGTTTTCCGTGGATTGAAATACTACCTAACTGTGCAAACATCCATATTTAAGAGAAACATAAACTGCATTCAGATACATGTTGAATCGAGTGGTAGAGGTAACAGTATTCTGATGAATCTAAAGGATTCTGTGTTTCAAGAAAACAAGGCCAGCCTCAAGTCCTGTGGATTGGTTTTCGTTGTTAACCACTTCAGATGTGATTGTAAAGGTATCACGTTTACATCAATCTGGGAAAACGTGATTATTTCAAAAAACAGTCAACCCAAAATTTGTAATGGAAATGGCCGCCACAACGGTCACCATGGCAACGGCAATTTAGAAAAACCTGCCAGATACCAAGGTGCCAAAGCAAATGTCATTTCCAGAAGTTTCTTTATCGTCCAAACATGTGCTGCCAATTTAACTTTTATTAACGTGAAATGCCAGGATAATGTTAATATGAGATTTTTAGGAATAAAAAGTTGCCAGAGTTATCTTAATGTACTAAAGTCTTCTTTTCGTGGACACAGAATCCATAGGTCAGGTGGCGTCTTCTACATTCCCGATGGAGATGTTATTGATGTGGTTATAAAAGACTCAGATTTTTTCAAAAATGAAGCAAACATTGGAGCTGTACTTCAAGTTGACAAAGGCACTACTAAAAATGTAACTTTGACGGTAGTCAATTCCACCTTTGTCAGCTGCTTTGGTTATGATATTGGATGCGTGCTGTCTGTTGGGACTACCAAGTCTGGTGTTGGAAACATTGCTGCTTTCTTTGATGAGGTACTCTTTAAGTGGTGTTATAAGAAGTGCAAAGTAGGTGGATGTGAGAACCAGTTTGGCCCACTCTGCTTGACAACAGGTAAAAATGCCACAGTGAAAATACAAAACTCCGTATTCAGAAGAAACAGAAACCTTAAAGGATCTCCAGTGACTGTTTTTCACACTGGGGAAGTACCTCATGGACGGCTTCAAGTCGTTGTGTCGGGTTCCAGTTTCGTCAAAAATAATGCTAATGGAAAGAGTTCACTTGGAATTATAGTGCAACGCCCCTCATCGTTGTCATACTCATCACTTGAGGTATCAAATACTGTGTTTCTAAAGAATATTGCAAAATCCGCCATCTATGCCAAGAGAGTTCAAAATGTTACTTTGAAGAATGTTACTTGCAATGAAACTACAGGAATGGGCTTTAGTTTTTTCATGGAAGGAGATCGATACGAAAAGCCCAGATGGAATACAACTGTCCTCATCGAAAATTCAATTTTTTCAAGAAATACCTATTGCCTCTCGGCCAATCTTGTTCAGACAAACTTTCTGTCTATTACAATACGTAATACTACAGTTTCTGACCACTGGAGATCTAATTCTTTTTTAATAAAAGTTGGAAGAAACCGAAGACCAATTCAAGATGTCTACGGAGTGGTTTTGTTGGAGCAAGTCAATTTTATATTGAATCCAAACAACAAAAAAAGTTTCACTTTTGGTTTCATAATTCCTGTTGTCCTCAATACTTCAGTTTCATTTGTTTTTCGACGCTGTGTCTTCAAAGGTAATTCACAGACATTTGTAACAAAAGATAAAAACGAAAGGCGAACTACAATTTTTCTTCGTGCCCCAGAAGACCCAGAAATAGAAAGACAAATTAGTACAAAAATAGAAAGACAACTCCAAAAGTCGAAGGGAAAGACAAAGTTTCCATCCTATAAATATCTTCACAACTTTCTATTTGAAGATGTTATCTTTGAAGACAACATGGCTTCCACATATCTCATGTACATTGCCAATGGAAGGGTAACTTTCAATCGGTGTCTATTCAAAAATAACTTTTCTCTGAGGCCAAAGATCGGAGCTCATTTATTCATCCAGGAAGGAACAGCAAGTGTCACCTTCCACGAATGTACATTTCTTCAAACAAAATCAAAAAAATACTTTAATGGAAAAAAGATTGGAGACGAAGAGGATTCCACCCCGATGGCTTTCGTTTTTGCAGGAGCAAAAGGCCCACTACAGTTCTGGAACTCGAGTCTCAGGTTTGACGTTTCAGAGAGAATAATCCCTCATACTGCAATTCAAACGGAAGGTTTTGTGTACTTCGACAACCACACAAGATTCACTTGTCCAGTGGGAAGTTACATGAGTCTAGAAGATGGTTCTCACATCATCCATACTGCAGCTTCTAAAATTGGGCCCATTAACATCACTCAAATGAAGCTGTTATGCAAAACTTGTGGAGTTGGAAGTTACACTCTTCAAAGAGGATCAATGCATGGCACAAACGTGTTGCCCATCAAGTGCCTTGAGTTCTGTCCTTTTGGCGCTGATTGTTCACATAACATTGAAAGCAGGCCAAACTTTTGGGGCTACAAAGTCGCAAACGATCCTCCACAACTCAATTTCACAAGATGTCCAGAATATTATTGTGAGCCTCCAAAAACCAAACTCAATGCTTCTGTTTATAGCGAATGCCAAGGTCACCGTCAAGGAACCATGTGTGGATCTTGTAAGAAGGGATTTACTGAAACTTTGCTCAGCCACAAATGTCGCCCTGAAAACGATTGCAATGATGGATGGTTTTGGGCCATCGCTATACTGTATTCAAGTGTTATTGCCTTCTACATTCTAAAACGACCACCAATTGTAAGCTTTCTTCTAAAACAGTTTTGGTGGTTTAGGAAAGAAGCCCCAAACACTCAAAAGGTACTTGAAACCCACGAACAAAGGCATTGCGGCCACGGTTACACCAAGGAAATCTTCTACTTTTACCAAGTAGCAAATCTCCTGATGTTAGACTCTACCACTGAAATCCTTAAAAGAAATATCTTCATTTCTTCTATAGTTGCATTTTACAATTTTGAAGTCGACACTTTTGACTCCTCCTTTGGATGTCCTTTTCCAGGTCTGAACGCAGTTACAAAAGAAATATTTCTTTCTCTACAAGTTTTCACTGCAATGGTTCTTCTCGTCGTGTTTTATTTCTTGCACTGTTTGGTATGTTTGATCACCAAGAAACCAAGACCAACCGTAGCTCTTTACGTCGCCTCCATTATTGAGATCCTTCTTCTTGGATATGAACGACTTGGACACACCTCACTGGAACTGTTAAACTGTACACCTTTAAGGGTTAATGGTCACACTAAATGGGTGCTGTTTCTGGATGGTAACATCACTTGTTGGGTGGAGTGGTGGCAGTACGCTTTGATTGCCTACAATATCATTTTCGTGGTTCCATTTCTTGTCGTTCTATTGATTGGTACATCCAAACTACGACGTCAACAGATCAGCGCCTGTCATTTTGTTGCTGCTTGCTTTGTGCCCCTACCATTCTTGGTACACTGGGGCTGTCAATATCTTCTACGTCTCAAGAATCAAAGAGAAGACACCCACATTAAATTTGAAGATACGCAGATAGAAGAGCCAGTCGGTGAAACACGTTGCGCCTTACTAGAAGTCCTACAAGGTCCATTTAGACCACCAAAGGACCAATCCAAAGGAGCCTTGTACTGGGAGAGCATTCTGATTGGTCGTCGCTTGGTGCTATTGTGCTTCTTCTCTTTTGTCTCGACACCCATGTTTCGATTGCTGTCCATGACTGCTTTCTGCATCACAACATTATTCCACAACACGATCACCAAGCCATACAGCAACAGAAAGATTAATGTCTTTGCACTTGTTATGCTCGGTATGCATGTTGTCTTAGCAACGATCAATCTCTGCAAGTCTGTATTGATGACGGTTGGGATCACTCCTAAAGGACCAGTCGAGACTCAAATCCATGCTCTCCAAATCTTTGAGATAGTTGTTGTTGGTGCTTTGCCATGCCTGTTTGCTGCACTTGTTTTGTGTGTTATTATATCACAAGCTATAAGACTTGTCAGCATTGCCATCAAATATTTCAGCCATTTATGTCACATGCTTGAAAACTATCAACAACTGCAAAACTTGTCTCCATACGAAGCAGAGGACTAACTAACCATTCAAAGTCAGTGAGCTCAATTTTCACTCAAGACTCATCCTATAGTTGTGAACGTTCGCCCCATATAAAGGAATCCGGAATGATGCAAGATTCCTAGAGCTGTCTTATGGATGCAAATGGCGGGATTCCGGATTCCAAGGGCTGGATTCTGGATTCCAAGGGTTGGATTTCTGATTTCAAGTGCTAGACTCCGGATTCCAAAATCAAACTTTTCGTGTATTCCGGATTCCCTTCCCTTCCCTGCTTGGGGCGTACATATTATGTATAAACGGTTGCACTTCCTACGACACCAAAAACAATTCGTTTATTTCACTCTATTAGTTAAACTAAATACATGATTTACTTTAAGAACAGCGCGCCTGCTTAGAATTGCGGAGCTAATTGTGCTAAGCAGCAAGGCCATGCATGTATAAATTAATTTACAAGTTTTGGATCGGACATTGACATTCAATCAGACAGCATTGTGCCTTTTCTTTAACAGTAAACTATTTCATATTCACTTTGCCGAACGTCTAAGTCAGGACTTTAACAGAAAAAAATATAACCGGTAAGATTTAGAAAATTGTAGTTGAGCTAATATGGTTAAAAAGAATCACCTCATTTATATAGATTATCCAACCAATAACTTATGATTAATTATCTGTTGTAAATGTTTTCTACGAAGAATAGAGGCTTTGCACTATCATGACAGGAGGCACAACAATAGAGTCTTTTCCCCTTGGGGAACTTAACTCTTTCTCATGTAAACAAGAATAATCCAGGCTCTATAGTTCCTGCCTCCTGTCATGGCTGCCATCACATGATGGAGCGAAGCCTCGCTCTATACTTAGTTAGTAAACTTTAATGCAATATGATTATCATGCCAATAGAACTTATCAATAAAACTTCTACTGTTAAATTAAGGAGGTCTTGGTACGTAGGTATGTTGTGATTGTAAAATTTCATTTGCATCTTTTCTGCATTTATATTTAGCTTGGCAAAATAGTAGTAGCGCAGGCTTGTAGTAACGCTAGGAAACTTGTGGCAGTACTCGTATAAAACGGGAAGAATTAACAACTTGAAAAACAAAAATAGTCATTTCTTTTGGAAAAACAAAAACTCTTTGTAAATCTTGACCCGCATTAAGATGGCAATCTTTGTTATCGAAAAATTCTTTCGTCGATTTCACATGCAAACCGCTAAACTGATTTGGGCCATCTTGCGGAAGCAGGGGTCAAAGGGGGCTTCCCTCTCTGCCCATCCCTTTCAGCCAAGTTCTTATCCGATAAGAACTTGGTAAGATAAGGCTACCTCTAAACGCAAGATATATAACCTAATATAGATTTTCCATACATGTCAGTCCAAGCCTGTTTCCTAGCACTGATATATTAATTCTAATCCGCATCTAAATCGACAACTTTAAGTGTTGAGATTCGTCTTCGCGCAGGTACAGGCTCACTGGACTTGACTTTTTCCAAATTGATTTCGTCTTTTTCATCCACAAATTCTATTGGTGTAACACATCGCTTTACCATAAACTTCCCGTGATTCTTTTGGCGCCTACAAACGCAAATGCGTGTAATTAGAGGCCAATAACATTAAATATTGTGACGAAACGAAGGATGTCTATAGCTTAGCCTATTATATAGGTTTGAGAAGCATATTCATGTATACTAAAATATAATGTATTAAATTACACCCAAAATTTATAGTAAGTGCTATTTAGCAAATAGTATCCCATTTACATGCGCCTTTAATAGATGCACAGATGATGTTAGAATATGTGATGAAAACAAAAAGGTTCCCACCACATTCTAACGTCTTCGGAACATCTATCAGAAAAGACGTAAGGAAAATATAATGCAATATGTTTGTTGTGTGAATGGAAACCTTTCGATGCCATGCTTGGTAGATTAATGACTAGTGTAGATTTGGAACTCCTTCAAGCAAATTTTAATTTTAATTTTTTCCTCTTCAGACGTTTCGCCTATGGCGGCTTTGTTAATCAATGGGCAAATTGCTGAGCAAATGCTCATTCATTGACAAAGCCGTCATAGGCGAAACGTCTGAAGAGGAAAAAATTAAAATTAAAATTTGCTTGAAGAAGTTCCAAATCTACACTAGTCATGTTTGTCTTATATCATATTTTTGAAATATTTCAACCAATCAGAGTGCGCGTACTAATTCTGTGACGTCATCTGGTTGTGTGCACTGTAATCACACACGGTTCTTGACCAATCAGAGGAGCATAATATATACCAGTTACTATATAAAATAAGATCATTAACAAATAGATTCCATTTTGCCATGCATCTGTACTCTAATAGATGCACAGATGACGTAAAATGTAGTGAGCACAAAAACGTACGCCACAAGACGAAGTCGAGTGGCGTTATTGTTGTTCTCACCACACTTTTGACGTCTTCTGTGCATTTATTAGAGTACAGACCCACGGAAAAATAGAATCTGTTTGTTTTGTATTCATCAAAACATTTCAACAACTCACCAGTAAAAGCAGACAACAATAGCTCCAACGACGACAACAAAGCCGCAAACAACAGGAAGAATGATTGGAAGCAAATCACGCTGTCCGATAGCCACGGGTGGGGAGGCTGTTGACGTGTTGTAAGCCGATATAGACTTGATAGAAGAGCCAAAAGACGATGAGATATAGTCTTGAGAATCACGAACAGCGTCAAGCAAAGCATTCTAATAATGACAATAAAAGAAACGTTATTCTATCATCTTCATATACAAGTAAGCCAACTCGGATCATATGGCCACTGATCAGAAACGTTTGAGTTGTTGTGCCGTTTTTATGTTACAAGACTGCAGACAGAGAGATAATTGAAGGTGCACGTGTCAGTTGAATCTCTAGCTCTATTTATACCTTAGCAAGGTAACCTAAGCAAGAGACAAGTTCTTTTGTTTGTTTGTTTGTGTTTGATTTTTTGTTTGTTTGTGTGTTTGTTTGTTTTTAAGGTTTTCATGGAAAAGAAAAGCGTTAGCTCTAGCTGTACCATGTCACCTCGCCCTCACTTAAACGAGATCAAAACTAAGATCTAAAAAGTTAGTTGAAAAGGTTTTAAGGAGTATGATCTTCCCATTGAAAGACTAGGAAAGGGCGTGGTTACTCGAGTTTTTCAAAAACTGTCATCCTTGTGGTTTAAAACTGTTTCTGTAGTTCTTATGGCCCCAAAGGCTAGAGAAGCTACGTGCCAAGTACATTGTACTGATGTAAACTGTGGCTCACTAACCTGTGGAAGAGCCGATGACTTCCATGTTGTATCAACTTTCATCCCAGACGAATATAAAGCATAAAATACCACGACTAGACTAGAGGCGTCTCCACTGTTGGGGAAACCAGGAGCGAGGTGAATTGATCCCACGCTGAAGGCTGCAGTTTCTGTAGACCTCCTGTATACCAATAGATAAAAAGACGTTAAGGTGTTTCAAAGTAGTTTTACAATGACCATGCGTTGACCTTTGGTGGAATATCAATGTCATTGAAAAACTACTGTGAGACACCTTAAGCTACGTAATGGCCTATCACCCACTCACTCGAAAAATGTTCTGAATATGAATCGATACTCTCGCTAATGAGATAGGTTCACGCGTTTAACATGAGCTGAAACAACACACAATCTTAGATCTTAGACAAAGACTGCCAATAAGCAGGACAGTGTTGAGTTTGGCCGCATGTGCTGCTTGCGCTGCTGAAACAGCTCAGCTGCAAAAAGGATGTAATAATACAAGTGAACTCGTGAGCAGGATAGTTATTCCTTATTAGCGGCTTACCTCAGTCTTTTGTTGCTAAGGAGACGACATTTTGACAAGTTCTCTTCTTGGCAGTAAACATTAGTTGCGTTGGAAATCAGCTTCTTGAAGGCTATGTCTTTGTTTGTGATCCACTGAAATTATAAAACAGTTACTTGAATACTAAGCTACATATTGTAGCAACATCCATGTATGCATTACAGCTCAGTGCAAAGGGTAAAACACCCTTATGGTTTTCACATTTCTGTCTCTTAGTTAAGTCTCTGTAGAACTCTAGCGCCGTTTCCATGGATCCAGGCACTCACAGTACACGGACAAAGATATATAAGTATACAGTCAGTGAACTAATAGCTAATACGTACAATAACCTACAAGTTTGACTGTGTGTGTGTGGGTTTTTTTTTAGCGTAAATATGTGAATAGAATACTCATTTTTCCTATATCTTTTGAAGATTAATCACCTCAGATTTCGTGATGTTGTAAAACTCAATTTTCACAGCTTGTTCGATTTCGTCTGATGTCGGTGAACGCGGAGGTGGAGGATAACCTTGAAAAATGTATCAAAGAATGAATAACACTGGTAAAACGATATGTTTTTACAAGAAAGTGTCAAGGGTGGCGTAGGTGGCGTAGTGGTGCACCTCTCGCCTCTTACCGCTGTAGTACGAGTTCGAGTCCCGGCTCGGACGTTGAAATATAGGGAATCAGTATGTATGGAGGGAGGAAAACCGGAATACCCGAAGAAAATCCTCCCTTGCCATGAGAGGTTTTCTCCGGATACTCAAGTTTTCCTCCCTCCTTGAAAACCAGCATTGTTTCGATCTTGAGCTGTGCTCGGTGATCAAAGATGGGTTCTAGGGTTGCAGCACAGTGCACCATTGACAGGCCTTCAATCCAACCACATTGAAGCCGCATCCACGTAATTTAGTTGTTAGGCTGCGATGTGCATGATAAGCTCTCCAAATTCATCCTTTTGAAAGGATGAAACTAGTTGAACATGTGTGTCAGCGCTCGCTGTCAAGTAGTGCGCTGTATTTATCTTAATGGTTTTATTATAGTTATTGTTAGTTAGTATTAGTCGTGTCTGTTTCAAGGGACGTCTCAATGTACCTTCTATCACCTTGAATATCCAGGATACCTTAGAGAATGTGGAGAAATTTATATGTTTAAAGCACAATTGTCATTGTCATTATCACTGTCATTGTTATTGTTATTGCCATTGTTATTGGTATTGTTATAGTTATTGTTATTGTTATTGCCATTGTTATTGGTATTGTTATAGTTATTGCCGTTAGTTATTATTAGTCGTGTCTGTCTCAAGGGACGTCTCAATGTAACTTACCATCACCTTGAATATCCAGGATACCTTAGAGAATGTGGAGAAATTTATATGTTTAAAGCACAATTGTCATTGCCATTATCACTGTCATTGTTATTGTTATTGCCATTGTTATTGGTATTGTTATAGTTATTGCCGTTAGTTATTATTAGTTATGTCTGTCTCAAGGGACGTCTCAATGTACCTTACCATCACCTTGAATATCCAGGATACCTTAGAGAATGTGGAGAAATTTGTATATTTGGGTAGCACAATTGTCATTGTCATTGTCATTGTTACTGTTATTGTTACTGTCATTGTCATTGTCACTGTCATTGTCATTGTTATTGTTATTGTTATTGTTATTGTTATTGTCATTGTCATTGTCACTGTCATTGTTATTGTTATTGCCATTGTTATTGCTATTGTAATGGTTATATTATGCACTCATACTGCGTTGTTTTATGAATACACTAAACAAAGAAAAACAATAACAATGTGCTATTTACCAGTCCCATCAACTTTGTAGCTCAACAAAAACCCTCTACTACTAGCGTCCTGGCTATCTGATTGAAACTTTACCACCATTTTGTTCTCTTTTGATACCAGTGGATATTTCTTTACAATGTATCCACAAAGTCTCTCAGGTTCGTCTTCCTTTTCTCCAGTAAGTCCTGTAATTATAACGAAGTCTCCCGAACACTTGGGCGTGTACACAAGATCGAAGTAAGTCATTGTTAAATAGATTTGGTAGCCAGCCTTATAGGAAATTTCCCAATGGCAATCGTAATTCTTCGGGTAGAAGTCGGGATAATTCGGAGACATGAATGTTCCTGAGGCGTTTGTGAAGTTCTTTGGACAATCTGAAATACATTGAAATGGTTCAAGATGGAGATAATTGTCGATGAACATTTTGAAAGTTCTGGTTGGTTGGTTGGTTGGTTGGTTGGTTGGTTGGTTGGTTGGTTGGTTGGTTGGTTGGTTGGTTGGTTGGTTGGTCGGTCGATCGGTTGGTTGGTTGGTTGGTTGGTGGTTGGTCGGTGAGTCAGTCAGTCAGTCGGTCAGTCAGTCAGTCAGTCGGTCGGTCAGTCAGTCAGTCAGTCAGTCAGTCGGTCAGTCGGTCAGTCAGTCAGTCAGTCAGTCAGTCGGTCAGTCGGTCAGTCGATCAGTCAGTCAGTCAGTCAGTCAGTCAGTCAGTCATTAGTCAGTCAGTCAGTGAGTGAGTGAGTGAGTCAGTCAGTCAGTCAGTCGGTCAGTCGGTCAGTCGGTCAGTCGGTCAGTCGGTCAGTCGGTCAGTCGGTCAGTCGGTCAGTCGGTCGGCCCGTTGGTCAGTATCATTTTTAAAAACTCACTTATTTAAAATAGCCTTTAATCTGTAATTTCTGTCTTTTATATATTATTTTCAGAGCGCTTAGAGCAGCACTGGATAAGCGCTTTATAAATTGTACGTACTGGTTAGTCGGTCAGTCGGTCGGTCCGTTGGTCAGTATATGGTTGCTTGGTTACGTTGTCTACAATGATGGGCGCGCACGAACCGATTAAAACGACAAACCGGAATAACGTGTATCAAAACCTGTTTTACCTGATTTGACTCCATTGTAACTGACACGAAACCCTTTAGCCGTTCGTCTACTGTTTGATGCAAATTCCAAAAACATCAAATTACCAGACGTGGTCACGTGATCAGTGGACTTTTTTGCGCCACAATATTTACCAAGGGAAACAGAACTGTTATCAGCGCCGTCAAATACTTCGAGATAGTCTTGAGTACAATTCACTGAGAATTCCAGTTCAAAGTCGTCAAACACGAGATCAACAACGTAACCTGGTAACTGCTCGATCAGCCAGGTGTGTTTTGTGTTGCTAGGGTAGTTGTCAGGGTAGAGAGGAGACTGGAAATGACCTCTTGTCTTATTGAGATATCCATGACTTTCTACAAAGAAAACAAAAACGTCAATGTCATTTCCTTATGAATCCTTATATCATAAAAACAGAAACTAGCCAGTGAACTAGTTTAGCCTACATATTGGTGGATGATGCAACAAGTAATGAATGGAAATCTGTAACACCGTGTAAAGTGATAGAGTGTTTTCGTATGAGTGGGAAACTTACCGTACCGTATCGTAACCGCGTACCAGTATCACAGTTTCTATAAAAACATTCGAAATTCCGGCTGTAACCGTATCGTAACCGTACAGTGTTCCCACTCATACGAAAACCACTCTATCACTTATAATACAACAAAGAAAATTTTTCTCGCACGGGTTGGTAACATGAACAACATTTACCCTGCAACTTGCAATGCACAATGTTGCACGAAATGTTGCACAATTTTGTTGGCCGTATTACCGCACCTTATGCTGCACCAGCCTTTGAACAAAGAATGCACAATATTGTGACATGACAAACTTACCAGGCCTCGTTAGCGCTTCGTAATAGACCTGAAAACCATGGTTGTCGTCGACAGTTTTTGAAACGTACTCAAGGGTAACGGAATTATCATTCGAGTAAACCAGTTCCCCTTTTTGATAGCCACAGTAACGACCAATCTCTGCTTTGTCATCTTTGATCACGAGGTAGTCACGTGAACAGTCTTCTGATAACTTCAAGAAAAACCTGTCAAACCGGATGGAAATCACTTGACCTGATGGACTGTTGATGGTCCAGGAACAAAGTGAACCGTGTTGACTGGGCGTGGCAATGAACCCCTTGGTTAAGTTGACCGTGGAATTACAATCTGTTGAGAAATTAGATCGAAATATTTCTTTTTGGATGACTTGTTGGACAAAGAGTAAAATATTTATTATCTAAGATTAAGGCTTTTACCTGATTTGATAGCATAATATCTTAAACGGAATCCACGTTGTGCACTCTTCATCTCGGACGTAAACCTCAAACTAAGCTCGTTGCTTTTAGAGCGCAGCCATTGGCTGAATATGTAGCCACAATATCGACCAATCGGAGCTGAGCTTCCAATAGACCCGTCCCAGACCTCAAGAATGTCCTTGGTACAATTTACTGAGTACGTCAAATCCAGGAATTCCAGTGAAAGCGATATCTGGTGGTCAGCTGGGACTCTTATGGAATATGCGCACTGGACGTTGAGAGGATAGTCTTCAGGATAGTAAGGTGATTGTATCAAAGCAGTGGTATTGGTAAAGGTTTGATTGCACTCTATAAAACATGAAAGGATGTCAGTTTATGAACCTGTTGCTAGGCAACGTCATTATCTCACAGAGCAAAGGAACAGGGTGCACTATAAAACTATGTATATACTCTAAGGATGTACGCCGTCGATGGGGACCATGCACTACTATTATGGCTGGTAATTATCCAGTGTAAGAAAACAATTTGTGTGTATTGGCTTCCTGTGGTGGCGCCCGCAGGGAATTGTGGTCCCATTGTTGGAGCCTTTGTCAAGTTCATTGACAGAGTTTTTGCTGAGTAAATCTCATGCAACACCGAGTGAGCAATCTGGTGTTTTTTCCACTTCTTTTCTTTGTCCACGATAGTGGATAAATTTGAAAACGTATCTTTTTTGCTATGGTTTGGATTTCCGTCCGCACTAAAACGTTTTAAGGCTTTTTAATTTTTTTCAAAGGTGAGCGAAGGCGAACTGGAAAAAAAAACTTGTTTTCGAAGTATATAAAAATGATCGACGTACCTGAGAATGTGGAATAAGTTACAAGAAATCCCCCACCAGGGATCGACGAATTCGAATGAAAAACGACTTCAACTTCGTTTGTTTTCGTTACCAGTCGTGTAGGTTTGTCCAGGTAGCCACAGAACCGTTTGAGCATGGTCCGCGAGCCCGACATATCCCACACTTCCAAGAAATCCTTTCCACAATCTCCTCTGAGGTTGAAATAGTTGAACAACAAGGATATGCGTGTTCCTGGGTCGAGTTTGATTCTCCATGTGCATGCGCAAGGGATCTCAATGCTTTGTGGGTAATTGGGGTGAGTCAATTGTCCTGTGTGATTGGTTAGATTTCCGCCACAACCTTGAATAGAAGAGAACGCATGAGTATCCAACAAACACTCTGTAGCCAGCAGCAGAGTCTATGGGATAGGACATGGAGTCCAAATGAGTGGAGGGGACGGTAGGGTTTGTCAGTTGGCAGTCACTGTTACTCTATATACAGCGAGCTAGTTTGTACCCTTTGAAATTCAATATCGGAATGCAAAACTGCAAAACTCAAGTCTGTAATGTGAATGTACAATCACTGTAATCAGTACTTTTCAAGTCAAAGGTCCAACAAAGAAAATTTCTGCTCCTTGGAACGGGCCGTTTTTGGGGAGGGGGGCGTTTTTGATCGACTCTAACAACGCCTGGGTACTAGGACGCTAGGATCGTCATTGCAAAACTGACACTGCTATTTCGAGAAAAATACTGCCGCAATTTGTGGATCTGCTATAGTTAGTCCTATATTTTTGGAACAAGGAATGAAGGAAAATCTGTAACTCTGCTAAAAGAGAATATTTAGATTACTGACGGTTCAGCTTTTTGGCCTCGTCGCAGTAAAAAATGTTTATTTATTTTGAAATTGATACCTGATTTTATTGCTATGTACACACTTGAAGCTTGCGATGTATAAAGTGTGGCTGTTGGGTTGAGTAACACAGTACTTCCCGGTAGGGGTGGGGTGGTGGTGGATGTGACGTAATGGTGTAGCAGGCAAACAATGAAACATACAAACGTCATCATCTTGGCACTTGATTACTGTGAAAAAATATAATAAAAAATCAGAACATGTATCTTATTTGAACAGATTAGCTGAGTATTAAATTCAAACAGGGTCAGGACTTGGGACTGCGGATCTTAGGATCAAGTTTAGGGTAAATTATTTACTCTATATTGAACCATGGACTGATTTTATGGACTGTATGCATTATCTTTTTAGGTATTGATACGAGAACATTTTTGCGCCCCATTGACACAGCCCTTTTATTTGCTATATAATGAAGGTAGAGCTAAGCTTTACTGAAGAATATTCTAGTTACAATAGTTATCGAAGCAGCTGCTAATTCGAGCCTTGTAATTATGTTAGTTTGCACTCCATGCACTCTGGAAAAGGTTTGCTTAAAAGCTAAGGTTTGATTCCTATTTTGAATTTTCTCTCATCTTGACGAAAAATCAAAGATTAAAGTACTCTTTTTCCTGCATGCGAAAATTTTCATAAATCCATCAGATGATGACTCCTCTCTTTTTTTCTATGCATAAAAAGTATGGATAAGGAATAGGAATACGAGAAGGCTTGTCATTTTGTGTCATTTTGTGCATAAAAAGTATGGATAAGGAATAGGAATACGAGAAGGCTTGTCATTTTGTGACAAAATGACAAGCCTTCTCGTATTCCTATTCCTTATCAAGCTGTATGCCCAAAAGAACATATATATAAAAAGTATGGTTTTAACTAGCGATACAATCACAAGCGCAAGCAGCACGAAGGTCCTTCCATCAGTACAAGCAATTTTCTCTAAAAAATGGATTTTCCCCGTATACAAATGCAAATCCCACGTCACAAATGCATTTGCCATATAAGATTTCGCCAAATATTCTCATCCTTAGACAATTTGCTTGTATGGAAAGGCTAAGATGTTCCGTTTTCATTGAGCTAATATGGACGCAAACACAAGAAATTAAACAAGGAAGTTTTTATCTTTGTGTTGTGTGTGCGCTTAAGTTTATGCTTCCGTCGTAGTGAAAACCAGGCAGCTAAAGAGTCATCGGTTTGCAAACGCCGATGCAACAAAGTCAATAAACCGAGCTTCAAAATTATTAAGTCAGCTTATGAGGTGAGAACGAGTTTGCAGTGAGACCCATAGTAAACTAACTCAGTAAACCGAGTACAATTAGTAACTGACCTTAATTTGTAAACCCTCGTAGCTCAGTGTAGACTTGAATACAGTTTATAACCTTACTCTTTTCTGTTTACTGGCATAGAAATATCAACGTAAAGTTCTTTTAGAAATACCTAGATACTGTCAATAATAGTAAGACATGTAAACAAAGACAGCTCAAACTAACACCAAAAGAAAGGCTTTCACGTCATTGTAACACCATGTTGAAATATTTCTTTACTTTTCTACATTCCAAATTTGTTTTGTAAAGTAAGGAAAAGAATTACCATTAGAAACGGTAAGAGAAGAAGAGAACTTACCTCACTTTTTAAGCTCTGTTTTTGATTTCGTGCTTAGATCTAAAGGAATTTATGTGAACTAATTTGTCAACTAATTACAGTGGCTTTGCATATTAAGCTTAGTATACGACTGTTTTTAGCATCGATTTACGTCATCGAGAAATTGCTCCAAAAGACATTTTGTTAATATTGTTCATACAAATGATTGAGCTTTGATTTCACAATGGCATGGAATTTTCTTTTATTTCCAATATGATTACAAATTACTATATCATTATCTATTTATCACGATACCCGTATATTTTCTGTACAATCAAATATACATTATAAGTAATTAATAGTGACAACATTTTCTAATCAATCGGATTTTTTTCCATTAACTAAACACTAAAGGAGAAATGTAAAGCCGGAAAACGAGTTCTGTTTATTTTCTGGTATAAATTGAATTGAGTAAAATCCCAGAACAGAAACTGTTTGCAGACAATTTGGCATTTATCATCTAATTTCTTTGAATACGTCAGAATACAAAAGAAAGCTTTGTTAAGAATTTCAATGGAAAGGCTTATGCATAGACGTGGGAAAACAAGAACTGGAATTGAAGTATTTAATTGCTTTCCTATAACCACGGCATTGTCGCCGATAATTAATTAGGACATGCAAAAGGTACTTAATGTATTTCAATGAATTTCCCTTCAAAAAAATTACATCGTTTCGATTTGTGTGTGTCTTAACTTGTAAAAAAAAAGATTTTTTCGTTCTGCACGAGTTAATGCCAATGTCGTCAAACTTTCAGAACTAGTATTCCAATAAATCACCTCTATGTCATCCTTGTAACGTCAGAAATTGATTGACCATTTTCACATGAGAGTCATATTGTATAATATATTCCAAACTTGAACTTTACATCGCTGAAGCTGAAGTCTTAACTATATATTCCTAACTTGAACTTTACATTACTGAAAGTTATAAATTAGTCGTCTATTTAAATGTTATTATTCTAATGAGCAGTTTCCCTATCAGTGTGAAACATACGGTGGGGGAATGGGGTCTCGGTACTCAGCGAGCCGGGCCGATCAAACTTTGAAGAAATAGATAAGGCCCGGAAACACATTTCCTGCAACTTTTTGCCAATAAAAAGTTACAAGCACTAACAGTTTCACCGTGTGTCTACCTCTGCGACAGTTACACGCGCGTGCGACATTTACAAAAGCAGGATTCGCTTCTGCTCCTACAGCTGTTGCAGTTGTTGTTGTTGTTGGGGTGGACAAACAATATAATTTTTCCAGCAACGTTGCGCAAAACAGCAGTTCTATTGTGTGTCCACCGCTGCAATAGTTGCGCGCGCTCGACAGTAACAAAAATAGATTTCGATTCTTCTTTTACAGCAATTGCGCCTGTCTGGAACTTAAAGTACGAACAAATCATTGCGCACACATTCAAAATCTGCTTCAATTATATAATATTGCTATTGGTTGGCAGATTAACCAATATAGAAATATTTTTGCACTAAATAACTAAATGAATATAACTTGGCTATTTTGTATAATGCATTTTTTACAACAATAACTTTTGTCCATCGTCTCTATCATAAGACTTTGTTCAATGTAAAATATAAAAGAAACTCGAACATCTTTTTAAGTTACACAGCTTTACAGTCCATACTCGTAATATATTTAATCCAGCAAGGTCCAGTCTTTCCGGTTCTCGTCGTCCAGCTAGTCACCAGATCATGCTCTGTCGTTTACTGAGAGTGTTGAGTTTATCTACAGGTCTTCTCTCGGCCATGCGCACTGCAGAGCTACGCCTGGTTGGCTGTAGTGGTTGGATGGGAAGGATTAGCTCTATAGCAGTACCAGGAGCAGGTGGGTTGTTACGGAGATCGACTTTGATGGTGTTATGAACCGTAGACGCGGCACCATGTTGTTGGGTGTTGTTCAATGCACAGCTACTTCGTGAACGTAATTGCCATTTTTGGAGACGATTGGAAACTGCCTGCGCAGACGTACGGCTTCCGTCACTATCAACGTCATATCCGCTTAGAGAATGCTCACTTCCGCTACGAGACAAGTCGCTCATTATAGACTGGGCTCCATAGGCTGAGTTTCGACGAGTTTGGAGTCGTTTCTGTTGAAGGCTCATTCGTCTGACCTTTTCGTCTGCAGGATGGAAAGCTCTTGAGTGTACTGGCGGCTGTAGCTTTCGTGTTCCCTCTGAGAAATTCCTGTTTAAAGTAGGGTCACTTCCAGTCATTCCCTTCATTCCCAAGGAGTCTTGACTCAGCCATGATTTTTGTCTGTAGTGTTGCGCATGCATCGGCGGGGAATCACTGCTGACCGGTGACGTTACTTGAGTAGAATAGCATTCACTTCCGCTTAATGTATCAGGACCGTTGACGTCATATACGTTCAGCGATCGATTACTTCCGTATGGTGAGCTCCTAGGAGATGCGTTGCTATAGTAACCACTCACTTCGGAATCCAGGCTGTCGCGGTTAACATTGCAGTGCTTGCCACAACTGGTACTGGGTCTGAGATGATGCCTACGTACCTCAAAGTCGCTAGTGTCCGAACCTGAGCTTTCTCGTTGATGCCAAGTTTGGCGAATTGGTGGCGGGTGGGTTTCAATTTCTGTTATGTCTGTTTCGGCATCAGACGTGTCGGAGAAGTTTGACATGGAACTTGAACTTGCAGAATTGCTCTTGAAATCCTGGATACTTGCATTGAGAGCTAGCAGTTGGCTCATGAGTTCAACGTCTTGCTTACGAAGTGAGTGCTGAGGAATGAAGCAAAATCGATAAGAAATTGAAAAAAAATCTTATAAAATGAGCAACAGTGCATAAATGCAGGGGGCTAGCTGTTTATATGATGACGAGTTGTCCATGGTAGCCGGAACAACTCTATTGTTTTCTTTTTACTTTCATAAACTAAACTGAAACACCAGAGATAACAGTCCCTGAGACTCGACGCGCGCGTTTGTTGAAAGCTTTCTGATTATAATGAGCCGAGTCACGAGACCATTTACAACAGGATGCCCCATACCCTTTGCGTGAAACGTGAATGGCTGGATTCATTTTGACGTGAAACGTGATTTAAGGTCTAAAATCTTTTTGCGTCCACGTGAAAGCAAATTTTGATTTTTTGTGAACGTGAAAGAGATTTTGTGATTATCTGTGACGCGTGAAAAGACCAAATTTCATTGCGTAATTTCATTTCGCAAAGGGGTATAAAGGCATAGCGAACTGGTTCAAACTTGCGAAACTATACACAATAATGGTCCTAATCTGATAAATAGTCAACTCAAACCGCTAACACGAGGTTTTATTTGATCTGGTGTTTGAATAATGAGGGAAAGCTCATTTTTGGGATGTTTAGAAATCCTGAAATTTTCGCGCTTAATGTTGATATTTTATGAATGAAATAAAAAAGGTTGCTGTAGACTGTTGCATTTAGTTAACAAAATTGCTAGCAGGTCTTAAACGCCATGGAGTTTTACGAGACATCCGGAAGAACGCAGTAGAGCCAAAACACAAAGCGATCTGAAATAGTTATCTCCGAGCATGCATTTTTGAGCCAATTTACTAGACTAATTTACCAAACCTCGAAATACTAAAATCAACCAATCGGCCGTAAAGCAGGGCGCAACAAGTTCAAGAACAGTGTGTCTTTTGTAAAGCTATTCTGCGGTTTTCTATTGAAAACTAATTTGCATGTAGTGTCAATTGATGTTGAGAAACCAAAGAACTAAAGACCTTTTAGTAACTGATAATTGCAGCTTCAAAGTCGCCGCTATTTGCAGTTGATGTGTGGAACGGTTTTGTTAAAAAAATAATCTTTATGATTGAACTAAAATAAAGAGAGCTTTGAAAGGAGTTTTAAAGAAACAGCACAGGTGTAGTCAAAATTATCGAATATCAAATCTTAGAGGAGAAGTTGAAAGATAATCTGAAAAGAATATGATCTACACCTTGACTGAGTTCATTTCTTTTTTAACGAATACATCGGTCATGAAGAACTCATAAACCATAAACTAAAATACGGTAGATAATTTGTCCAATTATATGTCCAGTATAAAGTTTGAAGGTTTTTAATATCTTAAAATCAAATCAATGACATATTTTCTTGGATCAAAGAGGTTTTGACAAAACTATGATTTTGTGCTCTCATGAACTTATAAATAAAATACTAACACAAAGCAATCAGTTAAGTAACTGAATATCTTTTTAAAATTGTTTTGCGAACTATCTTTCACACTCGTGTCAAAGTCGCTTAAGAATTTTCTGATTTACATCAATAAACTTCACTAAAAACTAAATCATTGGAAAGATTCACTTAAAAATTAATAAAAACTCACCATTTCTCTACGCAAAACTGCCAACGAGTCGTCCAAAGGAAACTTTTTACGAGTATAATTTTCCTGAGAATCACTTGTACTTTCATCTTTAGCATCTTTGGACTTTGCCGGCTCAACTTTCGGTTCTTCTTTTAATGCTTTAGGAAGATTTACTTCAACTTCGCCTTCTTTATCTGCTTTCTTTTTAGAATCCATGGCTTTTTTCTTCGGTTTTACAATAGATGTTGCAGAGGACAGCCGGGTTGACTTAGGCCGACTCAGTGGCAAACTTACTGTAGATTTGTCTTGATGTGAGTCAACGCTAGAACTGTTTTCGTCTTTCTTTTTACTCCTAACGTCATTGCCCAAAACAGACTCTGGTGCCGACTTTGAAATCGCCGCTGAATTCCCAGAGCGATATAAAGCAATGGTTTTCCTTTTGTCAGAAATTTGAGGTGATTTTGGCGGATTCAAAGAGTTCTCACTTCGCCATTGTTGGAGTTTCCCGTCTTCGGCTTCTTGGTGATCAAAAAGAGTTATCAATTCACTTACGGGACGAGATTTTCTTCGCTGTTGATTGCTCCTTTGCTCCATTTTACATACTTCAGAAAAGCAAAATGAATTCTTGCCAGAAAGGATAAAGTTCGTTATTAGCAGTTCTTCGGTGTCGAAGTTCTTAGGAATTGTGAATGATATTGATTAGTTGCAGTTGTATTTATGAGGTGGTTACTGAACTAACATTAAACAGGATTAACGAACAACGAGATTTGAAAAACTTGTTTTAATTAGTGATTGCAAACAAGACAATGGCCAATTGACCAACAATTTTATTCACGAAGCTCAATTCAAGCGAAGTGCTTAAGTCAACAAACACACACACAAGCTTGTACGTGAAAGAATTTGAAATTTTAAAAGACATATCTGTCAGTAGCTCATCTTGTCCATCTTTAAAAGTTGTCTCTCCTTTCTCCCGCCAAAAATAAGATTAGGTTTGCATGGACTTAGGATGTCATCTTTTAGGATTTTCGCACCTTTCTGTGAAATATCTTAAACAGAAGCCGGTCAAATTGTTCTGATATTTTGATGATATCATAATTGGACGATCTTTTGCTGAAAAGAAAATTCCGAAAGTTTTCCTTTGCATCTTGTTCATTCATTTCTTTTAGTTTTTATTAAGATTGGCATATGATCGTGGTAACATACTAACTATACCTTGAAAAACAACTTGATTTTAATATTCCGTAGAATCTTTTATCGTTCGTCATGCAGGACTTACGTCAATGAAAAGTCACCCTAAAAATAAACAAGTCACAACACGCGATGAATAACACGTGAAAACTGTTGATAAAAACACGTGCAAACTGCTTGTTTCACTAGTATTAAGATGAGATTTTTTTTAATATCGAGTAATAATGGCTAAAAGTGCCAAAAACTAGCCCCTCATGCAAGTTTTAATTCAAATTTTCTGCCGTTTTGGATTAACACTCAAATTTTATTTTTATCAGTTAGGAATTGATCTACTAAGATACAATGTCCGTTTAAAACAGTCTTTTGAGTTGTACAAAGTGGTTCGTTGTCCTGTATTTTTATTCAAATTTAGCAACTTCCAAGCTAAATGTAAAGAGTTATATGGCAATTGACCTAAATCGAAGGCCTAAACTCATTTTCGATTCAAATTTTCACCTTGGATTAACACTTTTATCCAACTTTTATTAATCAAAACCACTTATAAACAACCTAAACGTTGTAAAAATAATAATTTTCGCTTTGTACAAAAGTTATTTTTCAGCTGAATAGTTTTTGTTGTCCAATGCTTGAACGTGAAAAACATCTCCTCTTAATGATAAAAAGTTACAAGTCGTCTTATATCTAAAGTCTTTTTTTGTATCAAATTCAATTTCCTGTGTAGAACCAGCCATACACGCTGCAATTTTTTCTCGCGCTGGCAATGCAATTTTAGATTTTGTTATAGAGAAAAATTACAGCGTCTATCACTTTGCAACATTCAGTACGAGCGTGCCAGTAAAGTTTAAAATGTTGCAGAGCAAAATTCAAACTTTTCAACTTTCTGCAACAAATTTTGTGTTGCGAGACATCGTTACCGCCTTTGTTGCCAGACATGATACACTCGCTCTCGCAACAAAATCCCTAAAATTGCATTGTAAGCGCGAGAAAAAATTGCAGCGTGTATCGCCGGCTTAAAAGTTGCTTAATTTCGTAACATGAATCACAATCTTGCACTGCACACAACCAGCAATTTTCGGTTGACACAACGCAACAATATCGCGCTCTAGTTTGCGAAATTCTTGTGATCAAGAAAACAGTTGAAAATCGGGACACATTTAGATCAATCAAGTAATTGTATTTAACCAGCAAAAGAAAGTCAGTTAACTTAGAACTAGTGAGCACCACTGGGTAATGAGCAAAAGAAAACAATGGGTTTAGAATTAATCTACTTCTAGCTATTATAGTTTGACAATTTTATCACGGGTAAATATAATCACTTTACTAAGGCCCAGTTCAGACGTCGAACTTTTGCCGTGTCGAATCTAATAGTTGCATTTTGTAGATGAGAAGTGCAGCGTCTGAACCTATTGTATTTGACAGAGTTGATTAAGTATTAAATTGAAAAATTCAGTTTAAATCAAATTTGTCAAATTCATTTCGTTCAGAAGCCGCACTTCTCATCTACAAAATGCAATTATTAGATTCGACGCGGCAAACGTTCGACGTCTGAACTGCGCTGTATTTAATAAGTGATCAAACTTTGATCCAGAATGCGGGTACCCATATTTTCTACTGTTTCGTAAGTACAATTTACTTTGAGTCTCTTTAGTTTATTCAGTAAAAAAGAGACTTTTGCTGGTAAGGTTTTTAAGAGCTGTTTATATGGAAGCGAGCCAGCCCGATAAGCGGGCTGAATTCTTTTGTTTTCTTTTTCCTGGGCCGGGGGCCAGAGAACAAAAGAAGTCAGCCCGCTTACCGGGCTGGCCCGCCTCCATATAAACAGCCCCTTAGATCAAACTGAGGTTTGGCCCACACTATCAGGCCAATTAGTTGACCTTCGAATTCCTGGCTTATTGGTCATAGTTTTCTTGCTTCCTGGACAAAATATAAACGTTTCTGTAATTTATTATTTATTTGGAGACAGGATGTACGTCAAACCTTTCCCAGAAAAACTAATAAACAAGAATTCAGTTTCACGCGACAAAAACAAAATGCTTGAGCATCAAATTAAATATCGAAGTATTCTTGCGGTCATGAAAAGAACATTTGAAGCTAGATGACCATACTAAGGCTGCAAGCGTTAACTCTTTTGTATTTATTGTCGCCTGGACACCGATCACACGATCTTTGAGTTTTACTAGTTTTTCTGACGCTCATCGAGGATGAATCACACAGAGTTTGATATGATTTGTAGACGACTTTCAAAAATGGCGGCCTAGTACATGAGAACGAGGCCACAAAGGCCTTGTTACCAGAAAATAAGTGTGGCGACACTTCTATTGCTATCAAAGACGATGTGTTCCTTTTCCTTTTAAAATATCTATTTTATGTACATTTTACAGGATAATTTTTATATATTTAGAATCATTTGATGCGATGTTGATTTTGAAGGCCTTTCTGGCCTCGTTATCGTGAACAATGAGCCCGCCATTTTTGACAGTCGTCTTGGCATGTTGACAATATATTAGTACTCATCTCACTTAATTACTACTCGGGCTGCTTCCTCCCAAGAACAATCCAACACTTTCTCTTAGGCGTAACAGATATTTTTCTATACCAAAGTGGAAGACCGACCGTTTCAAGAACACTTTTATTACAACCTCAAGTCTTAAAAGAAACAATGAACATTGACATATAATATTGACATTTGAATTGGATTTATAATCAATATAATTTATATTTAAATTTGTAATTTTATCTATTCTAGTTTTACGAATATGTAATTCAGCCTTCACGAGCTGCCATTTATTCAGCCAATAAACTATCTCTATCTCTATCGGCTTTGTCAAACATTTAATGAAGAGTCAATCTGATTTTCCGACTGATTTCTTTTGGTACCTAATTACAGAGCGACGTTTTTGCAACATCCAGACGTACTTTGTAAAAAGCTACCCTGTTCCAGAGAGAGAAAGAGCTATTTTATATACCCTGTTCCAGAGTAAAATCGCTGAAAACCATACCCTGTTTGGCGGCACGTACCCGTATAGCAAATATATGGGAGTAACCCCCCCCCCCCCCCCCCCGGGGTTTATTCATATTTACAGTATAGTATCGATGCAGTGACTAGAAAAAAAAGCACAGGTAGCCCAAGCTGTACATTTCACGATTTCACGAAAGATCAAATATTTACTAAACATATAAAGCAACAATTTGAACTAAAAATGATGCTGTCTTTGATTTTTTGTGCATTTCTGGAGAGTTAATAACAATAAAAATAATAATGATTATAAAAATCAAATTGCATATGTATGAAATAAATAAATAAATTGTACCATAGCAAAAAATTGACCTACATAGCAGTTCAAAAAGGCAGGAAATTATATAGTTCATAGAAATATATCAAATATATATATCTATACTACATGTAGGCAAATTTAAATACATGAGTCTTCAAGTCACTTTGTGCTCATTTGAGGGGTTTTTAGGTTATTTGATTTTCGCCTTTGTGAACCAATCAGAGCGCGCGTAATATACCATCTATTATATAAATTGTAATTGCACACACCGGTTTTCGACCAATCAGAGAGCGCGTCAGTATACCAACTATTTATAAATTGTAATAACACACAGTTCTCGACCAATCAGAGCGCGCGTAATATACCAACTATTGCGGCATAAAATTCTATCTGCAATAATTAATGAGCTATTAGTCATCATTACACTGACTATCCAGTAATGGCTTGCGATATTCCTTATTTATTATGTCTTTAGCCATTTTCTTTGCTTTCAGGTACCCAACAATCACCAAAACTAAACGTACGGCTTGAGACACTACAACAGCGACAATAAGTAACATAAAAGCTAAAGGAAAAAGTCCCAAGAGTATAATCTCAAATGTCTGCATCATATTTACAAGGCTTTTTAGAGGTCCAAATGGATGAGCGCCAAGTAAAATCAGCGAAGCTTTGGATAGGTTTATGGTTGCTATGGTAACAAGCATTAGCAGAGAAGTCGTTGAGAGGACGTTAGCTTTTGTGTCCTTATAAGGCAAGAATATGACCTCGTGCATCAGGATCAGTATGCACACAATCGTCATGGAGATGAGCCGTTCCATGGGATTGTGGATGAACGAGTGAAGACACAATAGTACCAAGCGACGACCAATCAGAATGCTCTCCCAATACAAGGCTCCTTTGGATTGGTTCTTTGGTGGTCTAAAAGGCCCTTGTAGGACGTCTAGTAGAGTATAACGTGTCTTATGATGTCCAGACTCTTCCATTTGATTATCTGTCTTGCTAATGTCTTCTCTTTGATTCCTGAGATGTAGACGATATTGACAGCCCCAGTATATCAAGAATGGTAGGGGTACAAAACAAGCAGCAACAAACTGACAGGCGCTGATCTGTTGGCGTCGTAGTTTGGATGTACCAATCAATAGAACAACAAGAAATGGAACCACAAAAATGATATTGTAGGCAATCAAGGCGTACTGCCACCACTCCACCCAACAAGTGATGTTACCATCCAGAAACAGCACCCATTTAGTGTGACCATTAACCCTTAAAGGTGTACAGTTTAACAGTTGCAGCGAGGTGTGTCCAAGACGTTCATATCCAAGAAGAAGGATCTCAATAATGGAGGCGACGGAAAGAGCTACGGTCGGTCTTGGTTTCTTGGTGATCAAACAAATCAAGCAATTTATAAAATACAAGCCAATTATCCAAGTCATGACTGCAAAAACTTGCAGCGAGAGAAAAAGCTCTTTTGTAACTGCATTCAAACCAGGAAAGGGACATCCAAGCGAGTCATCTGCGAACTGAACGTGAAAGTTACAGAAGGAGACAACAGTAGATAAGAAGTAGTCTTTGTGTAATATTTCAGCATAGGAATCCAGCATCAGAAGCTCAGCGATTTGGTAGAAATAGAAAATCACTCCGCTGTGTCCGTGACGTTGTAATTGTCTCATCTGCTCAACTCTGCAGTTTGGAACAACTTTCTTGTTTTGGAACCAAAAAAGACTTCTGACGAGAAACGAGAATATCTGTGGCTGGTGCATGATATAAATTGCCATAACTGCTGAATATACGCAAGCAATAACCCAAAACCATCCATCATGGCATTTGTCTACCAGACGACAATTGTGATTAAACAAACTTTCAGTAGTTCCATTCTTGCATGAGCCACACATTGTTCCAGTCCTGTTACCTTGACAATGATTATAAACCGCTGTATTAGAGCTGGTATGCCATAAGCTACAGTAGTTTTCCGGGCAATGCTCAAACCTGAGCTTAGGGGGGTTGTATGATGTCACATAACCCCAAAAACCCCGTCTACTCACAATGTTGTGAAAACAGGCGCCACCATAAGGGCATTTGTTGCATTCGATCCATGTTTTGTTCAATGCTGGACCATGACATACTCCCCTTTCCAAGCTATAAAACCCTACGTTACACCTTCTGCATGTGAATCTTAAGCGCGTGATGTTCCAACTGCAATGGTTTTTTGTAAACTGAGGTGGAATCAGGTGAGAGGAGTTGTCCAGTTTGATGTAGCTCCCAACAGGACACAGGACTTTTGTGTGCTCATCGAAGTGAACGTAGCGAGCGTTTTGGATGAGTATTATTGGTGTGTCTCGTTCACTCGCGCTCATGATAAAACTTGAATTTCTTGCCGTCAAAGGTCCCATTCCTGAGTAATAGATGAAAGGCATGGCGTTGTGAGAGTATTTTGAGGTCTTTTGTTGCGTTTGTTGATGTTGGTGAACTTTAATTTCAGTCTGATTGAAGATGGTATTTTCAAAAGTCACGCTTGAAGTTCCTAACTCAACAAAAATGAAAGCACTAATACGAGGTTTGTGGGAGAAATTGTTTTGGAAGAGGCATCGCCGAAAGATTGTTTTGCCATGATCGATATACATTATCGATGAAAGACCTGTGTTGTTCTCAAATACCACATCTTCAAATAAAACACTGTCTTGGTACTTATAAACTGGAAATGGCAAACAAACCCGCCTACTTGACTTACTTGTGGGAGTACAATTTACATTGTGGCATTTTTCAGAGCGTGGCAGATAAAGATAAACAAGATCCGAGATTGATGGGCGGTCATCTTTTTTCTTCTGGTAATTGTGTTTGAATACAGATTTACGAATTGCTGCTTCGAACGTGCCTTTGTGAGCATACAGTGCTATGCCAAAAATACTTCGGTGTATTATATTGTTTGTGATATTGACTTCATTCAATGTTACGTTGCCAATCATTGTAGAGTTTTCTTTGGAGTATGCTATCCTAAGCCTGATCGCCGCTTGCATGGATTCGAAGTTATTTTCATGGAACAGAGTTTTTTCAATGAGAATCTCGAGGTATCTTGGTTTGGAGTGTCGAATTGTGAGAGGAACACCTATGTTCTTAGTGAAGTTGGAGTTCTTGATAACAATAGAAGTATTGAACGGAGGTTTAGATTGGTTTGAAAGGTGATTATTTATCACAAGGCCATGACCGTTTGTATGTATACATTTGAGGTTATCTATATATACTGTCTTCATCTTAGTAGCCAATATAGCAACTCCACTATTGCCAACAAAAGAAGAATTCAGTATCTCGAGACTCGATTGTCTTAGCATATGTGGAGTATCAATCGTAACCTGAAAGACACCATGGGGTGTTTGACTAAGAGAACTCCAGTTAGGCGACACGTTGTCAATAAATATTGAATTCTCAAGACGAACGTGAAGAACTCGATTGACACTTCTTCCAGCAACTTTATGTTTTGCAGATGTAATGTTAATCACTGCCCCTGAGGAGTTTACTATATGTCCGTGAAATCTTGAATCGTTCATTTTAATATAACAATAAGAACTGTTTAAGCTTAGAAACCTCATGTAAATGTTATCTTTGCTGTGTATTCCAGTAAAAGTGAGATCAACGTTATGCGCAAGAATTTCGAGAAAATTGCTGTCCTTGTAGCTTGACCGCTGACCAGTGCGTCCCTTAGACTGTGGGCCAGTTTTTGTCGCTTTACTATTTTTACTTGAAAAAGTAACTTCTTCATTGTTTAATACTGTGACATTTTTCCATAAAGATACCAGTGAAGCGTTCTTACATCGGGTCACTGTTTTAGATCTACTTTCAATGAAAATCAATGCAGATAATCCACCTTGAGTTTTCACAATTCGGTTTCGCTGGAAAATGACATCTTGTAAATTCATTTTTAGAACATTACATCTTTCACTTTCTGCTCCAATGTGTATGCAGCCTTGGTTTTCAATGAACGCTGAGTTTCTCAAATTTAATGTAGATGAATCGACATATTTGGATAGTTTTGTTTCTAAAGCTGGCGATGATTCCATAAAGACGCAGTCATGGAAAACAGCACGAGTGTCGTTCAAACTGATCGTCGTTTTCTTGAATGTTATTCCTGTTATATTGACTGACATTTCTGTGTCGTTGTGTGGTTTTATTGCTATTCCATTAGAACACAAAATATGTGCCATTTTCGAGTAGCTTTGCATCGAGAAACTTTTTTCCACCAGAAGTCCTCCTCCAGATGTTTCACACGAGTAAGGATCGTGGTCTGTTCCACTGCCATCAATGTACAGACGACCTCTCCATGCAAGCTTGTCAATCCCAAGCTGCAACGTTTTGCAGGGAGATGATCTGCTACCACAATCGTCTTTGTTGTCGTTCCAAAAATGATTTGAAACATAGATGATGTTGCCACTTACTGCTGAAACGAAAAAAAAATACGACTACTGAGTTCAGGGTATTGGACTTGTAATTGAATCCTGTTTTCTGATCTATTGTTTAGTCCAATCCCCATCTGCAATTATTCGGATTGACTTAAATATTTACATGCCACTGATCTGATAACTTAAGGAAAAATAGAAAAGTCAATCTGAATAATCTGCAATTATTTAGATTGACGGCTTTCAACCTGTTTTCTATTGTAAATACTCATGAAAGAAAATATGTACATACTCTTTTACAACTATCTATATAGTTTTACCACAAAGTTGCTAAATCTGACACTAACGCTAAATATAGCCAGCACTATGTTCAAAAGTAACAGCTGAAGTACTAAATAGGAACTTACCCGCGAAAATGTCAGGCCAAAATATGACACTGAGCAGTACAATCAAAAGCCTCATAATAGACGCAAGAAGCAGCAAATATCTAGCCGAAATTTTCAATGAGAAGAATTGTACTTTCTCCGGCGAAGACGTTACATCTGACAGAGTGAACGAGAGGTTTGTTTAAGGTCCTTTTATGCATGCTATCAGTTCTGTCAGTTCTGGTCACACGAAAGTAAAAGTCACAGTCTCGCATTTCAGTTGAATAACAGGGGATTTTTACGGTATTAAATAATGATGACGTCAGAATAAGTAAGCTTTTGGGCTTGCTGTGTATAAAAAGCAGAGGAAGAATAAGAACTAATAGACTTTCAAGATGGCGGACGGTTTATACCGAAAAGGATACGCAGCTCTGTCAAAGTAAGTTTTTGCAATCAATCAAAACCTTGTTTTATTTAATATATGACACTAAACATAATGTTTATAGAGTTCTATTGGAAAGGCCTCTAGTGAAGAAGCAGACAAAGAGCTCACAGAAGCATTAGCAAACTCCTTTAATTGTTATAATTATTCAGGTACCGGGTTTATTTTGTAAATATTTCTTCAAGTTCGATTTTTTTTCTTATTTTAATATTGCTATGTTCTCCTTTATTCTCTTCGTCATTTCAAGATAATAACCGTGTCAAATTCCCTATATAATAGCCTGCCTAAAGGCTCTCCAGAGGAGGGAGGGGAAAGGGGACTGGGAAGGAGGAGCGGAAATTTTTGGTGGAAATACGCAATGCTGCCTTACTTGAATTCCCGAACTTACATATACGAAATCTTGCAATATTTATTTGCCGTCTCTCGAGCATACAATTTTATTCTGAGCCCGGGGGGGGGGGGGGGGGGGTACTCCTTCCAATTTTTGGTAGGGACGTGCCGCTGAGCCCCTCGAACCCTGACCCTGTTCCAGAGCAAAATTTCCAAAATTGATACCTTGTTCCAGAGTAAATGCCTGCCTAATTTCATTGCTTCCAGCCAAGTTGACGTGACGTTAACCCGGCCTTTTAGACTAACTTTGTTAAATAGATACCCTGTTCCAGAGAGTAATTACGATTTTATATACCCTGCTCCAGAGTAAAATCGCTGAAAACCCTACCCTGTTTGGCGGCACGTACCCGTATAGCAAATATAGGGGAGTACCCCCCGGGATTCTGAGTTGTATTCATATCATAATCTCTTGACCCGTTGTACTTTTTATCGCACATGTATGGGGAATATCGGTGAACTGTCGAAATTTTGACAATGTTTACCTTGAACTCGTTTGGCTTGGACTGACCTTTATCTGCTGCCATGCAATCAAGCATAATATAACTGGGGCATACATCTTTAAAACAATAGCCTTCGTGCAGGCTCTCCGATCCTTTCCTCTCCCTTCTCCCCAGTCCCCTCCCCTTCCCCTTTCCCCTCCCTCCCTGGAGAGCCTGTAAGCAGGCTAAATTCCCTATCCAGAGGACGGCTCTGAAAGGATCCTTGGAACCAAATGTTCTCCTAATGAGACCCAAAACTCGGTTGACTTTGACAAAAATAGAGTAAATATGGTAGTCCAAGCTCAATGAGATTTCCAACCATATTTCCAGATGGTTGTGTTGATTTACTGCCACCAAGTTCTGATTGTTTACAAGGTACTGGTGAACAATAGGATTTTTTGAATTGGATATATGTAAAGCCTGACACTTTTCAGATTTCAAACTTGAAGGAACTCATGCGGCTCATTCTTAGCGAAAACCTCATTTAAATTCTATGAAAAACACTAGCTATAGATACACAGCACAGCAATAGGCACTAAAGTGGCGGTAGATTTTTCTATCGTTTTCATGGCACACATAGAGAAACAACAGCTACCAACAACCCTTTAAAACCTTATATCTGGAGACGTTTTATTGATGACATCGTTACAGTATGTCGTCGACCATTTCCAAAGCTGAAATCAACAAATTCATTGATTTCGCTAACTCTTTCCATACAACAATTACATTTACCAGCGAACTGTCATCAAAGGAAGTTGCGAATGTAGAAGGTGAAGGCAGTACCATTTTATTACAAGGGTTTATTTGAGGGGGTTTTAGGCGACATGATTTTCCCCTTTGAGTATATACAGTGTAAATTTTAGAGAGTTGTTTTTACTCTTACGGTAGAGTAAAAAGTACTCTGACAAGGAGAGTAATTTGAAAGGAGTAAAAGTGACTCCAAAGAAGGAGTAAAATCTACTCCTCTGAACAGGAACTAGAGTTGTTTTTACTCTAGTTCTGGAGTTGTGAAAAGTGGAGTAAAATCAACTCCATTTGAAGTGGAGTAGTTAGAGGAAACAGGGGAGTTAAAATGACTCTACTTTGATTTTAGCCAATGAAAATACCGGAAAAACAATGAAATTGAATTTTCACCAATCAGCACGCAGCGTTTCATCTAGCGCCAAAGCTAAGTTAGAAAATAGAGCAGTTTTGAAAAACAAAATGGTGGACAGAGGTGTTGGACAAAATCACTCTATAAGGTACTTCCTAACAATTTCTTATCTTTCATCTGATATCTCAGACTGCCAAAAAAATTCTATGATTGCTTTGGTATAATTTTTTAGACGATTGAGATCTTTTTGTTGGATTTTTGCTCTTTGAAGTTATCGTATTGACAAGCCCTTTGTAAGCTTTCACATGAAGTGTTCTGGGACAACTTTGTCAATTAAAAACTCGCTCTTTAGAGTAGAATATAGTAAATAAATTATGTTTTGTTAAAGGTTTTGTGTTTTTTCTTTGTTACAACTGTTTTTAGGCAGAAAAACGACTCTTTATAGGTTGTGATTCAAAGTTTTCTTTTGAATCAGGCTTTGACACAGAATTGGTGAGTTAACTCAACTTCGCTTTCATAAAAACTAAACAATGTCATCTATCTTCTTGACACTTAATGTATGAAACAAAAACGAAAATTTCAACCTGGAATTCATGAGCATCATAAAAATTTCTTTATTTTTAAAGATTGATTTGTTTTCCGTTTAGCTTTTGCCGTTGGGTTTGTTATGGCGAGCGTTCGCGTGATTGTTATTTCCATCAGTTGGAGAAAAATCCAGAAAAAGTCAGGCTTATCCATCTTTTGATTCTGATATCTAAAATTGTTCTAGATTAGACAATTTTCCTTGACCTTTTCTATCTTTCATTATTATTCACGCAAGGGAATTCAAGTAAAGACTTTTTTAGTCTTTTGTAGAATGAATAGGGGACTTTCTATTTCAGTTTCTTTGTGTAAGAAAGCTTTTTGTTGTTTTTGAAAATGAAATATATATTAATCGATCAATCCCCGACTCCAAATTCCGGGTAATTTTGTCACAAAACCTGGCCTACAAATTGAGAGAAGTTCTTTATATCATTCTATGTGGGCACTGAGTTGATTTTACTCTAAATGCAGAGTAATAAACACCCCGAAAGAGTCAATTTTACTCCAAATGCAGAGTACTTTTTTTACTCCTCACATGGAGTTATTTTAACTCCCTCCACAGTGGAGTAATTTTAACTCCGAAATCGGGGGCATTCTGTCACCGTTTTGCTACTCGATTTTCGGAGTAAAAACTACTCTTTAAAATTTACAGTGTACCAATCACAGCGCGTGTAACATACCAACTATTATATAAATTGTAATAACACACAGTTCTCGACCAATCAGAGCGCGTAATATACCAACTATTGCATAAAATTCTATTGTATATAAAATTGTACTTTCGACCAATCAGAGCACGCATTAGTATACCAACTATTATATAAATTGTAATAACACACAGTTCTCGACCAATCAGAGCGTGCGTAATATACCAACTATTGCATAAAATTATATCTACAATAATTCATGAGCAATTAGTCACCATAACACTGACTATCCAGTAATGGCTTGCGATATTCCTTATCTATTTTGTCTTTAGCCATTTTCTTTGCTTTCAGGTACCCAACAATCACCAAAACTAAACGTACGGCTTGAGACACTACAACAGCGACAATAAGTAACATAAAAGCTAAAGGAAAAAGTCCCAAGAGTATAATCTCAAATGTCTGCATCATATTTACAAGGCTTTTTAGAAGTCCAGCTGGATGAACGCCAAGTGAAATCAGCGAAGCTTTGGATAGGTTTATGGTTGCTAGGATAACAAGCATTAGCAGGGAAGTCGTTGAGAGGACGTTAGCTTTTGTGTCCTTATAAGGCAAGAATATGACCTCGTGCACCAGGATCAGTATGCACACAATCGTCATGGAGATGAGCCGTTCCATGGGATTGTGAATGAACGAGTGAAGACACAATAGTACCAAGCGACGACCAATCAGAATGCTCTCCCAATACAAGGCTCCTTTGGATTGGTTCTTTGGTGGCCTAAAAGGCCCTTGTAGGACGTCTAGTAGAGTATAACGTGTCTTATGATGTCCAGACTCTTCCATTTGATTATCTGTCTTGCTAATGTCTTCTCGTTGATTCCTGAGACGTAGACGATATTGACAGCCCCAGTATATCAAGAATGGTAGGGGCACAAAGCAAGCAGCAACAAACTGACAGGCGCTGATCTGTTGACGTCGTAGTTTGGATGTACCAATCAACAGAACAACAAGAAATGGAACCACAAAAATAATATTGTAGGCAATCAAGGCGTACTGCCACCACTCCACCCAACAAGTGATGTTACCATCCAAAAACAGCACCCATTTAGTGTGACCATTAACCGTTAAAGGTGTACAGTTTAACAGTTCCAGTGAGGTGTGTCCAAGTCGTTCATATCCAAGAAGAAGGATCTCAATAATGGAGGCGACGTGAAGAGCTACGGCTGGTCTTGGTTTCTTGATGATCAAACAAATCAAGCAATTTATAAAATACAAGCCAATTATCCAAGTCATGACTGCAAAAACTTGCAGCGAGAGAAAAAGCTCTTTTGTAACTGCATTCAAACCAGGAAAGGGACACCCAAGCGAGTCATCTGCGAACTGAACGTGAAAGTTACAGAAGGAGACAACAGTAGATAAGAAGTAGTCTTTGTGTAATATTTCAGCATAGGAATCCAGCATCAGAAGCTCAGCGATTTGGTAGAAATAGAAAATCACTCCGCTGTGTCCGTGACGTTGTAATTGTCTCATTTGCTCAACTATACAGTTTGGAACAACCTTCATGTTTTTGAACCAAAAAAGACTTCTGACGAGAAACGAGAATATCTGTGGCTGGTGCATGATATAAATTGCCATGACTGCTGAATATATGCAAGCAATAACCCAAAACCATCCATCATGGCATTTGTCTACCAGACGACATTTGTGATTAAACAAACTTTCAGTGGTTCCATTCTTGCATGAGCCACACATTATTCCAGTCCTGTTACCTTGACAACTATTATAAACCGCTGTATTAGAGCTGGTATGCCATAAGCTACAGTAGTTTTCCGGGCAATGCTCAAACCTGAGCTTAGGGGGGTTGTATGATGTCACATAACCCCAAAAACCCCGTCTACTCACAATGTTGTGTAAACAAGCGCCACCATAAGGGCATTTGTTGCATTCGATCCATGTTTTGTTCAATGCTGGACCTTGGCATACTCCCCTTTCCAAGCTATAAAACCCTACGTTACATCTTCTGCATGTGAATCTTAAGCGCGTGATGTTCCAACTGCAATGGTTTTTTGTAAACTGAGGTGGAATCAGGTGCGAGGAGTTATCCAGTTTGATGTAGCTCCCAACAGGACACAGGACTTTTGTGTTCTCATCGAAGTGAACGTAGCGAGCGTTTTGGATGAGTATTATTGGTGTGTCTCGTTCACTCGCGCTCATGATAAAACTTGAATTTCTTGCCGTCAAAGGTCCCATTCCTGAGTAATAGATGAAAGGCATGGCGTTGTGAGAGTATTTTGAGGTCTTTTGTTGCGTTTGTTGATGTTGGTGAACTTTAATTTCAGTCTGATTGAAGATGGTATTTTCAAAAGTCACGCTTGAAGTTCCTAACTCAACAAAAATGAAAGCACTAATACGAGGTTTGTGGGAGAAATTGTTTTGGAAGAGGCATCGCCGAAAGATTGTTTTGCCATGATCGATATACATTATCGATGAAAGACCTGTGTTGTTCTCAAATACCACATCTTCAAATAAAACACTGTCTTGGTACTTATAAACTGGAAATGGCAAACAAACCCGCCTACTTGACTTACTTGTGGGAGTACAATTTACATTGTGGCATTTTTCAGAGCGTGGCAGATAAAGATAAACAAGATCCGAGATTGATGGGCGGTCATCTTTTTTCTTCTGGTAATTGTGTTTGAATACAGATTTACGAATTGCTGCTTCGAACGTGCCTTTGTGAGCATACAGTGCTATGCCAAAAATACTTCGGTGTATTATATTGTTTGTGATATTGACTTCATTCAATGTTACGTTGCCAATCATTGTAGAGTTTTCTTTGGAGTATGCTATCCTAAGCCTGATCGCCGCTTGCATGGATTTGAAGTTATTTTCATGGAACAGAGTTTTTTCAATGAGAATCTCGAGGTATCTTGGTTTGGAGTGTCGAATCGTCAGAGGAACACCTATGTTCTTAGTGAAGTTGGAGTTCTTGATAACAATAGAAGTATCTAAAGGAGGTTTAGATTGGTTTGAAAGGTGATTATTTATCACAAGGCCATGACCGTTTGTATGTATACATTTGAGGTTATCTATATATACTGTCTTCATCTTAGTAGCCAATATAGCAACTCCACTATTGCCAACAAAAGAAGAATTCAGTATCTCGAGACTCGATTGTCTTAGCATATGTGGAGTATCAATCGTAACCTGAAAGACACCATGGGGTGTTTGACTAAGAGAACTCCAGTTAGGCGACACGTTGTCAATAAATATTGAATTCTCAAGACGAACGTGAAGAACTCGATTGACACTTCTTCCAGCAACTTTATGTTTTGCAGATGTAATGTTAATCACTGCCCCTGAGGAGTTTACTATATGTCCGTGAAATCTTGAATCGTTCATTTTAATATAACAATAAGAACTGTTTAAGCTTAGAAACCTCATGTTAATGTTATCTTTGCTGTGTATTCCAGTAAAAGTGAGATCAACGTTATGCGCAAGAATTTCGAGAAAATTGCTGTCCTTGTAGCTTGACCGCTGACCAGTGCGTCCCTTAGACTGTGGGCCAGTTTTTGTCGCTTTACTATTTTTACTTGAAAAAGTAACTTCTTCATTGTTTAATACTGTGACATTTTTCCATAAAGATACCAGTGAAGCGTTCTTACATCGGGTCACTGTTTTAGATCTACTTTCAATGAAAATCAATGCAGATGATCCACCTTGAGTTTTCACAATTCGGTTTCGCTGGAAAATAACATCTTGTAAATTTATTTTTAGAACATTACATCTTTCACTTTCTGCTCCAATGTGTATGCAACCTTGGTTTTCAATGAACGCTGAGTTTCTCAAATTTAATGTAGATGAATCGACATATTTGGATATTTTTGTTTCTAAAGCTGGCGATGATTCCATAAAGACGCAGTCATGGAAAACAGCACGAGTGTCGTTCAAACTGATCGTCGTTTTCTTGAATGTTATTCCTGTTATATTGACAGACATTTTTGTGTTGTTGTATGGTTTTATTGCTATTCCATTAGAACAAGAAATATGTGCCATTTTCGAGTAGCTTTGCATCGAGAAATTTTTTTCCACCAGAAGTCCTCCTCCAGATGTTTCACACGAGTAAGGATCGTGGTCTGTTCCACTGCCATCAACGTACAGACGACCTCTCCATGCAAGCTTGTCAATCCCAAGCTGCAATGTTTTGCAGGGAGATGATCTGCTACCACAATCGTCTTTGTTGTCGTTCCCAAAATGATTTGAAACATAGATGATGTTGCCACTTACTGCTGAAACGAAAAAAAATACGACTACTGAGTTCAGGGTATTGGACTTGTAATTGAATCCTGTTTTCTGATCTATTGTTTAGTCCAATCCCCATCTGCGATTATTCGGATTGACTTAAATATTTACATGCCACTGATCTGATAACTTAAGGAAAAATAGAAAAGTCAATCTGAATAATCTGCAATTATTTAGATTGACGGCTTTCAACCTGTTTTCTATTGTAAATACTCATGAAAGAAAATATGTACGTACTCTTTTACAACTATCTATATAGTTTTACCACAAAGTGGCTAAATCTGACACTAACGCTAAATATAGCCAGCACTATGTTCAAAGCTACCAGCTGAAGTACTAAATAGGAACTTACCCGCTAAAATGTCAGGCCAAAATATGACACTGAGCAGTACAATCAAAAGCCTCATAATAGACGCAAGAAGCAGCAAATATCTAGCCGAAATTTTCAATGAGAAGAATTGTACTTTCTCCGGCGAAGACGTTACATCTGACAGAGTGAACGAGAGGTTTGTTTAAGGTCCTTTTATGCATGCTATCAGTTCTGTCAGTTCTGGTCACACGAAAGTAAAAGTCACAGTCTCGCATTTCAGTTGAATAACAGGGGATTTTTCCGGCATTAAATAATGATGACGTCACTGAATAAGTAAGCTTTTGGGCTTCCTGTGTATAAAAAAGAACTAATAGACTTTCAAGATGGCGGACGGTTTATACCGAAAAGATACGCAGCTCTGTGAAAGTAAGTTTTTGCAATCAAAACCTTGTTTTATTTAATGTATGACACTAAACATAATGTTTATAGAGTTCTATTGGAAAGGCCTCTAGTGAAGAAGCGGACAAAGCTGACAGAAGCATTAGCAAACTCCTTTAGTTGTCATAATTATTTTCCCGGGTTTGTTTTGTAAATATTTCTTCAAGTTCTTTTTTTCTTATTTTAATATTGCTATGTTCTTCTTTATTCTCTTCGTCATTTCAAGATAATAACCATTTCCAATTCCCTATATAATAGCCTAACTGCAGGCTCTCCAGAGGAGGGAGGGGAAAGGCGACTGGGGAAGGAGGAGCGGAAATGTTTCGTGGAAATACGCGATCCTGCCTTACATGAATTCCCGAACTTACATATACGACGTCTTGCAATATTTATTCGCCGTCTCTCGAGCATACAATTTTAGTTTGAGTTGTATTCATATCATAATCTCTTGACCTGTTGTACTTTTTATCGCACATGTATGGGGAATATCGGTGAACTGTCGAAATTTTGACAATGTTTACCTTGAACTCGTTTGGCTTGGACTGACCTTTATCTGCTGCCATGCAATCAAGCATAATATAACTGGGGCATACATCTTTAAAACAATAGCCTTCGTGCAGGCTCTCCGATCCTTTCCTCTCCCTTCTCCCCAGTCCCCTCCCCTTCCCCTTTCCCCTCCCTCCCTGGAGAGCCTGTAAGCAGGCTAAATTCCCTATCCAGAGGACGGCTCTGAAAGGATCCTTGGAACCAAATGTTCTCCTAATGAGACCCAAAACTCGGTTGACTTTGACAAAAATAGAGTAAATATGGTAGTCCAAGCTCAATGAGATTTCCAACCATATTTCCAGATGGTTGTGTTGATTTACTGCCAGATAGATATCTTTATTAAAGTGTCTAGTCGTTCTAGCGCTTCGTTGCACAAATTGGAGACACGCTTAAAACAAAATATAATCGATAACAAAATCTATAACCTACATAATTAAATAAATAAAAATATCCTAAAATATATAAAAATATCCTAAAATATATATAATTGGACTTTCGACCAATCAATGCAAGCATCAGTATACCAACTATTATATAAATTGTAATAACACACTTTTCTCGACCAATCAGAGCGCGTGCATAATATACCAACTATTGCATAAAATTCTATCTACAATAGTTCATGAGCTATTAGTCATCATCACACTGACTATCCAGTAATGGCTTGCGATATTCCCTATTCATTATGTCTTTAGTCATTTTCTTTGCTTTCAGGTACCAAACAATCACCAAAACTAAACGTACGGCTTGAGACACTACAACAGCGACAATAAGTAACATAAAAGCTAAAGGAAAAAGTCCCAAGAGTATAATCTCAAATGTCTGCATCATATTTACAAGGCTTTTTAGAAGTCCAGCTGGATGAACGCCACCTGAAATCAGCGAAGCTTTGGATAGGTTTATGGTTGCTAGGATAACAAGCATTAGCAGAGAAGTCGTTGAGAGGACGTTAGCTTTTTGTGTCCTTGTAAGGCAAGAATATGACCTCGTGCATCAGGATTAGTATACACACAATCGTCATGGATAAGAGCCGTTCCATGGGATTGTGGATGAACGAGTGAAGACACAATAGCACCAAGCGACGACCAATCAGAATGCTCTCCCAATACAAGGCTCCTTTGGATTGGTTCTTTGGTGATCTAAAAGGCCCTTGTAGGACTTCTAGTAGAGCATAACGTGTCTTATGATGTCCAGACTCTTGCATTTGATTATCTGTCTTGCTAATGTCTTCTCTTTGATTCCTGAGACGTAGACGATATTGACAGCCCCAGTATATCAAGAATGGTAGGGGCACAAAGCAAGCAGCTACAAACTGGCAGGCGCTGATCTGTTGACGTCGTAGTTTGGATGTACCAATCAATAGAACAACAAGAAATGGAACCACAAAAATAATATTGTAGGCAATCAAGGCGTACTGCCACCATTTCACCCAACAAGTGATGTTACCATCCAGAAACAGCACCCATTTAGTATGACCATTAAGCCTTAAAGGTGTACAGTTTAACAGTTCCAGTGAGGTGTGTCCAAGTCGTTCATATCCAAGAAGAAGGATCTCAATAATGGAGGCGACGTAAAGAGCTACGGCTGGTCTTGGTTTCTTGATAATCAAACAAATCAAGCAATTTATAAAATACAAGCCAATTATCCAAGTCATGACTGCAAAAACTTGCAGCGAGAGAAAAAGCTCTTTTGTAACTGCATTCAAACCAGGAAAGGGACACCCAAGCGAGTCATCTGCGAACTGAACGTGAAAGTTATAGAAGGAGACAACAGTAGATAAGAAGTAGTCTTTGTGTAGTATTTCAGCACAGGAATCCAACATCAGAAGCTCAGCGATTTGGTAGAAATAGAAAATCACTCCAGAGTACCCATGATCGCTGTGTCCGTGATGTTGTAATTGTCTCATTTGCTCAACTCTGCAGTTTGGAACAACTTTCTTTTTTTTGAACCAAAAAAGACTTCTGACGAGAAACGAGAATATCTGTGGCTGGTGCATGATATAAATTGCCATAACTGCTGAATATACGCAAGCAATAACCCAAAACCATCCATCATGGCATTTGTCTACCGGACGACATTTGTGATTAAACAAACTTTCAGTGGTTCCATTCTTGCATGAGCCACACATTGTTCCAGTCCTGTTACCTTGACAACTACTAGAAACCGCTGTATTAGAGCTGGTATGCCATAAGCTACAGTACTTTTCGGGGCAATGCTCAAACCTGAGCTTAGGGGGGTTGTATGATGTCACATAACCCCAAAAACCCCGTCTACTCACAATGTTGTGAAAACAGGCGCCACCATAAGGCATTTGTTGCATTCGATCCATGTTTTGTTCAATGCTGGACCATGACATACTCCCCTTTCCAAGCTATAAAACCCTACGTTACATCTTCTGCATGTGAATCTTAAGCGCGTGATGTTCAATTTGCAATGTTTTTTTGTAAACTGAGGTGGAATCAGGTGCGAGGAGTTGTCCAGTTTGATGTAGCTCCCAACAGGACACAGGACTTTTGTGTGCTCATCGAAGTGAACGTAGCGAGCGTTTTGGATGAGTATTATTGGTGTGTCTCGTTCACTCGCGCTCATGATAAAACTTGAATTTCTTGCTGTCAAAGGTCCCATTCCTGAGTAATAGATGAAAGGCATGACGTTGTGAGCGTATTTTGAGGTCTTTTGTGGCGTTTGTTGATGTTGGTGAACTTTAATTTCAGTCTGATTGAAGATGGTATTTTCAAAAGTCACGTTTGAAGTTCCTAATTCAACAAAAATGAAAGCACTAATACGAGGTTTGTGGGAGAAATTGTTTTGGAAGAGGCATCGCCGAAAGGTTGTTTTGCCATGATCGATATACATTATCGATGAAAAACCTGTGTTGTTCTCAAATACCACATCTTCAAATAAAACACTGTCTTGGTACTTGTAAACTGGAAATGGCAAACAAGCCCGCCTACTTGACTTACTTGTGGGAGTACAATTTACATTGCGGCATTTTTCAGAGCGTGGCAGATAAAGATAAACAAGATCAGAGATTGATGGGCGGTCATCTTTTTTCTTCTGGTAATTGTGTTTGAATACAGATTTACGAATTGCTGCTTCGAACGTGCCTTTGTGAGCATACAGTGCTATGCCAAAAATACTTCGGTGTATTATATTGTTTGTGATATTGACTTCATTCAATGTTACGTTGCCAATCATTGTAGAGTTTTCCTTGGAATATGCTATCCTAAGTCTGATCGCCGCTTGCATGGATTTGAAGTTATTTTCATGGAACAGAGTTTTTTCAATGAGAATCTCGAGGTATCTTGGTTTGGAGTGTCGAATTGTGAGAGGAACACCTATGTTCTTAGTGAAGATTGGAGTTCTTGATAACAATAGAAGTATTGAAAGGAGGTTTAGATTTGAGGTAATTATTTATCACAAGGCCATGACCGTTTGTACGTATACATTTGAGGTTATCTATATATACTGTCTTCATCTTAGTAGCCAATACAGCAACTCCACTATTGCCAACAAAAGAAGAATTCAGTATCTCGAGACTCGATTGTCTTAGCATATGTGGAGTATCAATCGTAACCTGAAAGACACCAACGGGCGTTTGCTTAAGAGAACTCCAGTTAGGCGACACGTTGTCAATAAATATTGAATTCTCAAGACGAACGTGAAGAACTCGATTGGCACTTCTTCCAGCAACTTTATGTTTGACGGAAAATGTCGCTGTTTTGTATTGATTTTTGTTATGAGAAAAAATGGAGTTGTTGACAAAAACCTGAGCAGAATTTCCAACTGTCAGGCAAAAAATGGCATGGCGCTTACCCGCGCACTTTAATTTCTCTTTTCCTCTGCATGATGAATGGCATTTGTCAACTAAAATCCCTTCCATCACTACAGCAACATCCTCCTTTGCGTAATGACCTTCCGTGTCCCCAACGGAGACGACACAACCTTTGATCGTTGCATAGCAGTGTCTGAAAATTGTATTAACAAGAACGAGTCGTACACCTTTGCTTTTTCCACCATCAATTTGCAGTACCCCGCCAGTGCTTCTAGCAGCGTTCCTGAAGAATCTTGAGTTGTGTATATTAATGTTAATCATGGCTTTCTCGGGTTTTGGAGATGTAATGTAAATTACAGCCCCTGAGGAGTTTACTATATGTCCGTGAAACCTCGAATCGTTCATTTTAATATAACAATAAGGACTTTTTAAGCTTAGAAACCTCATGTTGATGTTATCTTTGCTGTTTATTCCAGTAAAACTAAGATTAACCTTATGCGCAAGAATTTCCATAAAATTGCTGTCCTTGTAGCTTGGCCGCTGACCAGTGCGTCCCGCAGACTGTGGACCAGTTTTTGTCGCTTTACTATTTTTACTTGAAAAAGTAACTTCTTCATTATTGAACACTGTGACATTTTTCCATAAGGATACCAGTAAAGCGTTCTCACATGGGGTGACTGTTTTAGATTTACTTTCAATGAAAATCAATGCAGATGATCCACCTTGAGTTTTCACAATTCGGTTTCGCTGGAAAATAACATCTTGTAAATTCATGATCATTTTTAGAACATTACATCTTTCACTTTCTGCTCCAATGTGTATGCAGCCTTGGTTTTCAATGAACGCTGAGTTTCTCAAATTTAATGTAGATGAATCGACATATTTGGATAGTTTTGTTTCTAAAGCTGGCGATGATTCCATAAAGACGCAGTCATGGAAAATAGCACGAGTGTCGTCCAAACTGATCGTTGTTTTCTTGAATGTTATTCCTGTTATATTGACAGACATTTCTGTGTTGTTGTATGGTTTTATTGCTATTCCATTAGAACAAGAAATATGTGCCATTTTCGAGTAGCTTTGCATCGAGAAACTTTTTTCCATCAGAAGTTCCTCCTCCAGATGTTTCACACGAGTAAGGATCGTGGTCTGTTCCTTTGCCATCAACGTACAGACGACCTCCCCATGCAAGCTTATCAAACCCAAGCTGCAACGTTTTGCAGGGGGACGATCTGCTACCACAATCGTCTTTGTTGTCGTTCCCAAAACGATTCGAAACATAGATGATGTTGCCACTTACTGCTGAAACGAAAAAATATGACAACTGAGTTCAGGGTATTGGACTTGTAATTGAATCCTGTTTTCTGATCTATTGTTTAGTCCAATCCCCATCTGCAATTATTAGGATTGATTTTCAACGACAAAAACTCCTTAGTTGTAGAATAGCTTGCATGTTGTACAAAACTAAAATCATTGCTGTCAGAAAGTTTAGGTTATTTGTAAGTAGTTTTGGCCAATGAAAGGCGAATCACAGTTTTAATCCAAAGCGAAAATGTGGATCGAAAATGAGGTTTAGACCTTCATTTCCTCACTTGCTATGTGTTTTCTTTATATCAGTTCAGCTTGAAAAACGTAATCCCAACACAACTTTAAGAAAAAGTCTTTGTACAATTCAAAAATCAGATATATTTATCTTGGTACATTAATTTTTAACCAGTACAAAAAAGATTTAAGTGTAAATCCAGAACGAAAATTTGGATTAAAACTCGCACGGTCTAGTTTTAGGCGCTTTTCGACATTTTTGCTCGTCATGGAAAAAATCTCCTCTTAAGCCAATCTGAATAATCTGGAATTATTTAGATTGACCGCTTTCAACCTGTTTTCTATTGTGATTACTCATGAAAGAAAATATTTGCATACTGTTTTACCAACGTATTTATATAGTTTACCACTCTTTATAAAGTGGCTAAATAGGAACTTACCCGCTAAAAAGTCAGGCCAAAACATTACACTGAGCAGTACAATCAAAAGCCTGATCATGATAGACGCGAGAACCAGCAAATTTTCAGTGAGAAGAATCGTACTTTCTCGATGACGTTTCCTACATCAGAGGGAACGAGAGGTTTGTTAATTTAAGGTCCTTTTATGCATGCTATCAGTTTTGTCAGCCTGGTGACACGAAAGTAAAAGTCACAGTCTCGCATTTCAGTTTAATAACGGGATTTTTCCGGCATTAAATAATGATGTCGTCAGAATAAGCAAACTTTTGGGCTTCCTGTGTGTAAAAGGCAAAGGAAGAATAAGAACTAATAGGCTTTCAAGATGGCAGAATGTTTGTTATACCGAACGGATCATTCTCGTACCCAGAGCCCCTCGGTTGACGTACCTGACAACCGAGGCGCTCTGGGTACGAGAATGCGAACGGATGCGCAGCTCTGTCAAAGTAAGTTTTTGCAATCAAAACTTTGTTTTATATTTAACATATGACACTAAACATATCTTTTGAATGTTTATAGAGTTTTATTGGAAAGGCCTCTCGTAAAGAAGCGGACAAAGAGCTGACAGAAGCATTAGAAGCAAATTCCTTTGATTGTCCTTTTGTTTGTCGGCATAATTTATATTTTTCCGGGTTTATTTTCGGTAAATATTTCTTCAAGTTCCTTTTTCTTACTTTGATATTGCTGTGTGTTTGTAGTGATGCTGAAAAGAAATACGCCGTTGACCAAGCATTGAGAGATCTTGTTAAATAAAATTTGAGTATGATTATGAAATTTGACAAGTTTAAATTAAGTTATGCTTATTGCTAAGCTTTTAGTTGTTCTTCGGTCAAATACATGGCTTGTAAAATACACCTGTAAGTGTCCAGCCTGGGGCAAAATGCACTTGTCAGTGTTTAGCCCAGGGGAGGGGGGATCAGGCATACCCAGGGGGATTCGACTTTTTTATTGATGCCCAAGTCTAATTCCCCACCCCTGGGCACCGAGTACAATTGTCAAATTTCAATACTACTCCAATGCAGTATTCTCCTTTATTCTCTTGGTCATTTCAATATAATAACCATGTCAAATTCCCTATAAAATAGCCTGCCTACAGGCTCTCCAGAGGAGGGAGGGGAAAGGGGACTGGGGAAGGAGGAGCGGAAATTTTTCGTGGAAATACGCGATGCTGCCTTACTTGAATTCCCGTTTTTGGAACCTTTGTTCTGTGAGCTGCTTCCGCCCTAGGGCGAAGTTTATAAATAAAAAATAAATAAATAAATACGACGTCTTGCAATATTTATTCGCCGTCTCTCGAGCATACAATTTTATTTTGAGTTGTATTCATATCATAATCTCTTGACCTGTTGTACTTTTTATCGCACATGTATGGGGAATATCGGTGAACTGTCGAAATTTTGACAGTGTTTACCTTGAACATGATTGGCTTAGACTAACTTCAGACTTAATGTTTAATGTTTAATAATCCTTCAGTCTTACCATTACAGAAAAAAAGAAAAAAATACAGAAAGTGAAATGATAAAAGATAGTGGTAGGGGGAAACTTAATTCCCATATAAAAACCACTCTCCACAAAAGAAAATGAAAAAAATAAGCGTCTATAAAAATACAATAAATATATATATCAATATACAATATATATATGACATTTTAGTTTAAATGTAAAATTCAAAAACCACCCACTCATATATATATATATATATATATATATACATACAATAATCATAAAATTTATCAGTAAAAAAAGAGAGAGAACAATGTGCAATGGCTAACGTCAAGTATATAAATAATCAGATAATCTGATTTTAAAAGACAACAAGGTGGGAGCTTGCATAACACTGTTTGGTATATGGTTCCAGTCATTGACATAACCATTAAAAAATGAAAATTTGATCTTATAATTTAATTTAAAGTCATGATTGCTTCTAGTTCTGATAGGGCCAATGACATCCAAATTCTTAGTATAATCAACATCTGAGTAGCCTATGATTTTCTACAGCTGGACCAGATAAAGATATTTCTAACGTTGGCCAATTGAGAACAGATACACAGCACAGCAATAGGCACTAAAGTGGTGGTATAGCGCTCTCTGTCGTTTTCATGGCACACATAGAGAAACGACTGCTACCAACAACCCTTTAAAACCCTATATCTGGAGACGTTTTATTGATGACATCGTTACAGTATGTCGTCGACCATTTCCAAAGCTGAAATCAACAAATTCGTTAATTTCACTAACTCTTTCCATACAACAATTACATTTACCAGCGAACTGTCATCAATTATGCAAAGTAAGTTGCGAATGTAGAGGAGTACTCCCTCAAATAAACCCTTGTAATAAAATGGTACTGCCTTCACCTTCTACATTCAAAACCTACTTTGATGACAGTTCGCTGGTAAATGTAATTGTTGTATGGAAAGTGTTTATACACCAATCAGAGCGCGTGTAACATACCAACTATTATATAAATTGTAATAACACACAGTTCTCGACCAATCAGAGCGCGCGTAATATACCAACTATTGCATAAAATTCTATCTACAATAATTCATGAGCTATTAGTCATCATTACACTGACTATCCAGTAATGGCTTGCGATATTCCTTATCTATTATGTCTTTAGCCATTTTCTTTGCTTTCAGGTACCAAACAATCACCAAAACTAAACGTACGGCTTGAGACACTACAACAGCGACAATAAGTAACATAAAAGCTAAAGGAAAAAGTCCCAAGAGTAAAATTTCAAATGTCTGCATTCTGTTTACAAGCTTTTCTAGAAGTCCAGCTGGATGAACGCCACCTGAAATCAGCGAAGCTTTGGATAGGTTTATGGTTGCTATGGTAACAAGCATTAGCAGAGAATTCGTTGAGAGGACGTTAGCTTTTGTGTCCTTATAAGGCAAGAATATGACCTCGTGCATCAGGATTAGTATGCACACAATCGTCATGGATAAGAGCCGTTCCATGGGATTGTGGATGAACGAGTGAAGACACAATAGCACCAAGCGACGACCAATCAGAATGCTCTCCCAATACAAGGCTCCTTTGGATTGGTTCTTTGGTGGTCTAAAAGGCCCTTGTAGGACTTCTAGTAGAGCATAACGTGTCTTATGATGTCCAGACTCTTGCATTTGATTATCTGTCTTGCTAATGTCTTCTCTTTGATTCCTGAGACGTAGACGATATTGACAGCCCCAGTATATCAAGAATGGTAGGGGTACAAAACAAGCAGCAACAAACTGACAGGCGCTGATCTGTTGACGTCGTAGTTTGGATGTACCAATCAATAGAACGACAAGAAATGGAACCACAAAAATGATATTGTAGGCAATCAAGGCATACTGCCACCACTCAACCCAACAAGTGATGTTACCATCCAAAAACAACACCCATTTTGTGTACCCATTAACCCTTAAAGGTGTACAGTTTAACAGTTCCAGTGAGGTGTGTCCAAGACGTTCATATCCAAGAAGAAGGATCTCAATAATGGAGGCGACGTAAAGAGCTACGGCTGGTCTTGGTTTGTTGGTGATCAAACAAATCAAGCAATTTATTAAATACAAACCAATTATCCAAGTCATGGCTGCAAAAACTTGCAGCGAGAGAAAAAGCTCTTTTGTAACTGCATTCAAACCAGGAAAGGGACACCCAAGCGAGTCATCTGCGAACTGAACGTGAAAGTTATAGAAGGAGACAACAGTAGATAAGAAGTAGTCTTTGTGTAACATTTCAGCACAGGAATCCAGCATCAGAAGCTCAGCGATTTGGTAGAAATAGAATATCACTCCAGAGTAACCATGATCGCTGTGTCTGTGACGTTGTAATTGTCTCATTTGCTCAACTCTGCAGTTAGGAACAACTTTCTTGTTTTTGAACCAAAAAAGACTTCTGACGAGAAACGAGAATATCTGTGGCTGGTGCATGATATAAATTGCCATAACTGCTGAATATAGGCAAGCAATAACCCAAAACCATCCATCATGGCATTTGTCTACCGGACGACATTTGTGATTAAACAAACTTTCAGTGGTTCCCTTCTTGCATGAGCCACACATTGTTCCAGTTCTGTTACCTTGACAACTATTAAAAACTGCTGTATTAGAGCTGGTATGCCGAGCGTTACAGTATTTTTCCGGGCAATGCTCAAACCTGAGCTGAGGGGGGTTGTATGATGTCACATAACCCCAAAACCCCCGTCTACTCACAATGTTGTGTAAACAGGCGCCACCATAAGGGCATTCGTTGCATATCATCCATGTGCTTTTCAGTGCTGGACCATGACATACTCCCCTTTCCAAGCTATAAAACCCTACGTTACACCTTCTGCATGTGAATCTTAAGCGCGTGATATTCAACTTGCAATGGTTTTTTGTAAACTGTGGTGGAATCAGGTGGGAAGAGTTATCCAGTTTGATGAAGCTCCCAACAGGACACAGGACTTTTGTGTTCTCATCGAAGTGAACGTAGCGAGCATTTTGGATGAGTATTATTGGTGTGACTAGTTCACTCGCGCTCATGATAAAACTTGAATTTCTTGCTGTCAGAGGGCCCATTCCTGAGTAATAGATGAAAGCCATGATGTTCGGAGCGCATTTTGAGGTGTTTTGTGGCGTTTGTTGATGTTGGTGAACTTTAATTTCAGTCTGATTAAAGATGGTATTTTCAAAAGTCACGCTTGAAGTTCCTAACTCAACAAAAATGAAAGCACTTGTACGAGGGTTATGGGAGAAATTGTTTTGGAAGAGGCATCGCCGAAAGATTGTTTTGCCATGATCGATATATATTATCGATGAAAAACCTGTGTTGTTCTCAAATACCACATCTTCAAACAAAACGCTATCTTGATACTTGTAAACTGGGAATGGCAAACAAACACGCGCGGTTTTATTGTGATATTTTTCCGTGCCTGGCAGATAAAGATAAACAAGATCAGAGGCCCATGGGCGGTCATCATTTGTCTTCTGATAATTGTGTTTGAATACAGATTTACGAATTGCTGCTTCGAACGTGCCTTTGTGAGCATACAGTGCTATGCCAAAAATACTTCCACTTGCACGGTGAATGATATTGTTTGTGAAATTGACTTCATTCAACGTTACGTTCCCAATCATGGTAGAGTTTTTCTGCGAGTATGCTATCTTTAGTCTGATCGCTTGCATGGATTTGAAGTTATTTTCATGGAACAGAGTTTTTTCAATGAGAATCTTGAGAAATCTTGGTCTTGAGTGCTGAATCGTCAGAGGAACACCTCTGTTCTTAGTGAAGTTGGAGTTCTTGATAACAATAGAAGTATTGAAAGGAGGTTTAGATTTTCTTAAACGGTTATTGTTTATCACAAGGCCATGACCATTTGTATGTATACATTTGAGGCTATCTATATATACTGTCTTCATCTTAGTAGCCAATATAGCAACTCCACTATTGCCAACAAAAGAAGAATTCAGTATCTCGAGACTCGATTGTCTTAGCATATGTGGATTATCGGTCGTAACCTGAAAGACACCAACGGGCGTTTGCTTTAGAGAACTCCAGTTAGGCGATACATTTTCAATAAATGATGAATTCTCAAGACGGACGTGAAGAACTCGATTGACACTTCTTCCAGCAACTTTATGTTTTGGAGATGTAATGTTGATCACTGCCCCTGAGGAGTTTACTATATGTCCGTGAAAACTTGAATTGTTCATTTTAATATAACAATAAGGACTTTTTAAGCTTAGAAACCTCATGTTAATGTTATCTTTGCTGTGTATTCCAGTAAAAGTGAGATCAACGTTATGCACAAGAATTTCGAGAAAATTGCTGTCCTTGTAGCTTGGCCGCTGACCAGTGCGTCCCTTAGACTGTGGACCAGTTTTTGTCGCTTTACTATCTTTACTTGAAAAAGTAACCTCTTCATTGTTTAACACTGTGACATTTTTCCATAAAGATACCAGTGAAGCGTTCTCACATGGGGTGATTGTTTTAGATCTACTTTCAATGAAAATCAATGCAGATGATCCACCTTGAGTTTTCACAATTCGGTTTCGCTGGAAAATAACATCTTGTAAATTTATCTTTAGAACATTACATCTTTCACTTTCTGCTTGAATGTGTATGCAACCTTGGTTTTCAATGAACGCTGAGTTTCTCAAATTTAATGTAGATGAATCGACATATTTGGATAGTTTTGTTTCTAAAGCTGGCGATGATTCCATAAAGACGCAGTCATGGAAAACAGCACGAGTGTCGTTCAAACTGATCGTCGTTTTCTTGAATGTTATTCCTGTTATATTGACAGACATTTTTGTGTTGTTGTATGGTTTTATTGCTATTCCATTAGGACAAGAAATATGTGCCATTTTCGAGTAGCTTTGCATCGAGAAACTTTTTTCCATCAGAAGTTTTCCTCCAGATGTTTCACACGGGTAAGGATCGTGGTCTGTTCCACTGCCATCAACGTACAGACGACCTCTCCATGCAAGCTTGTCAATCCCAAGCTGCAACGTTTTGCAGGGAGATGATCTGCTACCACAATCGTCTTTGTTGTCGTTCCCAAAACGATTCGAAACATAGATGATGTTGCCACTTACTGCTGAAACGAGAAAAATAAGGCAAGTCCAGGTCATTTGACTTGTAACTGAATCGTGTTTCCTATTGCATCTGGTGTAACTAAAACGAGCTTGATCAAAAACGGTTTAACGCCCAATCAAAACTGAAAATATTTCACTTTTGTTTATGTCATATCAGTGTATCAGTTGCGGATTCCTAACGTGCCGTTACTTCCAAATATATTTGATTATTGCTGATAAACAGTTTCGATCCATATTGATCACACTTTCTGATAAAATTGACTAGACGCCGGCGTGTATTTAGCAGATCACTTAGAACCAGAATCAGATTTTTTCTCAAGAATGCTTACCGTTTCCCATAATTTCTTATTCTTTTTCCATTTTTCTGTTATTCGTTACTCCTTTTTCCGCATCTTGTCATTATTCCTTGGGTTTCAAGATGCAATAATTCAGTTACTCCAAAGCATTCTCAAACCGTTATTCATTATTCTGCTTCCACCCGGCCCGAGTTATCACCTTAAGAAAAATAGGATCGGAAAATCAATCCGAATAATCCGCTTTCAACCTGTTTTCCATTGTAAATACTGATAAAGAAATTGTTTAAATACTCCTAAATCTAGCCCCTAACACTAAATCTAGCCAACTCAATGGCCATCAGTACCTAATGTGCTGATGAAGAACTTACCCCCAAAAAACTCGGGCCAAAATGTTATACTAAACAGTACAATCAAGAGCTTCATGACAGACAAAAATCAACAGTGGGAAAAATCGCACTTTCTCGATTACATTACATCAGAGAGAACAAGAAGTTTGTTCAAGATCGTTTTATACATCAGTGTTGATAGTTCTGATTGTGCGAAAGTATATGTCATAGGATCGAAAGTTCTATTACAGAATAAACTGATGACGTCAGAATAACAAATGTCTGGGCTTCCTGTGTGTAAAAGGCGGAGGAAGAATAAGAACTAATAGACTTTCAAGATGGCGGACGGTTCATACGAAAAGATACGCAGCTCTGTTAAAGTAAGTTTTTGCCATGAAAACCCTGTTCTATTCAATATACAACACTAAACTTACCTTTTTAATGTTTAATAGAGTTTTATTGGAAAGGCCTCTAGTAAAGAAGCAGCCAAAGAGCTGACAGAAGTATTAGCAAAACTGTCGGAAAGGTGCACACAAGAATTAAGTTATCTTGCTTTAACTCGTGTTGGTTTTAGCTTTACGTTTGATTTTGTCAGTTTGTGATTACTTATGTACTTCTTATCTGTTTGTAGTGATGCTGAAAAGAAATACGCCGTTGACCAAGCATTAAGAGACCTTGTTAAAGAAAGTTTGGTATGTTTTAGATAAGCTAACTTAACACAAAACTCTTCTCTGGCAAACTTTGCAAAATACTATATGTAAAGATTAAACTGCGCTTTACACAATAATTACTGTTATCGACCTGCGTTTAGTAAAAGTTCTTAATGTAAAATGAAGCCATCCAGTTGGTTAAGTTGAGTGTGTTCTTGTGTGAGTGAGAGGTCGTTGTCTGCTGCACCCCAGGGGGGATACTCCTTCCAGTTTTGGGTAGAGATGTGCCGCTGAGCCCCTCAAACCCTGACCATGTTCCAGAGCAAAATTTCCAAAATCAATACCCTGTTTCAGAGTGAATACTCTAAAGCAATACCCTGTTCCAAAAAGACATATAAATGTTATTTTGAGACTTTTTTATAATTACTTTTTTATAAGAGATTTTAACATCAAGTCCTTTACTGTGGTTTCCTGACTCATTTTGTTCCTTAAAAACTGATGTGTAGTTGTGAACTTTGTAAAATAGGTGGGAGCAAAATAATATAGTGGAGTACCACCCCCCCCCCCCCCCCCCCCCCCCCAACACACACACACACACACACACACACACCTCTTTCTCCCCAGGAGCTGCACCAGGTTATAATTATGTCTGTTTTATAGACCTTCATGTCTTCTTGGATAAGAATGTTAAACTGTAGACCCTGGTCTCTGCTATATGGAGATTTTCCAGAAATAAGATCAGTCTGCATGTAGGATTGGCAATAATGAGACCTTAAAAATCATGTATTACCACTAGTTGTAGGAGCTACCCAGGTTGAGCATCTTGTCAAGATCTTGGAAGATCCTCTAAGATCTTGGAAGATCTTGCCAAGACCTTGTCAAGATCTTGACAAACAGGTATCTTGCCAAGATCTTATCAAGATCTTGCCAAGATCATAGCAAGATCTTGTCAAAAGTGTGCCAAGATCTGTCCAAGATTATCTTGCCAATATCATGGCAAGATCTTGGAAGATCTTGCCATGATCTGGGCAAGATCTTGGCACATAATCTTGGTAAGATCTTGTCATAATCTTGCCAAGGACTTGCCATGATCTTGGCAAGATCTTAGCAATACTCTGCCAATATCTTAGCAAGATCTTAGAAGATTGTCTTGGCAAATCTTATCAAGATCTTGCAAAGATCTTGGCAAGGTCTTGGCAGATTATCTTGGTAAGATTTCTTCATAAACTTGACAAGATCTTGTTATAATCTTGCCATGACCTTGGCAAGATCTTGGTATGTAATCTTGGTAAGATCTTGTAATAATCTTGCCAAGATCATAACAAGATCTTAGATTATCTTGGCAAGATCTTATCAAGATCTTGCAAAGATCTTGGCAAGGTCTTGGCAGATAATCTTGGTAAGATTGCTTCATAAACTTGACAAGATCTTGTTATAATGCAAGACCTTACCAAGATTATCAGCTGACAAGATCAAAGATCTTGAGAAGATTTCAAATATCTTGACATATATAATCTTGAAGGAGACCTTGGACCGTTTTTTGCAGAATCTTCAAGGACAGTTGACAAGATTTTACAGGATAAAAAGAAGGGTTTCACTCAAAAATAACCTTTACGGCAATGTGATAGTTTTTTTTTTTTTTTTTTGCAAACAAATAGATTTAATAAGTGATAACTGGTGACGTGCTTGCTACAGTCTGTACATCTATAAAAGCTTTGATCCAGCGATATTTTTGCAGAAATACATCCTGTTTGCTATAAAAAAATGCATAGCGATTGAGAGTCTTGAAAATTTTGGTGCCATTGACAATTTTTGACTGAGAAATATCAGATATTTCAACTTTTGTTCTGACCCACGTTTCAAGTTCGTATTAGACAAACATGGCGGCTCTCAAGTGAAGGTGCAGGCTGACTGACCAGCGGATATTCACAAATATCCAATGAAAACAAAGTATTCAATCACGTGATAGCATTCAAATGGTTTTGGCGGATTCGGTGCTGAAATCAACAACGTTCTAAAGTCGCCAATGCTTAATGGCTTTTATTGCCGTTAAATGGAGCAGAAAAACGTAGTAATTACTGTAAATGGTAGGCATTGTTTAGGAGAAAAGCAAGGCCTTGGAGAAGTAGAAGTCTGAACGGTTTCTGGGGCATTCAACGACCTATTTTTACTTCATATGTTACGGTCAAGAATCGAGTCACAATTTTGAAAATTCAGCCGGTAAGTTCTTGCTTATATTAAACAATGAAAGCTTGAAGTATTTATAAATTTCATTTCTATAAACAGAGTAGCTTCTACTGTTCATAACTATAATCAAGTCACAAAATTTGTATAATACAAGCTGGCTTGAAGACGTGAGCTGGCGGTTTCGACCCCGTCCTCTTTTAAACTGATAATGAAACACCACAATCCTTCTCGCTCAAACCTTGAAACATTAAAGTAATTATGATTTATTTTTATAGATGTTATGGACAAGATGTATTAGAAAAGCAAGAGATAATTTATGACAACAGACTGTGTTTAAACTCAAGCAGACTCTACCAGCATTTGAATTATATGATTTCCACGTGTGTTCAAGGATTGTACTTGATCACTAGCCAACAGATAAGTGATACAACATAACTTACTTGAATTTTTCTTCTGAATTAATTAATTAAAACCATTTGTAGAAATTTATTTGGTAACATGTTATTAAACATTTCAGAGAGAGGAGAGAAAGAAAGAGAGAGAGATCATTACTAGTAATTTCATAGTCCCATAGCAAAGCTTTTTTTCTCACTTGGAGATTAGGCAAATATATAGTGAGAACCAAAGTTTCAATTATCTGTATTGATGAGTACTGATAAGCAAGATAATCTTATAGAAAAGTGAATGTTTTACAAGACTTATAAAGTCCAAACAAATCATAATTATTACAAAGTTGCAGTAACTTAATTTTAAAGTAATCTTTCATTGGAAATATATTGTATAAAAGGCTTGAGAGTCATAATAAAGAAATGAATTGTTTATTGCTTGAGTGGCTTACTTATTGCTCAATGCAGTCCGTGCAAATTTAAGATATATATTTTCAATTCCCATAAAACAAATAGTGAGCATTTTAAAAAGGGAACATGCAAGTAATGATTGAAGTTTTCTGATATTTTATTTCCATTTAAGGTCAATCAACATTTATTTATAATTGACTCTTCTCGTCTTACTGCCACTGTAAGAAATATCTTCAAAAATAAAAATGAATTGGGCTTCACTAACAGAGAAAATATTATTCAAAAGTTCCTAAAAAATATTTAGCTTTAAAAAAATTCATACATGTATCTTTATTAGTTAGTCCAATGTTCAAATTTTGCAAGTTCTCTATTTTTGACAAGCCAAAATGAATTCCTTGATTGAATATATTTTTGACATTTTGACATATTCTCTAGCATAAGAAGAGTCAATTATTCATACATGTAATATGGATGTACAAGAATGTTACTGTAGCATGAGCTTTAATTTATATTAATTAAATGATTAATAATGTATATACTTTTTAAATAGATTTAGAGTATCAATTGAAAACAAAGGAATAAATTGCTTAATACACTATGAGTGGCTTTAATGTTGTGACAGTATGTACCTGCATCCATGAAAATATTGCAAGATCTTGCCATTATATCTTACAAGGTCTTGCCATGGCCTTACAAGATCTTATTGTAATCTTGCCATGATCTTGCAAAGATCTTGGCAAGGTCTTGCCATGATTGTACAAGGTCCTGCCATGATCTTACAAGATCTTGTTGTGATCTTGCCATGATCTTACAAGGTCTTGCCATGGTCTTACAAGATCTTATACCAATCTTGGCATGATCTTACAAGGTCTTGGCATGATCTTACAAGATCTTGCATAAGAGTAATTAATTTTGCCAAGATTACATGATAAGATCTTTCAAGATCATTAAGGATCATCCAAGATCATGGAACAAATCTCGCAAGATCTTGGTAAGATCTTGGCAAGATCATGGCAAGATCTTTCCAAGATCATGGCAAGATCTTTCCAAGATCATGGCAAGATCTTGCCATGATCTTGCCATGATCTTGCCATGATCTTGAAAAGATCTTGCCATGATCTTGCCATGATCTTACCAAGATTGTCAACCTGGGTACTTGTAGGAGCATACTGGAATACACTCAAGCTCAAACTCATGAAAGTATTTATAGTATTTTGCTTTGTCTTGACAGATTCAAGACGGAGCTGTTGAAAGACCTCAAGAATTGATTACCCTTGCTGTGGAGACATGCCAGCACGGTGAGACTTTTCACTTTTTTTCCAATATTATAAACTAAGCTCTCTAAGTCCTATACAGCAAAAATGTCTTGCTTTTCTTTTGTCCAAAATTATAGTTTAAAAAATGGAAACTGCGTCAATTTTTTAAAAATCAAACAAAATTTAACAAAGTACAGAATAAAACTAACTAGACGCACACGTGCGTTCACTCGTGCCCTTTTGAGAGGCTCCAATGACCGGCTCCGTTCGTACTCTTCCCGAGCCGTTTCACGCATTCTTCATCATTCCGGGAAATAGCTAACCGTAACATAATGACCTTTTTTGAATCGGCTTAAACTAAAAAAATATCTTGATTAGTCAGTTTGTCTGTCAACAACTAGTGTTTGCCCTTTTCTATTATCATGCATGGGTATTAAATATCTCCAACAGGCAAAAATATACCAGTTTATTCAACTTCTTATTTCACTATATATCTCAATTGTTTGCTGTAAAGACTTCTACAACGGTATATTTGACACAATAACAAATCGTGTATCTTTTCGTTCATGTTTCGAATGTTTTATATATGAATAAAATGAGAGATTTGGTGAGGCCTCGACCACTTTAGTTCGAATTACATAAACAATTAAGCTACGTTTTCAGGGTATTTGTTTTTATGGTTGTAGCCCCACAAACAGCAAGGAGAAGCTACCCGAACAAATATAAAACAGTTTCTCTCTGTGTGTGCAGCAAAATATCGCTAATAATATATAATCTCACGTACTAGACGTTACGGTAGTGTAACGCAATTAACGGTCACTTGTCATAGCTCAGACTTGTACTGTTGAGGTCACAGCCGTGCTCGGACTGGCTCCTGACTGTCTATTGCTTTAGATCAAAACGATAAATAACTTTAAACTTCTATCTGGCGTATTTAGTTACTGCCTCAATATACGTCTCAAAGTATACAGTCAGTCGATTACAAGATTTGAAACTTAATAAAAAGCCAAGCCGTAGACGCACTTATTTCTTGCCGAATGTAAATTAAAGAAATCAGAACTGACTGAGGCGAAATAAATTGTAAAATTTCGGTGACGCGAATCTCTAGCCTGCAGCTACAACTAGAAATTCTTCCTCAAAATAGTCTTGACTTTTATATATCTGAAATCATCCGAGGACAGTCTCTGGTAGAATTCGAACTGCTAAAAGCTCCAAATTGTTTGCTGTAAAGACTTCTACAACGGCATATTTGACGCAATAACAAATCGTGTATTTTTTCATTCATGTTTCGGATGTTATATATATGAATAAAAGACGTTACGTGACCAAACGCGAAATACAAGGTCAATGGAATCTAGTTTCATGCCATTCCGATATTAAATCAAAGTTCACTACAAAAACCTCTCAAGATCTCTTGAATGCTTGAATGAGGAATATAATTGACTTGCTCCTATGTATGTTTGTTTAGCAACATGCAGGATGAGAAATTCGTAGATTCCCAGCCCGTAGGAAATAGTCTTTATCGCGGGCCGCTTCCTTTCAAGTACTCCATTTAGAATTCGATATTTCTTAAAAGTATTGGAGATGAAGCTCAAAATAACAGCCCATTCTGAAGCTCATATAAGTATATAGGTATATCTCGAGTTAAAAGCCCCAAATTACATTATTCCACTGCAGGGAAGGCCTGTCTCTGAAAGCTATTTTCTTTGAAGTCGGCCATCTTGCATTCCTAAAGTTCCCGGCTTGCGGTCGCTGTCGCTTAAAGGTGATGAATGAAGGGCATTGTCTTTACGTTCTTAACCAATCAGAGGTCGCTGGAGACGAACATAGGAAAATAAGAAACATTCGCATTTTATAACTCGTTCCCGGCCTAAAGGCCTGGGCACGAGTAATAACTTTTTTGCATTGGAGTTGAGATAGATTTTTTTTTTGGTAACTTTAGGGGGAGGGGTCAGGGAAAATGTAATATGTAGTCATTTTGTTGATTATAGTTTTCTTGTTTGACTCCAGTATATCTACTGGTTTTTTGGCACAAAATGTTGTACTTTTGAAATAAAAAATAGGACATGCTTCTAGGTAGCTAGCATATATATGGTGATTTCTCAGTAGATAATGTATTTTGGCAAGCATGTATTACCAATTTGGGACACTGACTATTCTTGATGGATAATACAGTACTATCGCAATATTATTACACTGACTGCCATTCCAAACTGTGTGCTTGGCCACCATCATGAAGTCTTCTTGGTTTAAGATTTCAAGCTATATTTATATATAAATTTGTGTTCAGAACTAGGACTAAGTACATGCCAGTCATGATGCCAGTGGCTTGGTGGCTGCAGCCACCATTTTCACTGAGGTATAATGCTCATGCCATTTTTCTGATTATGTGCAAGACTAAATAAAGTTAGATAGAATTATGAGCTGAATTGTGAATGAGATTAGCAATATTTGGTGGTCATTACATGTACGTCCAGTTTGGCAGGAATTGATGGTGTTTACATAAGTGACTGCTTCCATTATTTTGCTCATATTTACATGTCTTTATTCTAGACTTATTCTGATCTCATTTGCTTCGTTGCTTATACATGTAGTTTCTCGTTTCATTGAACAAAACAAAGTGGTTTCGTTTGCTTTGTTGATTATAGTAAGCCTTACCTCTTCCCTAACATTCAATGATGATTTTTGTCACTAGGCACTTGTTCACCAACCCTACCATTTATTCTGCTCAGTGATGTGTTTGATAGCATCACTTTACAGCTTTGTGAAAAACTGTTTGTCTTTGTTGAAGAACAAGTAGCAGTCTGGACAATGGTAAGCAGAAATATCCTACAAGCAAGGTTGTTGATAAGTCCTGGTCAGTGGACAAAATAAAGTCAAAAACATGCCTATTTTACTGGCAAATGATTTAATCCCTGGTTGAATCTTGACTATAAACACATTTCACCACACTGAGGGTGTCAAATGACATTTATTATCTTTTTTTATTTGCCATTAAGTAATTTTACAATTTGTATAAGACAGTGGCCCATAATTCCAGTGTGCATTGCGTTCTACACATTTGACTTCAATGAGCATGCAAGCACAACATCACACAAATTTGAATAACAAACATTTTTTCAATTAAGATCGTGTTCGCACAAAAACCATCATGAAAACACACTTAGTTTTACAACTTTTGCAAAAGAAAAATCTAATTTTGAGAAATATGAGTTAACAGCATTTCTTCTCTTTCCTTCTCTTTTCCCCCTTTTGTCAGGCAAAACTTGGAATTTTTCAGGTCAAATTTGCCTCTTGTCTGAAAAATGAATTATTTAATATAAAAAAACTATTTGCAGTCTGGTCACAGCTTGTAGTTTTACTTGTATTTTATATTTGTAAAACTATTAGACTGTATCTATAGACAAAATTTATTAACACAATTTCTTCTTTTAAAGCCTTTGTTTTTCTCTGCTGGGAAGAATCTACTGCTTAGAATGTGCAACGGTAATTCAAAACTTTGATTTTCTTGTCACTAGTCAGCTACATATTTAAAGTCAGTGGCGTAGTGAGGGCCCCCCTAAAATTTTGGACTTGAGCCTTCATCTAAAGGATGATGTCAATGATATCACTTTAAAGTTTTACTTGTAATTTAATTCATAATATCTCAAATGTTATCTCAAGTGTACTCTGCACTTGAGCAAAGTTTGTTTTTGTTTCTCAATGCTGAACAAATTCCTACTTGCTTTTGTCCCAAAACATTCTTCCTTTGGAAATTAGCATATTTTGGTGGGAACTGCCATTTTAATTACTGCTTAATTATCCCCCCCCCCCCCCACCCTTTGCTCAGGCCTCGCTATGCCCCTGTTTAAACTTGAAAATAATTATTTTAATGATGGTAGTTCTATATAATTTTCAGATTTGTTACGAAGGCTATCAACTCAACAAAACACAGTATTTTGTGGTAGAATACAAATGTTTCTGGCTAGACTTTTTCCTCTCTCAGAAAAATCAGGTACATTGTATGTTACAAAATACACCTTTAAATTTACATCCACAATGCATGACTGTCAACAAGGAGAATGGTCACAAATAAAGAGTAAAGGGAATAAAGAGTAAAGGGAAATGGAATCTCATAGACTGCTTGAATGCATGTGCATGCACTTCCACATAACATTTTCTTACTGACAATTTTTGTTTGAGAAAATGTGACTGCCACTAACAACTATTTCCAGTGTCTTCCATTGTATGCTTAATTTTGACAATTCCACAGTGGATACTGTCTTTGGGTGTATTTGAAAATCCAAAACAGCAATGAGTTTTGTTGGAACAAATGATTTTTATATTGAAAATAATTAAGAGTAACAAAAAGTTTTTTATTTTTTTTAATTTCATTTTTAATTTTTTAACGTTAAATTTAAGTTTAGGGAAGAGTGCAGGGTATGCAGCTCATCCTGAGATGACTTTGGGTCAATTTTTTTCATCTTGATAGTTTTCCAAAATATCCTCTGAATCATTTGAATGGTTTCCTATTTCTATTAAAGATAATCTACAGTACAGTACAGTACAGTACAGTACAGTACAGTACAGGACAGTACAGGACAGTACAGTACAGTACAGGACAGGACAGTACAGTACATAGTTTAGATTTCATAGTCTAAAAGATAATCCCAGTGGATCCACCCCTACTGCACCTGGGCGAGGTTGTTTGAAAGACGATTAGTGTTAAATCAGGATTAAATCTAAAGAAAACCATTTATTTCAACCCAGGATTAAATCTAAAGAAAACCATTCATTTCAACCCAGGATTAGCATTAATCACCCTTTGAACAAAAATGGGCCCTGATCTACATATACAAAGTCTGGTACACAAAAAATCAAAGCAAGAGTTTCCTGGTTGTGTTACCTTATGAACAGCAGTACATTGTACAATACATAGTCTATGATGTTTTGCTCTTTTTCCAGGTCTCAATCTTATGAGCCAGTTTAACTTGGAGAATGTCACAAAATACACAAAAAAGTCTGATGAGGAGGTACATATCATCATAATCTATTGTAAACAAGAGACCATGTCCATAATACTAAGAGAGCGAAACTCAGTATTGATGTCTGTGCGATGTTCATGGAGGATATGGCTATTTTTAGTAACTTCACCATTGCGCATGCAAGGCTCTCAATCAATAGAATTGCCTGGGTTTTTTGACGTGCGCACAGATGGGACTGTTTGCTTTCAGTTTTTGAATTCTATTGTTTAAGAGCCTTGCACACGCAATGACGAAATTAAAATAGCCTTAGCAGCCACAAACATAACTCAGACATCAATACTAAGTATTGCTCTCTTAGTATTATGGTCTCTTGGTGTAAAATAATAATTATCAGATCTTTTCACAGAGTTTCCATCTGGATCAGTTTATTAGACAGTATGTTCATATTTGATGTGAAATATTTTCTCTGCCAGAGTAAAGATGATTCCTCAGATGCAATGGTTGTAGATGATGGAACAGAGGCAGGAGAGCTCGTCTCAAGGTAGTTACTGTAGCTCAATTTTTTTGTAAAACTCAGGTCATGAACGTGACCCTATCTCCCCTAAATCAAGCAGCAACATCAAAATGAACTTCAAAAAATGAAAGAGCACCTCAATATTAGTAAAAGTGGAAAGTTTCAGTTTATAAGTTGAATAAGGGAAAAAATACAGCAAATTTAAGATTACTAGATATTTTCTTAAGATTTGTTCGGAAAAGCACGTTGGATGTCACAAGCTTGCCATTCAATGCGTTTTTCCAAACGAATCTTAAGAAAATATCCAATCTTAAATTTACTGTCATTTCTCCTGTATTGCATCTTGTGAACTGAAACTTTCCACTTTTACTAATATCAAGATGCTCTTTCTATTTCTGCAAGTGTCGGTTGATTTAGGGAGATAGAGTCACGTGACCTGTTAGTGCATATGGCCTATTACACAGTATAATCAAAAATTATAGTAAATAGATGGTGACATGGTTGGCCAAGCAGTTAGTGCACTGGCCTTTCACCACTGTGGTCCAGGTTTATAATTTTAATCAATACATTATTAGTTTAATTAATACACTAATTTTGATTTATTTCATAGTCCTCCAGTAGATTACAATCTGTACAGGAAATTCTGGGCTCTACAAGACTACTTTAGAAATCCTACTCAATGCTATACCACAGAAGGGTGGAAAAAGTTTACAGAGGTATGATTACTTTATTTCTGTCTTTTGAATACCCAAATGCTTTCAATAAATTGCGTACATGCAATATGTGTATAATAGTCTGATTATTATATGTTGTTTCTCAGAGCACTAAGGAGCTTCTAAGTGTGTTTTCTAGTCACAAACTGGAACACATTTCCAGAAACAAAAAATCCAGAGATATTCGGAGAGAAAGATCATTATCAACAAGGTAATCATTGTCATCCATCTATTAACTAACACCTACAGTATTTATTCATTCATTCATACATTCATTTGTTGTATATTCTTTGGTTTGTCATTGGCTAATTCCTTCCTTCCTTCCTTCCTTCTTCCTTCCTTCCTTCCTGCCTGCCTGCCTGCCTGCCTGCCTGCCTGCCTGCCTGCCTTCCTTCCTTCCTTCCTTCCTTCCTTCCTTCCTTCCTTCCTTCCTCCCTCCCTCCCTCCCTCCCTCCCTCCCTCCCTCCCTCCCTCCCTCCCTCCCTCCCTCCCTCCCTCCCTCCCTCCATTCCTCCCTTCCTTCTTTCCTTCCTTCCCTTCCTTCCTTCCTCCCTTCCTCCCTCCCTCCCTTCCTTCTTTCCTTCCTTCCCTTCCTTCCTTTCCTCCTTCCTTCCTTCATATTTGTTTTTGTTATGCAGCATGGTAGAGAATAGCGAAGAACCATGTTACTTTCCTAAGTTCCTCACAAATGAAAAGGTAATTGATGAATATTCATGTGTTTATTGAAAGATTATTGATTAATGCAGCTACTTATTTATGTTGTTGTGTCCTCTTTTCTTAGCTTTTAGATCTTCAGCTAAGTGACAGCAACTTTAGAAGAACTGTAAGTATCCCACAGTTAAATTTGGTTATCCTACTGTTTTTCAGTGGCTTTCTTTCCTCCACAGTTTAGTCTCTGTTGTATATTCAATGTGTTTTGTTTTTGGTTACCTACTGTAGTTGTTTGATTTCATGTTCTTGTTTATTTGTAGATCCTAGTACAGTTTATCATCTTATTTCAATATCTTACTGGTACCGTCAAGTTTAAAAGGTTGGCAATTAGTCAAATAGCATCTTACTTATCAAATGGTATCTTAAACTTATCAATTATGAAATATTATAAAATAACTATGATATAACGCACGCTCTGATTGACCAAAGGACGCGTGTTGAGCGTTCTCTATGAGAACACATAGCACGCGCGCGCACATTTTCAAACTTTCTCCAACGAAAAAAGAAGATAAAACTTCAATTATATTTTATAAAAGAAATAGAAAACTCGGCAGCAGTGCTATGTTGAGTTATAGAAGCACTTGGGAATTGTAAGAAGACTCGAGAAGTGTTGAGAAGCACTCGCCTACGCCTCGTGCTTCTCAACACTTCTCTCGTCTTACAATCCCCGCGTGCTTCTTTAACTCATTATAAAATATTTGAGATATAACGCATGCGCTGATTGGCTGGCTACCATGTTTATATCAGAGGACAGAGACATGGCTCGCTCAAAAAACGTGGAAAATATTTTATAAAAGCAATATAAAACAATCGCTTATGTCTCTGTACTGTGATATAAAAACTCTTGAAGATGTAGAGCACTCGAAAAGCAAGAGAAACACTCAACTACGCCTCGTGTTCCTAATCTTGCTTTTCTCTTGCTCTACATCTTCCATCGTGTTTATATCACAGTACAGAGACATGCACGCACGTTTTATATTGCTTAAACATAGCATGCTGCCTCGTTTTCTATTTATACAATATTGCATGGTTGCCACAAGTCAGGGAAAAGTCAGGAAAAAATATTTTGGGGGTCAGGGAAAAGACAGGGAATTCTACTTTCAGTCAGGAAAAAATGAGTTTTTGAGAAAAAGTCAGGGAAAAACCAGGGAATTTTATTGTTCACACAGAATTTGAAAATGTATGGCCCCTCCGAGCTGGTATGGTATGTTTTATATCATTGTCATCTACTCAATTCACAAGCTATCAAGAATAATCATTTGAAATGCAAACATAGAGCATCTGAATTATTGAGCAAGGGAATATTATACTTTAGTCAGTGAAAAGTCAAGGAATTTTGTGATTGAATTGTTGTGGCAACCATGTATAACCTTGGACATGATTTATTACATTCATTGAAGTCCTTACTATTCAGAATTAACAATAAGATTTTTTTCTGGGAACTTTACAAGTTTTACTTCTACATGTATGTTAATATCATCTGAAAACAAAAGTGATCAGTTCTGGACAACTATTTTTTGTGGTCTTTTCCATTGTGTGTTTGTTATCAAACTGTATCAATCCTTTCTATTATTTTCCAGCAATAACCATGTTTTGACTGAATTACAAACTGTTTGGGTCAAAGATATGACAGAGTTAGTTTACAAGGTAATTAATCCAATAGTATAATACATGAAATGACAAGTTTTTCTGACATTGCGATGCTGACTTGCATCATTGGCATACCTTCTTTGCACCTTCCCTTCACCTTGTTGAGCTTGTGGTTCCACTTGAGTTTTGAACATTTTGTGACATCAAGTCCATTGTCAATAAGAGTACAGACAATGGAAAACTGCTTGCGATTTGTTAACTAGAACATGGCAACGGCAGTTGACATCATTGATGATGTGATAGAAAACTGAAGATGATATGAAAACATGTAAAATTCTATAGTGAACTTTCCACCATAGCTACAGTAATTGTATTACTGTGGTTTATTGTCATATATAATTTCTTTGTCTTTTTTATCATTTAGTTACTAAGAGAAATACCTCCAGACGGGGAAAAGTTTGCCAAAGTAGCAGAGGTAATGATTGCATGAGTTTGTACAGTCTACATATTGCTAAGTTTAAAAGGGATTTTAATATATAATCATCGATGAATTATCTATTTTTCTCTGTTTCGAAAAAGTGATGTCTTCACATGTGAAGATGACATGTTATTTCACATGTGAAGATAACATTGTTGCCGTAGTTACGTTTTTGGGAGCTTCACGGCGATGGCACATTCTAGTTCATCATTGATTATATATTAAACAGAATATTACATGGGCACTTGGAGATACGAATTTCATTTTGTTCGCTGCGCTCACTCGTGAGAGATCTCATCAACACTCGAAGATAAAATTCGTATTTCCGCGCACCCATGTAATATCCTCTATATTTTTCATAAGTGGTCATTGAGGGAAACTGTTCACTTAAATGAAAGATTGTATGAAGAAAGACAAAAACAAAAGTGACTGTTCTTGTAACTTACTCTTACGTAAAATTGTGTGCAACAGTTTGCAATGTTGCAGAAAAAGCTGCAGAAGTAGAATTTGACCATAATTAAACTTTGAACTGTTGCACACAACTATTTCAGGAGTGGACATACTACACATCTCTGTGATGTGCACAGTTGCAGAAGAAGTTGCCAGGAAAGTGGCATTGTGTATCCTGACCTTAAGAAAAATGTGTTTGATATCCTTTTTTGTCAATTTTTCTGACAGCATATCTTAGAAAGAGAGGAGAACTGGATATCATGGAAAAATGAAGGATGTCCATCCTTTATAAAGGAAAAACAAAAGTAAGATACATACTAGTTATGCAATGTTTTCGAGTGCAATACCGTGATACCACGATTCACTTCTATTTTCTAGTATACACATGAGCCTTTAGGTGAATACAGGTGATGAGTGGGATATCCACGGTATGCCATGAGAAACCATTGTATATCTATTTTATCCCACACCATTGAAAATACAGCCAATTCCGCAATGTCTTATTGGAAGAAACAGTTCCTGCTTTCTGGTTGGCTGTTTTTGAGGTAGCTCATCACCCTTTCTTGCGGCACAAGTGCTGAATTTCGAAGGGCGCAGCTCAACGTGATCGAGTGGAAGGTATACAAGGGCGCGAGACTGTTACTCATTTACATACAAATTTACATACACACATGAAGCAGCCACCATACGACCCATGTCTGATCACGGAGCACAGCTTAGATCGAAACTAGTTCGTTTTTACTGAGGGAGGAAAAACCGGAGTACCCGGGAGCAAGTGAGAGAACGGACAAGAAACTCAAGCCACGTGATGCCCAGTCCGGGAATCGGATCGAACTTGGAACCACAGAGGTGACAAACCGGCGCTCTCACCGCTCGGTGTTGGATAAAAATCTATATGACCATAAGTTGAATAGTATGGCCATTACCACTACTACTGCTGATCGCTATTTCTTTTAGTGCAAGTTGTGATCCTTGTTGTAATGGCGGCCTTTCTCATTTGTATAACTTTATATATTAACAAGGGTCAGATAAGAGTCAGTTTATACAACAGAAGTTTTAAAATTCATTTTTGTTGTTGTTGTTTGTTTGTCTGTTGTTGTTGTTTGTCAAATTGATATAACATTAAGTATCTCTTCTATTCAGAGAGCCAAGCGAGGCTCCAACTAAGGCAACAACGCGAAAAAGAACAAGAAGTCTTGGTGAAGAAATGGCAACTGGTTGGAAATCCAAGAAAATACAAATGGGAAGGTAAGCTTGGTCATTATCGTCTGTCTTTCAGTCAAAAAACTGATGCTATAGTAAACTCGTTCACATTGCAACACACCGAGATATCAGCAATAGTGTTACACAAGATCACCCTAATTTCTGTTCATCTGCTGACACTGACTACCACTACTTTAGCTGTCTGTCACTGCTAGTTAACTCGCCCAAGTTTTTGGTAGCATGTGTGGTGGCTCTAAGGGCAAGGAGTAGGGAGGGAGGGAAAGGAAGGAGGACTCTGTCTAGCTCTTCTTTTCCCTCCCCCTATATTAACTATGCTGTACACTATGTTACCTTGCAGCTCTGAACTAACTCGCTTATGGAATCTCTGTCCAAATAATCTGGAAGCCTGCAGCTCTGATAAAAGGTAAACAATCGTTTTACACTTCTTGAATGGTCTCTGGAAGATCGATTGGAACAGGATTAAGGATAAAGTATTCACTGAACTCTGGATTCGTACTCACGTACTCAGGGTCGGTGATGGGAAGATAAGCAAGGCAGAGTATGTCCGTTTTGACCCGTGCCTCCCCTCCCTGCTATGTATGTATTGGTACCTAAGGACACCCTGGATTAACACTTTGTAGCCTTTATGAGTGGTCCATGTAACTCTCAACATAATGATTGATTGTATCGATTGATTTTATCTTTAGAGTGTTTTTACCGACTTTAGAAGAGTTCTTTGGTGAAGCCATTGAGCAGTCGGACCCGGGAGCAATGATAGAAGATGAATACAAGTAAGTAATGGTTGGGTTACCTGTGGAACGAGACCGATGTTGAGCCTGGGCCCTACATTACCAGTGGCAAAGCAGTGAGATGAACACCAGTGTTAATCATTTTAAAAACATTTTATTTACGTTTTTATCTCAGATTGATTAAAAATAGTAACTTTGGATGGAGAGCATTACGCCTGCTAGCCCGACGAAGTCAACACTTTTTCCAACCAAGTTCCAATCCCTTCAAAACTTTGCCAGATTACCTGGAAAGTGTTGTATTGCAGCTGGCTCAGGAACTTCCGGTAAGCCGCAATCACGTGACTCTGTTGGCCTAGTTACCACCCGTTACTATGCCTACCTGAGTTTGGAAACAAAAACTCTCACTAACTGTTAAAAAACGAATCCTTTTCTTTTTCAGACTCCAAAATCTGAAGACGTGGCAATTGTAGAAAACGGTAAGTCTATTGACAGGAGAAATGTATGTAAATGTTTTTTATCGTCTTGCATACTTGACGTTTTGGCTACTTACACTCCATAATTGACTGCCTCTAGGCTCTTCCGCCCTACTATACGTGATAACAGTTTTCCGGAAGAGAGAGAACCTGCGAAGGCGGCGAGCCTGCCTGCCTGGATTGATTGATTAGATAACAATGTATTGTGCAGTGGACTGAATGATCTTTTCATGTCTATTTTCAGGATCTACCGACTCAAATGATCCCTAATACACAGGGATACCGCAATACCACAGATGTACATACAGTATTCGACATTGGAGTGAAACCCGTCTGAGCCACAGGGGCCCAGCTTGGGAGTCTTTCGTCAAGAATAAAATGATCTAAAGCTCTTTGGGTTTCCTGTGGCAACGTCAATGAAACTCGATCACGTTACTAGTGTAACGCACTCACCCGGGCTTAGTAAGGTGAATGCGTTACATTAGTACGTGGCGCTATCAAGTTACCGCGGTAATTTAAGTGATCGAGTTTCATTGAGGTTGCCACAGGAAACCCAAAGAGCTTTAGATCATTTATTCTTGATAAACGATTCCCAAGTCGGGCCCCCTGTGTCTGAGTCTGAAGACCCCAGCTTCCACACAAGCAAATTTTCCATTCCCATCTACACAAGCAATTTGATGTGACAAATGCATTTCGAAATTTCAGTCATGAAATTTGGTCAATTTTGTTTATGCATATAAGCAAATGATATTTGTCAAATATAATTTTTCATAGCAAATTTACTGGTGTGGAAAAGCTTTAATATCACACAATACCGTGTCTTGTTTAGATAAGACAAAACTGATGTTGACTTATCAAAAGCTGAAACACAGCACGGGACCGACTGTTCCATGATCGTATGAAAACAGCTGGAGCCAAATGTTTTGAAAGAAATCTCTATACGAAACAGGACTCAAATTAGGTCATGAAGTTGGTCTTGTACATCTTTACAGTTTATTTCCATTTCTCATACATTTATAACTTAGGCTTAACTGCAAATCCCCGTGAGCTTGCTCACTCTGTAGTGTTAAATATATTTAATTTATGAACTTATAATGATCACCGAAGTCCATTCTAATGTAAATATATTCCTCTGTCAAGTCAATATGGAATATTTGAAAACTATATATCGAGTTTCTATGATAAAACGTTTCTTTTAAATTCTTAGAAGAGGCTTTGAACTTTTGATATTAGACCCTTGACTCTTGCCAGAGGACTGAACTCTGGATTCAGATCCGTAGTCAAAAACAGTTTTTCTTCTCTCCTATGGAGAATTAATTCCTTTTCTTTTACAAAATCATTGTTTTGTCCCCCATTTGGCGGTTAATGCAAGTGGAGGTCCCCTTTTACCACAAATATAATCTTATTCAGTAATTATCTGACCATTTCAATGACCAAAACCTTTTTTTTTTTTTGGTGAAAAGTGCCCACTGCTTTGACCATCCGACTGAGGATGAATGTATGTCATAAATTCTCAGTTTGTTGACAAAGTGACTTCCCTAATCATGCAAAGCCATTATTAAGAACTGTAAGTATTTGTTGACTTTCTGTCGCGCAAAGAATTTGAATATATATTGGCAAAGTGTATTGAATGTCAATAGTTACGATTTTTTCATTTCACATCAGGCTTATTGCGCATGCGATGTTTTAGAGTTAGGATCACCACTGACAGAGGGCTAGCTAGAGTGATTGCAATAAACCTGTGAAATGGAAATTGAATTTAATAAACCTGTGAAATGGAAATTGAATGTAAGTGTGTAATAGTTTGATAGACGCACATCGGACATCTTCTTTTCGTATAGTGACCAGTATCATTACGACCCAAATTTTGTAATGATAAAATTCAAGTATTACGTTCGCTTGCTCTTTCAAATCTTATGTATATTTGTTCCATACTTCATGTTTCAGAAGATTTTATTAAATTAGTAGAAAGTGCAATTCTCGATCAGGATTCTATCTGGAATGGCAAAAAGCCAAACATTAAAAACAGTACTCTTATGGGTGATTACGAGACGCCGAGCGATTAAATCACCTGGATTTCCAGTCCTGTCTAAAAGCAAACAGAACTAGAAGGGCAATTAAGTAATTTCAGTGCACCGTGGAAAATGATAACTTTTGCTTTACTTTGCCAGTTTACCTCCAAAACATAGGAGGGGTTAATCAAATAAAAGGAAATTTTGATAGAAAAAGAATTCTGAAGAACATTCCAGCCTTTTATACTGAATGTTCTCATGACTTGGTTCAAGATCGAGACTTAAAACATTGGGATTATATTTAGTGTGTGTACCTTTTAGGGGTTTCGATTCCAATGACGTCAGTTATGTAACATGTCTCCGTATTTTTGTACGGTTTTATTGGCAGAACAGAACGAGTATCCCCTTTGGAACCTTTTCTTTGGAACGACTGGGCCCAGAATTCCATTCGAGTGGCTTTTTGTTGCATGTGCTATGCTAATATTGGTTCTGACATTCTCAAAATATTTTGAATTGCTTCTTGAAAATTATCGGTTGGTCCAGGGCACATCTGAAACGCCAATACGCTGTGGGATTATTACTCATTATATATCCACAGAATTTGTATGTATAACTTTCAAGGCTTTGAACAGATACTTTAGAGATTTCTGATTTACGGGTTTGGCACTAATAGTGCCAGATGCTGATCGGTGCAATTGTACGTAACGCTTAATAAACTCCGCATATCAGAAAATGTTGGCTATGTCCTCCCTAAACCGAATTTGTAACTTTTTAAAATGTGTTGCTCTTTTTATAGAATTCTTCAAAAATGGAAAGTGTAGCTAAAATTGTGACATCAAATAGAGGCTGGTAAGATCGTCGTCTGGTCCTATTAGTTTCAATTATCGACCTTAAAGCAGGTAAATCGGAAAACCCTATTTTGTGTAAAGCTTGAGGATTTCCACCAATATAAGTTTAAAAAAATCATTTCATCACACTTGCTTTTAATAACTCAGCCATTCATTGTCGTATGGGAAATAGAATCCTGTGAATTAGTAATCAATGCAGAAAACTAGAGTGGCTTAATTGAGAACTCAGTGAAGGTCTTACTGTGATTAAGTTTTGATGCATTTTATTTATTCGTCTTTTGTTTTTGCTCTGTCAAATTACCACAGGAAAGAATAGTCATATCTAGCCCTTCCGTTATTATCACTACCTTTAGTTATTATCTTTTACAGATTTATTGACAGAACAGAAGAAAAACAAAATAGTTGTCTAGTCGCTGATAAAACGATATCTGCACCGAATCGGTTTTTCCTCAGCTTAACAAAATAAAGACTTTATAGGAAGTGTAATACAATTTATTGGATAAACTCAATGCCTGTAATATAACGGCTGAAATTTCGGTGCTGGAATTTCTCGTCAAAGTGCCTACATAGCTGCCAAGAGAAGGATTCGGGTCGTTGTAAATACAAATGGTAATTGCTTAAAGCTTAGAAATAGTGTTCCAGACAGACGTTATGCTAATTCGGCAATCGTTTGTGGTCATATGGAAACAGTCAGTTTGCGGTCGTTTGTAATCGTATAGTTGAGTGAGCTCTTCCATCCCGATCGTTTTCGATCATATTGAAACCAGGCTTACAGCTGTAACACTTTAACAAAGGACTACTCCTTTTTCTGTGGAACGACCGCGGGCTCACAATCCCATTCGAGTAGCACTTTTTGTTGAATGCGCTATGCGAATTGAGTGAAATTCTCAAAATATTTTGAAATTTCGAAATTGAGTGCTTTATTCTCACTGTTGAATAGTTAGATAAATTTAGTACATTTAGGTGACGTCACCTGAAATAGTAAAAGCCCGCCAAAGCAACGGTCAAGCAAATCAGGGTTGTTCTACTAATCGATAAGCGACCATATTTACAACAGAAAGAACTCAGAAATAAGGTATTCTACCTTATTGCTCCCCCGGACGAAACGAACTGTTTTCACATTTAGGTGACGTCACCTAAAATATATAGTGCCAGATGTTGATTGTGCAATGGTACGTGACACTCTGCATATCAGAAAATGTTGGACATGTCCTCTCTAAACTGGATTTCTAACAATACTTTTTTATATCGGCTTGTTCAACATGTGTTGCTCTATTTATAGAATTCCTCGAAAACTGAAAATGTAGCTACAGTTGCTGACAAATAGAAGCTGGTGCTATCATCTAGCCTGGTCCTATTAGTGCCAATTATCGACCTTTAAGCAGGTAAATCAGAAAACCCTTTTTTGTGTAAAGCTCGAGGATTTCCACCAATATAAGTTTAAGAAAATCTATTTAATCACACTTGCTTTTAATAATTGGGCCTGTTTGTATAGAGATAGATAGATAAACTTTATTTATCCTCGGATGTAAGTGAGACTGGTTAGGTCTAGCAGATACGTGCTAATTAAGCCGAGAAAAAGAAAGAGAGAAAAATATAAAGAAAAATATATAAATACTGAATCCTGAGTCCTAGTAATATTCATAATCCACAAATATCTATACTGATCTGTATATATAAATATAAATACACAATATCATTATAGTATCAAAAGTTATACATCAAAGTTAGTTTCCTCACAGCTTGGCCAATGATCTCAGATCATCTGATAATGAGTTCCATGCCTTAGCGGCAACATATGATGTAGAATTCAATCCATGCCAAGTTGTTTTGGCAGGAGGCAACACCAATTTATATTTTTACCCCTAAGATTTTTCTGATGTTATTTATCAAAACAACTTGTTTTGAATAGTGACCTAATATAGGGTGGAAACCTATTTGTGAGGGTCTTAAAAGTAATAATAATTATGTCCTGTATACGTCTATTTGCTAATGAATCGAATAACCTATCTTATTGCACAAAGTACTCTCTCATACTCAATCTATCAACCTATCTTATTGCACAAAGTACTCTCTCATACTCAATCTCTCCCATTTGTTACTATCTTCCTTAAGACAACTATTCCAAACAGAACTGCAATAGCTCAAACGTGACATAATGAAAGATCTATATATATACGCATTTCAGTTGATGAAAAGGAAAGAATATTCTTTAACCGACTAAGTACATCAAGCTGTTTTCCAACATTCTCAGTTAATGAACTTAGAGATGTGACTCTTAAATTGTAACTTATTATCAATTATAACTCCTAAGAGTTCAACTTTATCAATTGCTTTAACGTTCACGCCATCAATGTTCAGTTCTACTTGATCACTTCTTTGTTTGGGTACGATAAGTAGTTTGCATTTGTCCAAGTTATGCATAAGGCCACAGTCACGAAACCATGTAGAAGTAACTCTCAACTCACGGACAAGTACATCCTGAACCATGCACGCTTGGATCTTCTTGTCATCTGCATAATTTAGTTCGATAATTTAGCTTCTGAAACAAAGTAGAATAAATCATTGAGAAAAATGAATGTTGAGGAACAATGGGCCCAAGACTGAGCCCTGTGGAACTCCCATGGATACAGTGACAGCGGTGTCTGACTTGGCATCGGCTACTCTAACACGCTGCCTCCTTCCACTAAGATAGTCCTTTATCAGGTTTAGACCTTGAGTAGATATACCATATGCATTCAGTTTGTCCAGCGACAAATTGTGAGGAATAAGGTCCAAAGCTTTGTTAAATCTAACATCACGGAACCAACAGTCCTTCCATTGTCCAGGTCTTTCCTCCATGATTCAACAAGATGTAGACTACCTCGCAGCTGTAACCTCTACGATAAGCCGACAGAAATGCATGGTAGTGCTAAATACATGTACTCCACTAATTGACGATTCAAACATTTTTCAAAGATTTTTTCCACATTAATTAATATAGACACTGGCCTGTAGTTACATATGTTTGTAAGATCACCTTTCCTGAACACAGGACAGATCTCCGCCATTTCCCAGTCATTCGGGAAACGTTCAGATGCAATAACACGGTTGAAAAAGCTAGACAGAGGTAAAGCTAATGCCTTTGAACAGTCGCGCAGAACCTTGCATGTATGATAAATAGAATCCTATGAATTAGTAACCAATGCAGAAAACTGGAATGGCTTTATTCAGAGCTCAGTGAGGGTCTTATGTGATTAAGTTTTGATGCATTTTAATTTATTTATTCGTCTTTTGTTTTTGCTCTGTCAAATTACCAGAGGAAATAATAGTCATATTTAGTCCTTCCGTTATTATCCTGATTACCTTATTACCCTTTACGGTTTTATTGGCAGAACAGAAGAAAAACAAAATAGTTGTCTAGTTGCTGATATAACGATATCAGTACCGAATCGATTTTTCCTTAGCTTAACGAAATAAAGATCTCGATCATCAGTTCGCTCGTAGCTAGCTTTTAAAGAGTGTAATACAATTTATTGGATAAACTCAAGGATATCGATGCCTGATGCCTGATATACTGAAATTTTAGTGCTGGAATTTTTCGTCAAAGCGCCTACATAGCAACATAAACCAAGAGAAGGATTCGGGTCGTTGTAAATACAAATGGTCATTGCTTAAAGCCAGACGTTATGCTAATTCGGCAATCGTTTGTGATCATATGGAAACAGTCAGTTTGCGGTCGTTTGTAATCGTATAGTTGAGTGAGCTCTTCCATCCCGATCGTTTTCGATCGTATTGAAACCAGGCTTACAGCTGTAACACTTAACAAAGGAGTACTCCTTTTTCTGTGGAACGACCGCGGGCTCACAATCCCATTCGAGTAGCTTATGCTTGTTGTTGCATGCGCTATGCGAATTGATCATGACATTCTCAAAATATTTTGAAATTTCGAAATACAGTGTTTTTAGTCTCACTGTTGAACAGTTAGATCAATTTAATAAATTTAGTTAGTTATTTAGGTGAAGTCACCTAAAATAGTAAAAGCCCGCCAAAGAAACGGTCAAGCAAATCAGAGGGGTTCCACTAATCAATGAGCGAACATATTCACAAGAGAAAGAATCTAACTTATTGCTAACCCCCGGAAGAAACGAACTGTTTTCACGTGACGTCACCTAAAATAGTAAATAAGTTATCAAATTTACTTGACGTCGACTAGAATGATGGCATTAAACCCGTGAAACAAAATCTAATAGTCAATGTCTAATAGAGTCTCAAAACAAAACAAAATTCGAGTTATAACAAGATCAACACAGGAGACGGTCGACAAGAGGCCGCCGGATAGGCGAAAATATCTTCAAAGACTTTGAAGACTAGAGTACGTGGTGGATTAGTAGAGATCAAGAATCAACAAATACAATGTATGACAAAACAAAAGAAAACAATAGAAATAGTATCTACTAGTAATGCCGTCTGTTAGACTAATGTCTATTTCACGGATTAAGTGCCATCACTCTAATCAACAGTAAGACTAAATGCACTCTATTACGAAATGATTATTGGAAAGAATCATCTTTCAAGGCTTTGAACAGCAGATCAGATACTTTACAGTTTTCTGATTTACAAGCTTTGGTACTAAACTAGTGCCAGATGTTGATTGTGCAATAGTAGGTAACACTTAACACTCCGCATATCGATCAGAAAATGTTTGTTGTGTCCTCTCTAAACCGGACCGGATTTCTAACAATACTGCTTTATATCAACTTGTTTTTAAAAAATGTGTTGCTCTTTTATAGAATTCCTCAAAAACTAAAAATGTAGCTACAATTGCTGACAAATAGAAGCTGGTGCTATCGTCTGGTGCTATTAGTGCCAATTCAGCGATCGACCTTTAAGCAGGTAAATCGCAAAACCCTATTTTGTGTAAAGCTCCACCAATATAAGTTTGAAAATTTCATTTCATCACACTTGCTTTCAATAACTCGGCCAGTTTGTATGGGAAATAGAATCCTATGAATTAGTAACCAATTGCAGAAAACTGGAATGGCTTTATTCAGAGCTCAGTTGAGGGTCTTATGTGATTAAGTTTCAGTTGATGCATTATATTTATTCATCTTTTGTTTTTGCTCTTTACCTTTCTTTCCTATTACCACACGAAAGCTCTATTTAGTCCTCCCGTTATTTATTATTACCTTATTACCACTTACGGTTTTATTGGCAGAACAGTAGAAAAAAATAGCTGTCCATGCGCCAGTCTGATGAAACGATATCAGGCCGAATCGCTTTTTCCTCAGCTTAACGAAATAGAGGTGTCGATTATCAGTTCGCTCGTAGCTTTTACGGAGTGTAATCAACATCTTTTCATTTATGCATGCCTTTTGAAAACATCCAATTGCTTGCAACTGCTGATTAACCCTGAAGCACGCCGCACACGTTGAGAAACTGCGTGAGGAAACTGCCACGCGAGACACTTTTCTCACCGTGTGCTCTTTTACCTGCTCTATATTTTGCCTTGCGTAGCCAAAGATGCAACGTCTGTGGCGAGAAATCGTCTGAGCTAAGTGCCTCGCGTGGCAGTTTCCTCGCGTGTGCGGCGGGCTTAACTCCTTGACTCCCTTTGAGACCTTTTCTGTAGAACGAACGCGGGCCCAGAATCCCATTCGAGTAGCTTTTTGTTGCATGCGCTATGCGAATTGATCCTGACATTCTCAAAAAAGTTTGAAATTTCGAAATATTACGAATTCTTGGAAAGAATTCTGTTGGCTAGGGAATATCTGAAATGCCATTGCGCTATGGGATTATTATTCATTGTGTATCCACCGAATGTGTACATGTATGTATAACTTTCAAGGCTTTGAACAGGTACTTTAGATCTTTCAGGTTTACAGGCTTTGGCGCTAATAGTGCAATAGTAGGTAACACTTAACACTCTGCATATCAGAAAATGGCTATGTCTTCCCTAAATATAAACCGGATTTATAACAATGTTTTTTTAAATCAAATTGTTAAAATTTGTTGCTCTTAGCTTTTTAAAGAATTCTTCAAAAATTGAAAATGTTGAAATGTAGCTACATGCAGTTGTGACAAATAGACCGTCTGGTGCTATTAATAGTGCCAATTATCGACAAGTAGGTAAATCAGAAAACCCTATTTTGTGTAAAGTTTGAGGATTTCCTCAGATTAATTATGCTTAAAAAATTAAATTTATCAGTCACACTTGCATTTAATAACTCATTTGGGAAGTAGAAGCCTATGAATAATCAATGCAGAAAACTGCCGGCATGAATTTAATAGAAAACTCAGTAAGGGTCTTCAGTTTAAATGTGATTAAGTTTGGTGCATTTTATTTATTCGTCTTTTGTTTTTGCTCTGTCAAATGACCACAGGAAAAAATAGTCATATTTCCTTCCGTTATTATGATTATAGCCTGTAAGGTAGCAATTGAATAATTAAATATATTATAAACAATAAGACGATAACAGTAAATCCTCTAATTTCATAAAAGCGCCATAATGTTTTGGGGGATAGCTACTGTAATCATCAAATCAATCAAATTGTAATTTAAATCTGTTTCATTTGAATTACAAAAGCTACTCCCCATAAAACAAAAGGCTTTATGGTTATTGTAAAAGTAGATACGAGGAGAACTTACCTTCGAAACTGATCCTTGCAGAGAGGAGAGATCTAGGAAGGTGAAACAGCATTGCCACTGACTGCGCGTTGAGATGCCATTGATTTAGGTAAGTGCGTGCCATGAATGAACGAGAGGTACTCGGACATTGGGATAAAATGACTGTTAGCTGTTTTATTAATAGCAATAACTTGATGTGATTTCGCTTAACCCGCCCAACAAAAACTATCAGCTTACGTACAGTGGTCAAATACACTCATAAGAAAACAATGGAATTAGAATTTAAAAAGTATGGTACAAGTTTACAAGTGTCTATTGGTGCATTATTTGACGGACTTAGTGTTTTGGAATCGATGTTAATCTTTCTGACTATTTTATTATAAATAAAAGTGTCTCGGGTGGCTTAATAGCAGTAAAACTGAAATAAATCAATTACAAGTTGTCTTAAGTTCGTGCCCCAGGGTTTTCATTATCTTATTTTGGCTAAAGGAAAAGCCTTATCTGGAAATTTCATGAAAAATTTTGTAGTCTGTTCTTAGAAATTAAACGTTATTCATTTGCATTTTAATCTCAAAACGGGTTCGTTTTACTTGGGATGATGAAAAATGACATATATTTTTGCATTTACTTGTTCAATAAGACATCCGCTCAGGTTTACATTTTTTCCCTTCTTTTTTCAAGTGTTTTTGAGTTTTCTTTGGCAGGAATTTCAAAATTAATACTTGGCTGTAGATCTTTGAGCATGTAAATGATGACAAATGTGCACATTTGATGTTGTTTCTTAAATAGTACGTGTGACAACAAAGACAAAGAAGGCCACATAGCTAGTCTACTGAAACACAAACAGTTGACACAACATAGAAGAAATCCAAAGCACTAGAATAATTTAGAGCCAGTTAGAAAAGCTATTGCAGTTAAAAAGGTCTAAAAAGGTCATGAACCTTTGAGACCGCTGTAATACAAAACGTCTGGATCCAATAAAATCTTTTGGGGACCATACGAGCGAAAATGAGACTCATATTATCTTATTAGACATGCGTTAGATAAGAGCAAAAATCTCCGCATAAACGACACGACTTATCAAGGAACACGCTCTAAGCGTGTATTTTGTTGGACAAAAAGTGTTGTGTATAACGAGAGTTTGCGTCTTAGAGTACAGATGAAATATAAATAGTAGACTAAACAGAGTAAAAAAACGGAGTAAAACAAAACACTATATTTTCGAAATTCATACGCAATGTGAATCAGTCTGCCGATCAATAATACATTGATAAGGTTTTGTGTTTTGTTGCTTTATCAAAAGAAGTCCAAACATTCCGTACAAGCCTTGTAACCACCTATTGTTTTATAGCGCACGAATTTCGAAAAAAGTGGTAAAGCAAAAGGTTTCTAGTACTAAAGTGTCAATTAAACAAAACTTAAGAAAGCAATAGAATTAGCATAAAATACCACTGTTTTTGCCCGCATAAAGGACCCGAATGTGCCTTGGGCCATTGAAGGCAATAATTCTCCATTCTCGTCTGTTAATTACTCAGTACATTTCTAAGTTATTTCGCATTTAAAACGAGAAACATATTTCCCTAGGCTACTTTGTTATTTACGATACTGTTTCAATTACTAGTACTTAACGCGGTAATCAGAAATCGACAAGCATTATATACGGTCTCATACCACGTCAAAAAGGTAGAGCACAAGTGTAGTATAGTGTGTACGAAGGCGCACAAGGAATTATGTTACACCAACCCTAAAAAGAAGGAGCTTTTTGACAATTTTGCAGTATTTATTGTATTTTTTGCAGTACTTATTGTGTTTTTTTACCACATTTGCAGTACGTACGAAGTGTTATAAAACCACAGACTAGACCCTTATTTAAGCTTGAATGACAAGCGGTTAAAATAGCCTAACATTTAGCGACCACAGCGCCCTAATAATACTTATATAATTGCCAATTCCAACAAAACATGTCATTTTATTGGCTATGGGCCTCCTTTTATCGCCAGAATGATAATCTACATCACAATGCACCGTCCGCAAAGCAATTATTTCAGATTAAGTGTAATTTTTTTATAATACGATATAATATGATATAAAGGCAGCCATTTCCACAAGGTGATAAAGTCGGAACCTGTTTCTTGGGGTGTTGAAGTCACGATTTAAACCTTTGTACATATTACGCTGCAAAGTGGTCAAAAAGCTCCTTCTTTTTAAGGTTTGTGTAACATAATTCTTTGTGCGCCTTCGTGCATACCATACTACACTTGTGGTCGACCTTTTTGACGTGACATGAGACAGCATATAATGTTTACTCTCGGTTTCTGATTACCGTCGTTCAAACCTGTATTTATAATTGTGAATCATCTTTTTCGTGTATATGGATTCCAAAGTCGAGATAGTGGATAAATCAGCTAATATGAACTGCCCTAGCATGCGCATTTTCTACAGGTGCACCGTAATTTTTGACAAAACACTTTGAATATAACGCAACTAAAGTCTGAAAAAAATGTAATTAATGGTCGTAATTATTGACAATTTTATGAAACGGAAATTCAATTTCAAACGTATACACAGGAGAAGTCAATCTTATCTCGACACATTTACTCTCTTGATGGCCAAAAATTATTTCTGGTAATTGCACGCTAATAACATCATTTTATTTCTACGTCAAACATAGATAAAGAACATTATTTTGAGAGTCTGGAATTACGAGCAGATGTTGTATATGCTCATCATCCATGATATCTAATCTATTCAGATTCTCAATGTTAGTTTTTTTATCGACTTAATCAAGATGAGACCATCCGTCTGTTGGTTACAACTGTGTTCATCATATGACCACCACCGTAAGGTTTTAGTTGTAAGTGTTGATGCATTTATTATATGACACTTCATGTCTGGAGATTGATGTGTTTTTTTCCGGCAGTGAGGAGGAAAAAAAGATGAAGACCCATAAATGAAAGATAAAAAATGGAGCATTAATTCACAACAGGAGCTGAAGATCAATATGGATCAATATTCGTCTGGTGGTCTATTCAAACGTTCTTCCAAAAATATTACTTCTTCAACACAAGAGGATAGCAACAAAAATCCTCCAGTCGAAGAGGAGCAAGAAATCCTTCAGCATTTTGGCTCATATACTACCCTACACGGACTTCACTTTACTCTTGATTCAACATCTCGATTGCGGCGAGTAATCTGGATTTGTTTGATGTTATGCGGGCTTGGACTTTTCTTACTTCAAATATCGATCAGTTTAGTAAAGCTGTATGCCAGAGAAGTCAGGATATCGAAAAGCGTGGAGTTTGCAAAAACTCTTCCCTTTCCTGCGGTCACAATCTGCAATCAAAACATGATGAAAAGGAGCAAAATAGCTGGAACAATCGCTCAGGATTATTTGGATAACATGGACGTGATCAAGAAGCTCTTTTCTGGTAAGCAATCAAAGGATGTTCCTTCGTTTGACGTGGAAAAAACACTTCAAAACGCTGGCCATCAGATTGAGGACATGATTCAATATTGTGAGTTTGCTGGAACTAACTGTTCAGAGATGTATGGCCATGAGTTTGTGTCTGCGTTGCCATCGTTTTTGGTGAGTTATTAGTTAATAGACCACATTTTGTGGATAAGGTATACTGAAGGTGATTATTGACAAAGAGTAAGACATTGTTTATATTCTAATCAAACACCCTTATGACTTGAAAACTCACAAAAATATATGAAGCGTTTGCCGCCTATGGCTTCTGCTTTAGGCATCTTCTCATGTGTTCAACCTATGAGTTGCGCCTTTCGTAATTTATCACACTGATTTCTTAAATATTTGAGTTTAAAGTGCACGGTAAGAGAGGTGGTAAGCCAAAACAAATACTAAAGCGGCCCTTTGGATATCTCTATACTGAGATATAAATAACAAAATGGCCAAGGTGTAGCCGAGCACCCAAGAAGCAAGTTAAGCATGTAGCTTCGCCTCGTGTATTAAATCTATATCTAACTCTCTGTAAATCGATCTCAGTATAGATGTTCGTGTATATGTGGTACTGCTCCAAGGTTTTTCTTAATAAATCAAATTATACGAAGCTTTTAGTATAATAGCCGCATTAATTTACTTTGTACGCTAAGCAAAAATTTCTGAGTACGGACAAAACTATATGACTTATTAAATCGTTTCCATAATCACTTCAAACAGCTTTTTACGATTTTCCACCCTTTTTATACTTTTGTAAGTAGAATTGGAAAACGTTGATCATTTGCCAAGATAAGAGCAAACAGAGAGCATGCAAACAATACAAAAATGGTCAAAAATTATCCCTTAAAGTAAATTTGCCATGAAGATTCATCAATATTTGATTCAGCTTTTAAAAAAGTACCTAAAACTGAAGTAGGTTTTCAGTTTCATAAAGTACTTTGAGTGATCGACTTGTTAAAATGCAAGTTAGAGGCTTTCATCTTCACATTGAGTTTGAATTTTTATGCCAATTAAAATAATTCATAATACGTTTTTTGATGCCAATTAAAACAAATCAGCCAATTAGAGTTCATGTTATAATTGCAAAATTTTACTCTGAAGTGCAATTCTTCAATTTTAACATACGCCAAAAAAGAAATATACCTTTGTAAAGAAGATCGAATGCGTTTTTGGTAACGTATATTTCCAAATTGAATAACTGGTTAATTAAGAAATTAATGAAAAGCTGTTTTCCGTGTTTGATAGCCTGATCAAAACACGCGTGATGTTGAGAGAACACGAGAGAGCGTAGTGAAAGCACGAGCCGTAGGCGAGCGTGTTTACTCTCGCTGAGCCGTTACACAAGTTCCGTACCTCGCCGGCATGAAGTGTGACCGTGTCGTACCAGTAGCCGTGATGAAGTCGGCTTCAACAGAACCATGCGTGTGGTCGAACTATTAACGCAAACTACCCATAACAGCATGATTGCCTGGTTATTATAAATAACTATTATATAATAGCGCGCGTTATATAATAGGTACGGAAAGTGCGTAACGGCTCAGCGTAATTAAATGCCAAATCTAATCACCAAAGAAAGGGTGTTGCATGTCCTGTCGCACTCTGTTAATGCGCTCAATATTTTGGTAGACGTGGACTGCAGTTTCTTTACTTGTTCAGGTGCGTCCTGTTAAAAGTTTTGTCACACTGCTGCTTATAGCCCTGCGTACAACTGACTGCACCCCGGGGGGGGGGGACTCCGATCGTAAATGGACGGGGATGCTCGTCGTACCTTTTAGGGGTCAAAATCTTCAATCTGGTACCTTTTAAGGTGTCTTGGACTTAAGTGGACTACCAGAGACATAGCTGGTACCTTTTAGGGACTGTTTTGGGGTAAATAACTACCTAAATTAAGCATGAAAGGGACCATTTCGATGATCTGAATTGAATCTTCAAAGCACATCGATAACAAAGTGTTTTATTACTTTAATTCTTTATTATTGTTTTTGAATTGGTACCTTTTAGGGGTAGAAATTAATTGTTGCCATTCCCACTCAGGTACCTTTTAGGGGTCATTTTCAAAATTTCCGACGAGCATCCCCGTCCTCTTATATATAGGAGTTCAAACCCCCCCCCCCCCCCCCCCTGCACACTGACTTTAACTGAGTCAATATGTATTTCTTTCAGCATGGACTCTGCTACACATTCCCAGCTAACAGTTCAGCCGTCCATGAAATTGGAGCTGGAAAATATCAGGGTTTAGTTCTACGTCTTAATGCTGAACCGCACGAGTATTACGGACCATTTAGCTACGATGGTACAGGGTTTAAAATCGCTGTCCATGAGCCGGGTATTTTTCATGATATTGAAAATAAAGGATATGATATTTCTCCTGGGTTTTACACCAGTCTTAGGATTAAAAGGAAAAAGGTGAGCGTTAAAAATTAAAATGTTTTCTTCATTATTAATAAAGCTTTTTTTGTATTGTATTGTGTTGTGTTGTGTTGTGTTGTGTTGTGTTGTGTTGTGTTGTGTTGTGTTGTGTTGTGTTGTGTTGTGTTGTGTTGTGTTGTAATTCACTGAAATCAGAGTCGTATTGAGGGACCAGGGATCAGATTTCTCATTAGCGTTTGTTGTTTGTTTATCAAACATGGCTAATTCTTCTGTCTATTTCCTTTTTCAAGTGAATTACAATTAAAAATAAAGCCCAATTTCAGAGAATGTTATTACAGACAGTCCGGTCTCGTCTGAAAAATCATGTTAAACTCGTCGCGTTCTAACTCAACCCGTGACGCACACACTCTTAGGGCCTTGTTTTATGAACCGTGCAGGCTTCTTTTGTTTTCTTTTTCCTGGGAGCAAAAGAACAAAAGAAGTCAGCCCGTTTAACCGGGCCAGCCCGGCCCGGTTCATATAATCAGGTCCTTAGATACAGTTTTGGAAAGCCTACCCATTGTCAGACCAGAAATGGCTCCAAAATCCAAACCCCTTTAAGTGCTAAGAGTATATATATACTAACGTCACCCGAAATTAACCCCCTTGCTGTTTCTTCCTTTATTTCACAGATAATCTCCATGCCATCACCCTATCCATCTAAGTGTGGATCGAAGAAGTTGCACTATTTTGAGCGATATACGCAACAATCTTGTCTCGCTGAGTGCTGGGGTCATTTTCTTGTCAGAGAATGTGATTGTCGCGTTGTTGGAATGGTTGGAAAAGGTAGGTTAACGTGTTTGATTTGTGCTGCACCTACAGTACCAGTACCAGTCATAAAAGGCATAAAAGGTAAAGGACCTTGTTTAACGTCGGTAGTTCCTTTAGCTGAGCTCATCTTCCAGGAAGCCGACGGTGCGCTCATTTTACCCCCCTCTCTCCATCAGTGCTCCGTTTCAAGGGTATTTAAAGCTACTTAAAGCTACACAGAAAGGAAGGAAGTCGAAACAAGGATGCGAGGTCAGGACTGGGGATCGAACGAGGGACCTCTCGCACCGAAGGCCACGCACTAACCAATTATGCCATCCTTACCTTAAATTTAAACTTTTTTTATCTTTCTTTCCTTCTTAATTCTTTCTTTCTTTTTTTCTATTTCTTAATCATATAAGCGGCACTATAACAGGTTGATATCAGTAATTTAACAATGAATAAGCTGTTGAATCCCAAAAGTTTAAATTTTCATTTTCAGATATTAAAGACTTCCGATTCTGCAACAGCACTGAAAGGGAAATGTGTGCAAAGCCTGCAAGTATCAAATTCAGTAAGTTGATAGAGTCTAGCCTGTTCCAATGGGAGGGGGAGAGGGGAGAGGATTAGCACCTCTCCCCGCCTTCTCGTATCCCCTTTGGGGTGCCGTTGTGCCTCATGCAAGCAGACTAAAATGTTTGTAATCTCATTAAAGAACTTTTTTATACGTAGTGACTATGTGTAATCAGTAGTCTTGTAATACCTTGATTAAATCAAAAGTAGTCGTTTCAGGAAACAAATCAGAACTGTGTGGATGTCCGTTGGAGTGTGAAGCAATCCAGTACGGTATACAAACATCCATGGCGTATTATCCATCGGAAACACTGTGGGAATCGATGTTCCCTCTCGTGGAAAGAATGACGGGACTCAATGCTTCTATTCCAGAACAAAGAGAAAAGATCCAGATGTTAGCAAGGTGAAGATAAATCATATTAACTAAACGCCTGAACGTAACCTTTCTTGCAATATAGAGTTACACCATGTGTCCACCGCTGTAACAGCTGCGTGCAACGTTGCAGAAAAGGTTGCAGAAATACAACTCGAACTGTTGCACGCGATATTGCGCCCTAAACAGCAACAGCGGTAGACACACGATGAAAATCTGTGCTGAGCGCAAAATGTCAGAAAATGTTGCAATAAAAGTTGCATTGTGTCCGAGCCTTTACACCGCGGGATTCAAGGAATAAATTATTTGGGCGCTCGTGCGTCTCAAAAGGCGGGAACACAGATGTCAATATGTAATCTGAAATAATCTAAACGACTGTTTATTACATAAAGATTATGTAAAATGCGATGATAAATATGTTTTTGTGTTCTTTGATCACTTCAGTAAAACTTAGCTATAGAGGGATCTAGCTATATAGAAGTTTGTTTATCTGTTAAACGGCTTCCTTCTTATTCTTTCAACCACATCTTTCATACTTGTTACTCTTTGTGTGATTGGTTGTTTGCGTTGCTAGGCAACGGTATTTGTTATTGATTGTGTGATTGGTTGTTTACGTTGCTAGGAAACGGTTCGCTTCAGTTACTATTTTCTTTGAAGACCTATCTACAGATGTGACGGAGGAGAAGAGCAACTATGACATTAGCGCTTTTGGGTGTAAGTATATGATAACAATAGCCAGTCAACGATCCCCCTACCCCTCCCGAGAGAGGAGCCTGTATACTAGCCATATATATATCCATCATTTGTTGAAGGATGGAAATCATTATCGAACTCAAAATCTTTCATTATCACATTTCCTTTAACGCAATTATTATCTAATTCACATTGTAAATTCTTACTTCCTGCTTTTAAATGAGAAACATATAATCGGAAATCATTAATTTACACAATTACTGTATGCAAGAACTCTCTTCCCTAGCGTGCCTTCCTACCTCCCTACCTTAGCAGTGTTTCGCTTTAAATTCAGAGTTATTTTGTTTTTCCTCTTGTACAGCGGACGTTGGAGGAAACATGGGACTTTTCCTTGGATGCAGTTTATTGACAGTCTGCGAATTTATTGATTTGATCGTTTTGGTTTGCCTACATCGATGGACTAAAAAATCGGATAAAATTGATGAAAGAAATGACCAGAATAATCCAGCAATGGTGAACAATTACATGACCTAAAGAATCCATGATATTAAAACACTAAATGTCGACTAAACAGCTCCTGCAGTACAGATGGAGACAGGGAGAAAAGAGGACACACACCCCTCCCCACTAAAAAAAACATCATACAATATGCGGCTTTCATGTGGATGTTAAAGAGTAAAAACGTTGAATTTCAACATTTTGCATACACTTAGGATCGCTATATGATGAAGAGGAGAGCGCACAGAGTCCGTCCCCTAAAAAATCATAATAACTGGCTTGCATAGCTTATAAAAGAACAAAAGCCTAGTATCACATCATCATCATATTTTCCCTCTTGGCCCATCCTTGCCCTTAGGGCATATCTGTTCAGGAAATCGTTCCCTGAGCAGCTGACTGAACTTATTTCTGTCCATCATGATCCTTCTAGCTTGCATTGAGTCTATCTGGAGGAGGTCTTCAACTCGCTTCCAGACTCTTGAGGTGGTTCTTTTATCAAAATAACATCATCATCATCATCATCATCCGTATTTGGCCCTGCGCATGCTCACTTTTAGAAATAGTCACGTGATGGGGCACATACAGATTTTCGAAGCTGATCCGGAAAACCCGTATCCATATCCAAATCAGAGGACACATCCAGAAATAGACACGAAATTGTCAAAAAGAATTATATGATAAAATGCTTATTGTCTGAGAAAATATTTGGCTCTGGGTCATTCTGTACGATCTGTCCGGCCCTCTCACTCAATCAATAAGAATAGGAATAAGAATATGTGAGAATAAAAATAAGTGCATTATAATATATTGATAAACCAGTTGCCTTTACGCACCCTTAAATTAAAGATCTTGCATTTTGCTCTTTTTGCAGATCGGGTTTTGAATCTATTAGGATTTTAGAGATACAAAACAACTCCCACTGACTAGATTCAAACAACTTACTTTAAAATGAGTAATTTTCATAAATCAAGCTGACATGTACATTACGCGGTACGCGCGGTTCCCTTAAGTCTTTTAAGACCAAAGCAACGCATTATTCATAGAAAGAAAAATTATTTTAATTAGATATGAATAAATACTAATATAAAACATAAATGTGAGGAATTTTTCTTTTAAGCTCAACCTCCCCTACCCCGTCCCATTTCCAATCCATCTTATTCGCTCTTTTCTTGACAAGTTTCTTTAATAAGTTTTTTGCTCGGATCAACAGTTTCCTTGACACATTGTACCTGTCAAGGGAAATGTGCTTGTGTATGTAGACGGCGACAAACAAACAAGTTTTTCATTGGCAAGTTTCATTATGCTAGAAGTATATACATTGCAAGCGGAATAATTGTTGGGGTTGCTTTGTTAACTCTTGTTGTCCGTTTACTAGATCAAGTCTTTACCTCGACAAGTTTTAATTTTCTTAACAAAGAAACTAACAAACCTGGACGACAAAAAATGGCTTTTGATTTGACCATGAAGGAATAGACAAACTAATAGTTGGTAGTAGACTCTAAAGCCATTGTTTTGTTTTGTTTCTTATCAACTACTACAAACTAAATAGTCATTTTTCTTTCACGGTCAAATGAAAATCACTCTAGCAAGTCTTTCTTGACAAGGAAAAATCGGAATGATATTCAAATTGAATTCTCAGCTAGCCTTTGGCTTTCTAATGTTCATTCAACTAAAAGAATCCTGCCTGTATTTGTCATCCTTTCTAATGTAAAAAGTGTTAGCCAATTGAACAAAAGGTCTTTTGTGATATAATAAAGTTTAATTTTATCAACACCATCTCAGTTTTAGACTTTTAGTGCCTCATCTAGCTGAAATTTCAGTAATATTGGTTACACAAGATCACAAAAATTAACTAGTTAATTTGAAGTATGTCTAGCCCTTTTCTAGAGGTAAGTCTTTTGTTTATAACTTGTTCAACTTCATTTCATGAGGTAGAATTATTTATCTTTACTGCTATAGCTGTTGTTTTGCGAATTACTATTTTGTCATACGTCAAAACTACAGTACTTCAAATTTTAAATCAATAAATTAAAACCAGCGTGAATATTACAGAAATAGGTACTGGATTATAATTATACTGCAATTTGCTGTCTTTTTGTCTGGAATCTTAAAAAATGAAGTTATAGGAACTTTTTTCATGAACGTTGCTTTCTTTTTTATCGCAGTGAAATAAGATAATTAAATATAGCACTCACTGAATAATGACTTGTCAACCCATATGATAATAATAATAGGCAGATGGTTGATTTCTCATAAGGTACTAAGTTCTAAATTAACGACGATGACATATTGTTTATTGCCATCAGATTGGCAATGAGGATTCAAAACTCTTAATGTATAAATTATTGATAGTTGGAACTAAGCTCTAAGTATTAATTTTATCTGAAGTTGTGTTTATGGCTATATGTTATTATTACTGAGTTCAGTACTCTTGACCTGGAGTGATTGGAAGAAACAAACACATGAAATACGTGATGACAACAAATAGAGACAACTAAGAAGAGAGCGGCGACAGTATATAAGGTAAGATAAGTCACAGAGGAAAGAAGTGACGGAGTGGCGGAAAAATTCGGGAAACGGAGAGATATTGTCCTCTTCCCTTTTAATTTTTCAACGGTTTTTACCCTCTTCATGAGCCAAACGACTAAACAACAGAGTTTAAAAGAGGCTTAACTGTAAGGAATCAGTGCGACCTAACAGTTTTGGAGCTGTATTCATTTGATGCATTTACCATATGAGTACAAGAGTTTACCAATGCGAGTTCACCATTAAATGTTCTTAAAGCGCTCACAAGTGTACCGCAAGATTTCCATCTATCCAATATATGATTTCTATCAGATAACGAAGATAGAATTGTCAATGACAAAAAAGGAAAGATATCTTTTGGGTCTGTCTGTTTGAAAGTTTCTATTTAGTCGTTTTCATGTGAAGTTTTCATTACTGCATGTGTGTTTTTTTTTTCGTTTTGTTTTTTATTTTGTTTTGTTGTTGTTGTTGATATTGTTGTTGTTGTTGTTTTTATTTTGTTTTTATTGTATTTTTTACTATTACTTTGTTTATTTATTTATTTTTTCCTGACAAGTCGCGCGATTTGAAGGGCTAGCTAGCACATATTTACCTTGGCTTTAATACAAAAGTCATTTGATAAAGGACAACAGATCCCCCAGAAAGCAATTTAATTAAAGCTCAATTTACACGAAAACCTTTTTATGGCACGGCACCCCTAATTCTGGACACGCGGCCCATCATTTTTGGCACCCGCAATTATCATCGTGTGAACGGAAGGTTTGTTGGTCTGATAGGTGTGCAGTACCCAAAATTATTATATGGCTTGAACATTGCCTGAATGCTGATTGGCTGGCGCACGGTCTGTCCAAAAGCGTATTTGAGAAGTTTGGACCATTACCATGGCAATTGCGTATTTTGTATGGACCGAGAAATTCAAAAACTACAAGTAAAGTTTTTTCGTTTGTTTTAAGAAAAAACGTCTTAGAACATCACGATAGCTTGATCCTTTCTTAAATTTCGACAATGGGCAAGGAGTCTGACAGTGAGCATTCGCTGAGTGAATTCTATTATCCGGTTTTCGAGAGTGAAAACGACGAAAACTTGTACATAAAGACCGGAAGTTCTTTTTTTCACGACGAAATGCCATATAATAAACGATTTATTAACCTCACTTGCTCGGTCTGAACGGGAAAATATCAGACCTCGGTCTTTTTTGTACGGGACCTCGCTGCGCTCATTCCGTACTGTCAAGACCTCGGTCTGATATTTCCCCGTACAGACCTCGCGCTCGGTTAATAATCTCTTATAATCGGACCTTATGCCAAGATTCACGTATGGATGTCGTGCCATAAAAAGGTCGTGTAAATCAGTCTTAAATCTAATACTAATGAGCATGTAATTGTACTAGGATTCAATAATAGGTTTACTAGATTATGGGCCTTAATTTGTTAATATAATGATGCCATCTTTCACGTAATGTGATAATAATAAGCACTTTAATCTAATCTTATTACGCAGCTACTTTTCCATTTGATTTAATATCCCTGATCATTCAAACAGAATACGGCTATATATACAGAGATATAGCGAAGAAATACAGAATACAGAGATAATAGCGAAAAAACTTCAAGAGCATTTATTCTTATTTTGATAGAAAAGTGTACCCAAAATTGAGCGCATTTTAGAGTATGTATTTGGTTAACTCGTGGATACGGTAAGCATTCAAGTGCTTAATAATTTATATGATGTCGTTTTAAGTCATTGTTATTTTTGGCAGGGTTTTTTCATTTGCTATAATTAAAGATTACAAAGATCCGAAAACAAGGGGGGACAAGCGCCGAAATACATATGTACAAAACTGTTTTATAAGAACATAATCAGCATAAGAAGAAGAGGAAATATGCGTCTTTATATGTTTATAAATGAGATGACTTAGTTTTTTACCATGCCAACTTCTTTCTTACTAGAGAGAATCCTATTATGAATTTGTCTTTTTTTAATAAATTTGTCAATAAATATTTTCAATAAATTGTTCAATAATCGATCCGAAAGTCAGTCAAGAAAGATCGAAGTAGAAAAGTTACCGTAAACGTAAATTTCATGATGTTTTACAGTTGTTTTACAATTTCTTAAATATTATAAATTCAATCAGCCAGAGCTATACCTTTTAAATCTAAGTGTCATGTTTTTCACAAGATGTGAAAATCAAATATGAACTATATTTTTAAACACATTGTTAAAGGAGTTCATTCCTGTTGAGTGGCCGCATGCATCGCTGTTATTATCTTTAAACAAAACACTCTTGGCTGTTTTTTCCTTATTTTCATGCAAATACAATAGTTATTTTTTGTCAATAATTAACACTTATTGACTGGGACCGAGGGAAACAGTATGTTTTTGTGGTCCGAGACTCGCTGATGTTTCCCGAAGCGGGCAGCTGAGGGAAACATCAGCGGTCCTCGGGACCACAAAACATATGTTTCCCGAGGTCCCAGTCAATAAGTGTTTTGTTATATACCAACTGTCAAAGAACAATCAAAACGCATAGTTATGATCACACATTTTTATTCCAAATCTGACTTATTAACCTGTGCGCATCTGATATTTCTCTTTTCTTGTTTTCTGAGGGTCAAAATTGAGGGCCCTCGATGATGTTGAATTTCGTTTCTTTCGCAAGATGTCGTGATAATCCATACCTAATTGAGATAAGAGTGTTCTTTGTGTAAAAAGACCCATCTTGCTTTCTTGCATTTACATAGTACATAGAACTGTTGTAACAATTGGTTTAGTTCGAGTTTTGTGAGACCTTCAAAGTCGGCAGAAATTCCTTTTTCTAAGCAAAAGTCTCTTAGAATCTTCACAGCTTAATTGTTTTGTTGCATTCTTTGTGGATTTAGACTCTTTGTCATTCAGTAACTTTTCGATATCTTCGTCCGTTCTGCTTGCAAATCTTGCACTTTCCTCCATTTTTGTGTTGTCTGTTTTGTCGTTATTGTTAAAATGAAGTTTGTAGCGGACGCGCGAGCGCGCTGGTTTTCCCGCTTTTTTCAACCAAGGACCTCAATCAACTTCCGGTTTTGTTATTACCGGTCAATAAAACTCACTGTTGCCCGCTGAGAGTAGTCGCTAAGGAAACAGCAAAATTTGTTGACGTTCACGTGATGCGCTCTCGCCCAATCAGAGCACGAAAAAAATTGACTTTGACAGTTGGTATATAACAATTAACTTTGTATGGCAGACGGCCTAGCAATAGCAATTTAGTTGTTTTATTCTTCAATTTCGCTTTTCAAAACTTCACAAAAAGATATAGTCAAAAGAAGCCTGGAAATTACTTGCTATGGATAAAATTCTTTTTACCGTAATGTAGTAATTAACCGTACTATTAATATAACGTAAATAATGTAATCTGGATGCCCAAGATTTCCAAAGTGGACAAATTCGTCAAATCTATGATTAAAAATTCAACATGATAAAGACTTCGGCTTTGCATGAGTTAGTTCTGGATTAATTGAGTTGTGATTTTTGACATTTATTTTTTTCGTAGATCTATCCACATCAATTAATTGAGAGAAGACTCGGTAAACCATGGACCAGTGGAAGACTCATTTCAAACCTTCCGATACTAACGCAACACCAACTGCCACACAAGATGACGACAAGACAGTCCAACCTCCCTCGTGCTTCGAAGGCTGGACTCTCGACAAGACAGCCCAACCTTCTTCGAAAGCAGAGGAACAACTTATTCACGATTTTGGCTCGTACACAACACTCCATGGATTTCACTTTGTTCTTGAATCTGGACCTTCTTGGAGGCGTTTGCTGTGGACCTGTTTGATGATGTTCGGCTTCGGGTTTCTAATTGGTCAAACTTATATCAGTCTAAAAAGGTTGACTGCTAACGAAGTCGTGATATCAAAGAGTGTAGAGGTCGCTAGGACTCTTCCTTTTCCTGCGGTAACAATCTGTAATCAAAACATGATGAGAAAGAGCAAAATACTTGGAACAATAGCTCAAGATTATTTGGATCAAATGGACTGGATCAAATTTACGTACGCAGGTCAGAAACCGAAAGAAGTTCCTTCATTTGACATCGGAGAAACACTCCAGAAAGCTGGTCACCAGATTGAAAACATGGTTCAACATTGTGGATTTGCAGGTGAAGACTGTGGTGGGAAAGTTGTACGTCAGTTCTTCATGCAAGCAGCACCCTCGTTCATGGTAAGTACAAATCAAAGAAGGAGAATACTCTGATCGAGTACCTTCAAGATTGAGGCAGCCAGTGATAGGAGCTTAACTGAGAGCCGCAAGATAAGGTTGTATATTTGTTACCCTGGTACAGACTTTACCCATTCAATGCATCCTTAATTCACCCACACACAAACAGAACTAATTATGCCCCAAAACACGATACAACGTCTTCTTTAACACTGCACTGAACACTATGTCGAACAACAAGAGGTGTAGGATCGCGTTCTACTTCTGAAAATGTTGCGCGCAACGCTGCAGGAACGCTGCATCGTGGTCGGGCCTTTATGCATCCTGCCCCTTGAAGAAAGCTGGAACTAAAGTATAAACTCAAAAAGGCATATTCTTATACTGAAAAAGATGCGTTACAAGATCATTCATTGCCTATACTACTCTTGAAACATATAAAATGTCAATAACACTAATTTACTATTCTTGCAGCATGGGCTATGCTACACATTCACCACTAACAATTCCATAGTGAAGGAGGTTAGCAATGGCAGACGTCAAGGCTTACAGCTTAGACTTGATGCCGAACCATTCGAGTATTACGGACCATTTAGCTACGATGCTACAGGGTTTAAAATTGCAGTCCACGAGCCTGGTATTTATCATGATATTGACAACCTAGGCTACGATGTTTCTCCTGGGTTCTCCACCAGTCTTCGAATCAAAAGGGTCAAGGTATGATATGCCAAATAAATAGGTCAACCCATCAAATATAACTCTTTTTTTCCGCGGGCAAATTTCCTTACCATAATTACGGAAGCAAAGGTGGACGAGCGGTCAAAAGCGTTGGTCTGTTACCTCTGTGGTCTCGGGTTCGATTCCTGGACGGGCCATCATATGGGCTTGAGTTTGTTAGTTCGTTCTCTCCCTTGCTTTGAGGGTTTTTCTAATTTTCTAATTTCTAATTCAGTTTTCTTTCCTCAGTAAAAACGAACTAGTGAGCTGAGAGTTGTGTGCACAGAATATAGAGTGTAGTGGTAGTTCAATTCAATTGAAACACCCAGTTCAGATCAACCTAAGAAATTTTGGAGATTTGTTAAATCTAAAAGACAAGATAACATAGGGATTAATATATTAGAGAAAGATAATGCTAATGTATCAGATAATAATGGGAAGCTAATATTCTCAATGAATTATTTCCACTCTATTTTTCACCTCAAAGAGAAGCTTGACATTTTTACCTAGTTTAGACCCTAGTCTATCATTGCCCAAATTTGAAAACACATAATGGTGACACCATTGGGGTTCAAACACTCTTAGCACTCTCTTAATGTAAATAAAGCTAGTGGGCCAGATGGTGTGCCAACCTATATTTTGAAAGAGCTATCACATGAGTTGGCACCCATTCTGGCTTCACCTTTTTCAACAGTCATTAGATCAGGGTCAATTACCAAATGACTGGGTTAAAGCTAATGTAACTCCAATCTTTAAAAAAGGGAAAAAATCTCTGGCTAGCAGCTATAGACCAATATCTCTTATTTCAGTAACATCTAAAATACTAGAACATATATGCCATCATATTTGGAAGCACTTGGAAGATCATAATGTGCTTAGTAATTTTCAACGTGGTTTTCGCAAGCGGAGGAATTGTGAAACCTAACTTATAATGGCAACACATGATCTAGTTAGTGCAATGAACTCCAAGAAACAGGTTGATGCCTTTATATTAGATTTCTCTAAAGCTTTTGATAGAGTACCTCATCAGAGGTTGCTCTATAAGCTAAGTCATTATGGAATTCAGGGCAGTTTATTGTCCTGGATCCAAGTGTTTCTCACTAAGAGAACACAGAAGGTAGTCTTAGAAGGTGTTTTATCAAATCAGTGTTCTGTCATATCGGGAGTCCCCCAGGCACGGTTCTAGGACCATTACCGTTCCTGATTTACATTAATGACTTACCCTCATGTATTTCATCAACAATGAGATTGTTTGCAGATGACTGTTTTCTATATCGCAGAATAAATAGTCCAGATGACTACCAGATTATACAGAAAGACTTAGATGCTCTAACTAAATGGGAGAAAGATTGGCAAATGTCATTCAATGTTGATAAATGCCATACCATCCGTTTTTCCACGAAAAAATCTAGTATAAGATACAATATATACCCTTGATAATCATGTTCTGACTAGAGTCCATCACACTTATACTTAGATGTTATTCTTCCTGAAGATCTTAAATGGTCAGAACATATAGCACATGTAACATCAGGTGCCAAGCAACTATTGGCGTTATAAGAAGAAACTGTAGAAATGTTTCTGTAGCTTGCACAAATCCCAAACTTTATAATAGTTTTAGTTCGACCTAAAATCGAATACGCCAATTCTGCCTGGTACCCATATTTACAAAAGACATACATCGACTTGATATGATCTAACGTTCCCGGGGGGGGACTCCGATCGTAAATGGACGGGGATGCTCGTCGTACCTTTTAGGGGTCAAAATTTGCAATCTGGTACCTTTTAGGGTGTCTCAGACTTAAGTGACTACCAGAGACATAGCTGGTACCTTTTAGGGACTGTTTTGGGGTAAATAAACTACCTAAAATAAGCATGAAAGGGACAATTTCGATGATCTGAATTGAATCTTCAAAGCACATCGATAACAAAGTGTTTCATTACTTTAATTCTTTATTATTGTTTTTGAACTGGTACCTTTTAGGGGTAGAAATCAATTGTTGCCACTCCCACTCAGGTACCTTTTAGGGGTCATTTTCAAATTAATTTCCGACGAGCATCCCCGTCCTCTTATATATAGGAGTCCCCCCCCCCCCCCCCCCCCCCGGGCCAACGTTCAGCAGCTAGGCTTTGTTTTAATAATTATTCAACGGAACCAGGAGTAGTAACTGATATGTTAAATAAATTGGAGTGGCCATCCCTTGAAGGAAGACGAATCCTCTCTCGATTATCAATGTTTCATCGGGTTGTTTATCGTACTGTTGATATCGATAGAGATTTGTATCTTACTTCTTTACCTCGTACTTCAAGGGGTGGTAACTCCAAAACCTTCTTAAGACCACATTCAAATTGCAATCAACATGCAAATAGCTTTTATGTTTTCCCCTGGCTTTGCAACTCAAACTATTAAAATGTGCTGCTGCTTTTCCTGAAGCTTGTTTACTGGGCAAGGCAATAACTCAACACACCTGAGTTGGGAATGTTATGGCTGTGGGCTAAGGGACCCACAGCCGCTTTATTGAAACAGCCAACATAAATACATCATGTAAAACTACTATAAAATGTGGATGTACGAAATCTAGGCTTGCCCCAGTAAAGGTGAGGGCACGAAAACGCCAGATACATTTTTCCGTGGTCAGTCAATCAATGGAATAGACTTCCAGGTGATATCGTTAAAATAGATAACAATTTAAAATTTAAGGCCGCTCTGCGTGACCATCTTATTGAAACCGGGAAGTGGTTTTAAAAAATTTTTATCATATATATACATATAATTTTAATTTTATTATTATTATTTATTTATCATTTATATTTTTATTTTTATTGTATTTATATTGATGCGATGCGTTGATACGCTTTATCAATTAATAAAGTAGATGTAGATGTCCCCCAATTAGTGTCTCCCAACTAATGTCTCCCAATTAGTGAGCAAACCCCAGACGAATTGGCCATGGCAGTATAATAGCCTTTGCCATCTCAGGTGGTACCAAAAATCGTCTTGGCTCATGACATGGACTATTACAGTTTGAGCTATTTCTAGAGCAAGCCTCTGTCTCATTACATGTCATTAGGTTATTTATTTGCATTGAATCAATATTCAGCTCGAGTTGTAGCAGTTGTAGTTAATCGGCCATGGTATAACTAATACCAAACTTTCAGTGCAAGCATGTGGAGTTGTTTACAAAGCAGCCCAAAAAGTGTCTTTGGATGACTAGCACAAGCTCCTAAACACACATTCAAAATTCTTACCCTTAGCTACGTATACGCTATCGATACGTTAGTGTAATTAACCTGTCGGTGTGTTCTCTATCTTTAGACAATCACCAAGCCATCACCCTATCCAACTAAGTGTGGGTCAAAGAAGCTGCATAATTTTGAACGATACTCGCAACAATCATGTTTAGCTGAGTGTTGGTCTCAGAAGATCGCCGAGCTGTGTAACTGTGGAGTTCTAGGATTGGTTGGTAAGACAACCTGATATTTAATCAACTCATGGTGACTTTTCTGATGTAAAATAGACACGAGGATAACAAAATGTGCGTAAATTGTTGCAGATTCTGCAGATTTCCCCGTCTGTCCATATACACAAACAACAATGTATCTTGTAACACTTGATACTAATCTCGCGATCTGATTGGTTGATTAGAGTGTGTCAATAAGACGACAGACACACTGCTGACGCGTTTCGGCGCGCGCGCTCGTTCTGTTGTCCCGTTTGAATAGAATTTTTTAACTTTATCACAAATAATTGTTGTAAAAAACGGTTTCAAGATGGTTTTAAGTTGTCTGTTCTCTTACTGACACACTCTTGTGATGCCATAAAATGTTCAAAACTTTGCAGTGAAATCGCTTAAGCATTTGATCTTATAGACAGCCCAATACTTGATTAAATTTCTGTAAGTTTTGCTAGCTGGCGATGGAACAACATGTTACGTTGATCCTGTAAGTCGGTTTGAAAGCCACTTTGGCCTGCGTAGGTGACGGTTTTTCCCCGTAGCTCCCCCCCTTAAACCCCTTCCCTTTTGCCCCTCCCTTACCACCACCCCCCCCCCCTAAACCGCCAGCTATACGCAGTCACTCCATCTAAAAAACATCAACATATTGATCGATGAGACGACTTAGAGAAGGCGAGGAAGCATGATCATGAAAAGCTACAGTTGTAGCCGCACTGACCAAACATTTTGAAAGAACGGAAAACCTCAATCTCTGATAGATTACCGGCTTACAATCGCTGATAGATTACTTACAATCGCTGATAGACAATCTTATTTGACAGGAGTGAACATCACCAGGTACTGCAACAATACTGAAATGAACCAATGCACCCCACAGCTCAAGAATGTACTACGTAAGTTAATTGTATTTACAAATAGCACCTACTAAATCAAACTATTTCGCGAACAGTGATGGGTGGATCGTTGAGAGGAAAAATGAACATTTTAAAGGGTGACAAGGGTGGCGCGCAGTGTGTCACCACTCATGCACCTCTCTCCGCTGTGGTCCAGGCTCGAGTCCCAGCTTGGGCACTGGACATGTGAGTTAAGTTAATTGGTCTCTCTGATCTCTTACCAAGAGGGTTTTCTTCCTCGTGGACTAGGATTTTCTTCCCTCCTTGAAAACCAACACTGTTTCAATTTAGAGCTGTGCTCTGTCATCAGGCAGTTTGTATGGCGGCACAATTTACAGGCCTTCAACCCGACCACGTTGAGCTGCTGCATCCTTGCAATTCAGCTGTTAGGCTGCAGTGAAGATAACTAGCCATAGCCCTACCCCATCCTCTGCCGGCGCCTCAATTTTTTTTTCATTTGCAAGTTTTTTCTTACTATAAAAACCGTCTGATGTCTTAATTTACTTTAGAAATCACTCCAAAAGATTGTGGATGTCCAGTGGAGTGTACGTCTATTCAGTACAGCGTACAGACATCCATGGCTTACTATCCATCCCAACATCTTTGGGACTCTCTGATCCCCATAATGGCCAATCTCACAGGTCTTAATGCTTCCGACCCGACAGAAAAAGCACAAATTCAGGAATTAGCAAGGTAAATAGAACAACACTCAATTCAACGAAAATAGCTCAAATATTCAGGAACAATTTCTTTTATGGATATAAAAAACATACTATAGACCCAACTTTAAGTGATCTATATTAAGCATGTAAGTGTTTTGATGACGTCACGTGAAAGCTAAGAATACTTGCATGCATTATAGTTCTGCACGAATCATTCTGCTTGGGTTATTGAACGGTGCTCATCACGAGTGTTCTGAATACAAATGGACACATACGAACTTGCTCTACACAGTAACCCCAGTTACCCAGTAATTAGAGCGTCAGACTGCAGAAGGTTACGGATTCAAGACCCTTCTGCGTCTCGGAGTTTTTAACGAGTCATTTCATACTCGAAGAAACTCTACACGTATTACTAACACTGGCTCGTTTAGTACGACACCTTGTGGAATGTGTCCTTCATGTCTTTCCTTTTCTCAACATCCTACCCCTCTCCCCTTCCCTTCTCTCCCCTCCCCTCCCCTCCCCTCCCTCCCCTCCCCTCCCCTCCCCTCCCCTCGTACTCCATGAATGTGTACGTTTGACACATGGATCTCTATGGAGGATTCCTCCCTCCCCTCCCCCACTCCCTTTCTCTGACGCTGTAGTTCTCCCAGGATGACGGTCTTGCAGTCCTTTCTTCCTTGTTGTATTTTATAACAGATAATGTACATCACAGTGAAGAACGGTATAACTTATGGAATAGACATATCTTAACCTTAATAAGTGGCTTGATAATTTTGTTGCTAGGAAACACAATGCTGTGGTAAACATATTCTTTGAACACATGCTTACAGACGTCACAGAAGAGAAAGCACGGTATGACATCAGCAAGTTCGGGTGTAAGTGATAAAAACGGAACTCATCGTCAATTTTGTTATTGATTAAGTAATAATGCAGTAATTTTCTTCGGAATTGCACCCTAAACATTCCCATCTGCAGCTTAATTGTTTCACAAAGCCATTGCAACGCGTGTTGCAGAATCAATTGCACTATCAGGTTAAAGTTCCTTTTTGTATTTTTTCCTAATTTTATATAGCGGACACTGGAGGCAACATGGGACTCTTCCTTGGATGCAGTTTGTTGACAGTTTGCGAGTTTATTGAGTTAATCGTCATGATTTGTCTAAATCGATGGAGAAAAGGATCAGCTAAGGTTAATGGATATACTCATAATGGCCAAAACTAAATGAACAAGTGAAGATCGATGGTCAAGTAGTGACAGAACCGAGTCATGACACACATTTACTGACCAACTGAAGAAGGCATAAGCAAAGGCCGCAACTCTAAGACTGACGTGTCCAAAGATTTCTACCAACTGCATAAAGTCATTCTACAGCTTAATTTACCAGACATTTATCCTGCCATACTTCGCACATTGTAGTCTTTTATTAGTTACTGTTAGAAAAGTACAAAGCAAGCGTTTCGATGATGTTATATTTTATGTTTACCCATATTACAGATGTTTGCTGTAGCTAATTTAAGTCATAACTAGGCATTTCAGTCACTTTTTGTCTTATACATGTATAAATGGAATATTTGCACGCAAATAGGATTTTTATGTTTTCTCCTGACTCTTGACTCTAGAGGCATTATGTAATTGTTGTAACCTTAGATCTTTAAGTTGAAGCATTCACGCATGTGAGGTCGGTATGGGGTACTGGGGTAGCAGCAATTAAAGTGATCTCCCTCTTAGGGCAACACAACACGTGAGCTGTCAGACGAAGCTATTCATTCTGATCCTGCATACTTCATACCAGCTTGTACCTTTAATTTTGCCCTCGTCCTCCCCATGCCTTCCTCGTCTTGTCTTGATGTCTCCAATATGTCTCCAACATCATCTAGCGTTTTCGTGCCCTTACACCTTTACTGGGGCAAGTCTAGATTTTGTACATCAACTTCACATTGTATTTTAACATTATGTGTTTTATGTTGGATGTTCTAATAAGCGGCTGTGCGTCCCTTAGCCCACAGCCATAACACTCCAAACTTAGGTGTGTTGAGTTATTGCCTTGCCCAGTAAACGACTCAGGAAAAGCAGCAGCACATCTTAATAGTTTTGAGTGGCATAGCCAGGGGAAAACATAAATGTCTTTAATATATTTGGAGCTTAATGTCTTTATTCACCTTCCCAGAGTTTCCCAGAATTCATTACGATTCAGCGCGCGCGAGCGAGGTCAGGGGACAAAATTATTAAAGCAAGTCTTAGATACACTAGAAAAATTCGCCAAAAAACGAGTATAGTACCTATAAACTCCAATAACAGTTCATAAGAATGGTTGTGAAGAAATTCTCTAAAGTTTCTACTACTTCTGTTATGACATAATCAACGTTTTTCTCAACGTTTTTCTCAACGTTTTTACAATCCTTACCATTGTAAATATATAAATAATTTATTTAATATTATATTGTAAATAGTTTGTAATTCAGCCATATGGCTGCAATGAATTATATTAATAAACCATCTATCTATCTATCTATCTATCTCATATAAATGCAAGAGTTCCCAATAAATGCCATCATTTCTTAATATTTTTGTCCCCTGACCTCGCTTGGGCGCGCAAATCATAAAGAATTCTGGGAAACTCCGGGAAGGTGAATTATAATGGCCCAGAATATATTAGGGATTTTTTCAGCCCCTAACTAACTAACTAACAAATTACCAAACTAACATTTATTATTTATTTGTTTGTGTTTGCGCGTGTTGTTCCTAATACCATAGCAACAGTAGCAACAATTTTTGTTAATACGTAACGTACGCTCTAAATCATGATTATGGCAAGCATAGCCGAAAGATTGGTAAATTATAAGATCTAAAAAAACAATTATCTTCCTTATTTAGAATAGATAATGTTAGAATATACGTATAAGCAGATTGCACGTAAAAGGGACGAATAACATTAAATAAAAACATAAATTTAACGTCTTCTCATCTATTCACTAGCTCGAATTAACAAATATTAATTTTGGAATCATGTTTTCAACAACACCTTGAAAACTCTAAACAAAGTTTGAACTGAACTGTATAATTTGATGTTTGTCAAGTGCTTTTAATTAACTTTGCTAGGAAAATGCTTGTCATGGCAGTATTTAGTTGTTCCTTCTATTCAACTTCGCTTTTCAAAACTTCCCAAAAAGATTTAAGTCTTCCTATCCTCATTTATCTCTTGAAGCCTCCCTTTTTTTCACATAAAATCTCATTTTTGAGCATGAATTATATTTTAACGATTATGCAAGATTTATAGATCTCTTTTCCTTCGTTGTTTTTGATCCTATATCAGACCATGTATGCCACTCTTGGCAGTTGATTCTTTCATATGCAAATATTCGTGTTCATATATCATAAAACGAACAGTTCACGGCGGAATATGACAAAATTAGCATACGAGAGTAAAGAGGCGTATTTCAGTCTCAAAGGTAAGTGGAAATAATTACCTGTGCCGTTCATTATTTTCTCGGCCTGTATGTTGAATCCTTGAACAGCAAATTAAAATATCATAGATGAGCAAAACTGGTAGGACGATGCAAATTTAATTTCAATTAGTTGACAGATCATGTGACAGTAAGATAATAATTACAATAATAAACTTTATTTACGCGTCAAAGATAAACAGCTAATTGAGGACACAAAAGATATAGCTTAGATAGATAAGATAGCTTCGAATTGCATTAATGATATAGTGTGATATAAAAGTACAAGTACTTTGATCAAATAAATACTCGTTTCTCGTTCGCGGCCATAGATGCATCCGTAAAGCACTTTTTTACTTCTTTTCTCATCATCATAACAAAAGCAGTTGTTGATTTATTGAATGTGACTTCTGTATTGATTGAGTTCTAATATTGATTGCGTTCTGGACTGATTTTTGCCATCTATCTTTTCTCGTAGATAAAAACTGAAAATAACAACACATCATTTAACGGAGTAAAGGCTCGGTAAACCATGGACCAATTGGAGACTCAGTTCAAACCTTCCCACACTAACGCAACAACTACCACGCAAGATGACGACAAGACAGTCCAACCTCCTTCCAAGGATCAACTTATTCAAGATTTTGGCTCGTACACAACACTCCATGGATTTCACTTTGTTCTTGAGTCTGGACCCTCTTGGAGGCGTTTGCTGTGGACCTGTTTGATGATGTTCGGCTTCGGGTTTCTAATTGGTCAAACTTATATCAGTCTAAAAAGGTTGACTGCTAACGAAGTCGTGATATCAAAGAGTGTAGAGGTCGCTAGGACTCTTCCTTTTCCTGCGGTAACAATCTGTAATCAAAACATGATGAGAAAGAGCAAAATACTTGGAACAATAGCTCAGGATTATTTGGATCAAATGGACTGGATCAAGTTTACGTATGCAGGTCAGAAACCCAAAGAAGTTCCTTCATTTGACATCGGAGAAACACTCCAGAAAGCTGGTCACCAAATTGAAAACATGGTTCAACATTGTGGATTTGCAGGTGAATACTGTAGCGGGAAAGTTGTGCGTCAGTTCTTCAAGCAAGCAACGCCATCGTTCATGGTAAGTACAAATCAAAGAAGGAGAATACTCTAATCGAATACCTTCAAGATTGAAGCAGCCAGTGATGGGAGCTCAACTGAGAACCGCAAGATAAGGTTGTATATTTGTTACCCTGGTACAGCTTTAAGCTTCACCCATTCTTTGCATCCTTAATTCACCTACACACAAACAGAACTAATTATGCCCAAAACACGATACACTGAACGTCTTCTTTAACACTGCACGGAACACTATGTCGCACAACAACATTCTGCAAATGTTGCGCGCAACGCTACAGGACAGCTGTATCGTGGTCCGGACCTATATGCATGCTGTCCTCTGAAGAAAGCTGGAACTAACTGAGTGTAAACTCAAAAAGGCTTTTTTTACTGAAAAAGATGCGCTATACGAGATCATTCACTGCCTATACTACTCTTGAAACATATAAAATATCAATAACCCTAATTTGCTGTTCTTGCAGCGTGGGCTATGCTACACATTCACCACTAATAATTCCATAGTAAAGGAGGTTAGCAATGGCAGACGTCAGGGCTTACATCTTCGACTTAATACCGAACCATTCGAGTATTACGGGCCATTTAGCTACGATGCTACAGGGTTTAAAATTGCAGTCCACGAGCCTGGTATTTATCATGATATTGACAACCTAGGCTACGATGTTTCTCCAGGGTTCTCCACCAGTCTTCGAATCAAAAGGATCAAGGTATGATATGCTAAATAGGTCAACTCATCAAATATAACTCTTTTTTGACGGGCAAATTTCCTTACATTAATTAAGGAAACAAAGGTGGACGAGCGGTTAATTTCTCCTTTTACTTCGAACGCTTTTTTCTCCGGGTCCAACTGTTTTCCCTCCTCAGAAAAAAACGAACTAGTGAGCTAAGAGTTGTGTGCATATTAGAATATAGAGTGTAGTGGTAGTGTCCGGCCTCAATTAGTGTCTCCCAACTGATTTCCCCAAATTAGTGTGCAAGCCCTAGACAGATTGGTCATGGAGACTTCAATAAAAACCGTCTGAGCTATTTCTAGATCTAGCTTCTGTCTCATTAGATTATTTGGATCAACCTCAGCTCGCGTTGTAGTTAATAAGCCATGTTATAACTAATACCAAACTTTCAGCGCAAGCATATAGAGTTATTTACAGACTAGTAACTAAAAAGGTGACTAGCAAGAGCTCCTAAATACACATTCAAAATTCTTACCCTTAGCTACGTTAGTGTAACCTGTCTGTGTGTTCTCTATCTTTAGACAATCACCAAGCCATCACCCTATCCAACTAAGTGTGGGTCAAAGAAGTTGCATAATTTTGAACGATACTCACAACAATCATGTTTCGCTGAGTGTTGGTCTCAGAAGGTCGTCGAGCTGTGTAACTGTAGCGTTCTGGGAATGGTTGGTAAGACAACCTGAAATATAATCAATGTATGGTTAATTTTCTGATGAAAAAAGACATGAGAATAACAAAATGTGCGTAAATTGTTACAGATTCTGCAGGTTTCTCCCTGTCTATCCATAGGCATAAAAAACCGTAGTTCATCGCTAGCTGACACGCGATGGAACAATTAACATGTTCATCCTGTAAGTCGGTTTGAAAGCCACTTTAGCCTGCGTAGCCCTTCCCCTTTCCCCCTCCCTCCCCACTCCCTAAACTACCCGTTATACGCAGCCACTATTTTGTAAAAAAGATCAACGTGTTGATCGGTGACACGAACTTAGAGAAGGCCAAAAACTGACCAAAAACTTTAAGACTGAAAGAATGGAAAACCTCAATCGCTGATAGATCAATTCCTTAGGGCTGACAATCTTACTTGACAGGAGTTAATTTCTTTTCTAAATGAGCACCATAGTCTATGTAAATATTAGGGCTGACAATCTTACTTGACAGGAGTGAACATCACCAGGTACTGCAACAATACTGAAATGAGCCAATGTTTCCAACAGCTCAAGAAAGTACTACGTAAGTTGTATTTACAAATAGCACCTACTAAGTTTCTCGACTACTGCTTAAATCATGGTTCGGTAAAGTCAAAAGTGATGGGTGGGTTGTTGAGAGAAAAAATGAACATTTTAAAGGGTGACAAGGGTGGCGCGCAGTGGTTCACCACTCACCTCTCTCTGCTGTGGTCCAGACTCAAGTCTCAGCTTGGGCACTAGACATTACCGAGCTTAAGCACCGACAACGTAGAACACCAAAAACGCGAAAATGGTGCACGCGCACAATCGGTTGCAATGACAGACCAATCAGGGATTTGCAAATTATGGCGTGTGCACCATTTTCACGTTTTTGGCGTTCTACGTTGTTCATGCTTAAGTTCGCTATTAATATTGGGACATGTAAGTTGAGCTAATTGGTCTCTCCGATCCCTTGCCAAGAGGGTTTTCCTCCCTCGTGGACTCGGAGTTTCTTCCCTCCTTGAAAATCAACACTAGCTTTTGCAATTGATCTAGAGCTGTGCTCTGTCATCAGGCGGTTTGTATGGCTTCACCACTTGAAGGCCTTCAACCCAACCACGTTGAGCTGCTGCATTCTTGGAATTCAGCTGTCAAGCTGCGGTAAAGATAACTTGCCCTAGCCCTACCACACCCTCTGCCGGCGCCTCAATTTGTTTATTCATTTCCAAGATTTTTCTTACTATAAAACCCGTCTGACGTCTTAATTTGCTTTAGAAATCACTCCAGAAGATTGTGGATGTCCAGTAGATTGTACGTCTATTCAGTACAGCGTACAAACATCTATGGCTTACTATCCATCCCAACATCTTTGGGACTCTCTGATCCCCATAATGGCTAATCTCACAGGTCTTAATGCTTCCGACCCGACAGAAAAAGCGCAAATTCAGGAATTAGCAAGGTAGATAGAACAACATTCCTTTCAAATACTTGCCAATATTGTAGTTCTGCACGAATCATTCTGCTCGGGTTATTGAACGGTGTTCCTCCTGAGTGTTCTGAGCACAAATAGAATGGACACATACAACCTTGCTCAACACAGTAACCCCAGTTACTCAGTAATTAGAGCGTCAGACTGCAGAAGGTTACGAGTTCAAAACCCTTCTGCGTCTCGGATTTGTTAACGAGTCATTTCATACTCGAAGAAACTCTACACGCATTACTAACACTGGCTCGTTTAGTACGGCACATTGGGGAATGTGTCCTTCATATATTTCCCTTTCTCAACATCCTACCCCTCTCCCCTCCCCTCCCCTCCCCTCCCCTCCCATCCCTTCCCCTCCCCTCCCCTCCCCTCCCCTCACATCATACTCCATGAATGAGTACACCTATTGTTTTCCTCAAATTCAGTCTCGTATGTAAATTCATGGTAAAGCGCAAGAGATGGTTCAAGAGTCGAGTCAAATATTATCCAAATTCTGACGCGACTTTCAACTTTATGGAGCTTTCCATCACTTTAAGTGGTGACGTCCATCCGCTGCCTGGCCCCGACGAGTCAAGAAAAACAATCTCCGTGTGTGTCGGGAATCGACCGAATAAATATAACGCCGTCACGCGTGGTCACGCTAAATCCAATTGTATCAACGTCCAATTGTCCCGTTTACGATCACCGTTGCATGCAAATCTAAACAATAACAAGCAACTCAAAATTGCTCATCTTAACGCTGAATCCCTGAAAAATAGATACCACTTCCAGGAAATCAAAGAAATGGCACTACAGAAGAACTTTGACATCATCACATTTTCAGAAACCTGGCTAAATTCAACTGTTACAAATGCCAGTGTTAAGATTGATGGCTATCAAATTTTTAGATTGGATCGTCTAAGAAAGATCGGTGGAGGTGTTTGCGCGTATGTGAAACATGGTCTCAAGTGTAAGGTTCTAAAGGATCTGACAGGAATTGGACAGTCTGGACTTCACCAACTCTGGCTTCAAGTCCAAAATAAGAAACTACGATCGCTTTTGGTGTGCGTCGTCTATAGACCTCCCGATATAAGTATTTCTTGCCTGGAAGACGAACTCCTGCCCAACTACATTGAAGCCATGTCTCTTAACAAAGACATTGTGCTCACAGGTGACGTAAACTGTGACCTGCTGAAAAGCAACCCTAAGGGTGACGCCCTGCTATCTTTTTGTACCACCGTTAATGCTACTCAACTGATTGACAAGCCCACAAGAGTCACAATGACTTCACGCAGCCTCATAGACATTGTAATTGTGTCAAACCCCAACATAATTAAATCTAGTGGCGTGATTGAGCTTACCATCAGTGATCATTATCTAGTATATGTTGCACTGAACCTGAAAGCTCCAAAGCAATCTCCAACCTACATCACAACTCGCACCTTCAAAAACTACAATGCTGACCAGTTCAATAGTGACATTGCCCACATCCCATGGCACACCGCGGATTTAATGGAGTCGGTTGACGAGAAATTAGACGCCTTCAATGATTTGTTTACCACCTGCCTCAGCGGTCACGCGCCCATAAAAACAGTCAAACTGAAACGTAAGCCAAATCCTTCAGTTACTACTGAAATCAAGATCCTTATAAGATCAAGAAATCAACTGCATAAGAAAGCAAAAAAGAGTGGATCACAGGTGGATTGGGAGGCCTTCTTTAAACTGCGACGAGAAGTGAAAGAGGCGATCAAAGAAGCAGAGCGGAGTTATTTCAACGAACAGGTGACCGCAAACAGAGGTAACAGTGGTGCTATGTGGAAAACAATTCGCAGTGCGCTTCCAACAAAGTCAAACCATTGTCTTCAATACACCAAGGATACAAATGTCTTGGCCAACAACTTTAATAGGTATTTCATCTCAGTTGGCAATGATGCTGCAATGAAATCAGCTGAGTTAGCGACTGCGCATGGAGTGGACGTCACTCATCTCCCTTCACGGAGTGCTGCGGACGCAGATGACGAATTGTTTGAATTCAAACCTGTGTCTTGTGCGGAGGTACGGAAAGTGATCATGGGCATGCCAACGAACAAGGCCCCAGGCTACGACAGGGTTCCTATTTCAGTAGTCAAGGACTGCCTTGAGCATATCCTACCTACATTATCTGGTATCATTAACCACTCTTTTTCATCCTCAACCTTTCCACGTGCCTGGAAAAAGGGAGTAGTCGTCCCCCATCTCAAAGAGGGTGATCACGAAGTTCCAAGTAACAATCGTCCCATATCCTTATTACCAGTCCTTTCTAAAGTAGCTGAACGGATCGCAAAGCGTCAATTTGATGATTACCTGAATCGGAAAGAACGCCTAACATTACATCAGAGTGGAAACCGTAAACTGCACTCAACTGAAACTTTGAGTCTGTTAGTAACTGATCATATCTTCCGAGCCATGGATCAAAAGCAGATTACAGCAATGGTGCTCATTGATTTGAGCAAAGCTTTTGACAGCCTGTGTCATACGACGCTACTTAGTAAGTTACAGAAGTTGGGAACCTCTGATAAGGCTCTGCAATGGTTTCACAGCTATCTAACGAATAGAGAGCAGCGCACCCGAATAGCTACTTCATTATCAGACCCCCTTATTATAACACATGGGGTTCCACAGGGCTCAATTTTGGGGCCCATGCTGTTTGGCCTTTACGTAAACGATCTTCATAAAGTTGTAAAATTCTGTAACATCGAGTCATATGTCGATGATACTAAAGTGTACCTTTCGTTTGCAACAAAAGATGTCGATTTATGCCTTAGCCAAGTCGCCCAAGATCTTCAGCATGTGGCAAGCTGGTGTTGCGCAAACCAACTATTGATCAACCCAGACAAGACTAAGTTCATGCTGTTTGGAGTAAGCCAATTAACATCCAAATTGCCAGACATTACCTTACCCTTCCTTGGCCAAGAGTTAAGATCTGTTGCCTCCGTTAGAGACTTAGGTGTCATACTTGATTCAAACCTGACGTTCACTGACCACATCTCTGCATTATCGTCATCTCTGCTTTCCAGTCTGTGTCAAATTAGTAGGGTACGACATCTATTCTCCAGAGACGTTTTGAAAGAAATTTTAAACTCCTTGGTGTTTAGTAAGCTATACTATTGCTCCACAGTCTGGTCTGGAACCTTCAAGAAAAATATCCACAGACTCCAACCAATGCAAAATTTTGCTGCACGTATCTTAACTAACACCAAAAAATACGATCATATATCTCCAATTTTGGAGGACCTTGGTTGGCTAACTGTTGAAAACATGTTACGTTTGCGTGATGTCATCCTGGTATATAAATGCACGAACAACTTAGCGCCAACATACCTCAGCTCAAAGTTTGTAAGAAGTTCAGATATCCATACCTATAACACGCGGAGAAAAGCAGACCTACGTGCTTCACAGTGCCGCACATCCACAGCACAGCACGGATTCTTCTTCAGAGCAATCAAGTCCTGGAACTGTCTCTCAGAGCAGACAAAAAATTCACCATCCCTCTCTTTATTTAAGAAAAAAGCCAAAGAAGAACTTAGTGGACACTGAAACATTATATAAATAGTTTATTCAAATCTCTTCTCGTTTTAAAAGTTTTTCATTGTTCTAATTTTTCGAATTGCATGTAACAAGTATTATTATAACTAGATTTTATTTTTAAATTTGTAATATTATTCTGAAAAACCCCAAGGGAGAATAATAAAGTTGTATTGTATTGTAGTACGTGGATGATCCCTCCCTCCCTCCTCCACTCCCTTTCTCTGACGCTGTAGTTCTCCCAGGATGACAGTCTTGCAGTCCTTTCTTCCTTGTTGTATTTCATAACAGATAATGTACATCACAGTGAAGAACGGTATAACTTATTCCCGACCCATAGAATAGACATATCTTAACCTTAATAAGTGACTTAATAATTTTGTTGCTAGGAAACACCATGCTGTGGTAAACATATTCTTTGAACACATGCTTACAGACGTCACAGAAGAGAAAGAACGGTATGACATCAGCAAGTTTGGGTGTAAGTGATAAAAACGGAACTCATTCAATTTTGTTGATTAAAAATGAGCTTGGTTGCCGTAAACTTTTCTTCGCAATAATGGGCGTTGTTTTTCTTCTTTTTAGAAGGCTTTTTAGTGTCTTTCACACTCTCCTTCAGTCCCTACCCAATGCATTTTTCCCCAACTTGAGGAGGACAATGACGATGCCAAACAAGCTGATGACGAACGATTGCAACGTGCAACATACCCTGTATCGCCCAAAATTATTGCAAGACAAGTTATTGCAATCCTTTCGAAATGTAGACTTCTCTTCTACATAAGTTTCCGCGACGATTGCAGTAATTTTCTTCGGAATTGCACCCTAAACATCCCCATCTCCAGCATATTGTTTCGCAAAGCCATTGCAACAAATGTTGCAGAATCAATTGCACTATCAGGTTAAAGTTCCTCTTTGTATTTTTTCCTAATTTTATATAGCGGACACTGGAGGCAACATGGGACTTTTCCTTGGATGCAGTTTGTTGACAGTCTGCGAGTTTATTGAGTTAATCGTCATGATTTGTCTAAATCGATGGAGAAAAGGATCAGCTAAGATTAATGGATATACTAACAATGGCCAAAACTAAATGAACAAGTAAAGATGGTCAAATAGTGACAGAACCGAGTCAAGACACACATTTACTGACCAGCTAAAGAAAGCATACAGCTTAATTTACCGGGCATATTCTACCATACTTGGAACAATGTAGTCCTTTACGAGTTACTGTTAGAAAAGTACAAAGCAAGCGTTTCGATGACGATATATTTTATGTTTACCCATATTACAGACATTACATTGTGAGGTCGGTATGGGGTACTGGGAAGCAGCAATTAAAGTGATCCCCCTCTTAGGGCAACACAACACGTGGGCTGTCAGACGAAGTGATTCATTCTGATCGTGCCTTCATACCAGCTTGTAGCTTTAATTTTGCCCTCCTCCTCCCCATGCCTTCCTCGTCAGTCTTGTCTTGATGTCTCCAACATCATCTAGCGTTTTCGTGCCGGCCCTTACACCTTTATTTGGGCAAATCTAGATTTAGTACATCCCATCCACTTCATATTGTATTTTAACATGATGGTATTTTATGTTGGATGTTTGATAAAATGGCTGTGGGTCCCTTAGCCCTTAGCCCATAGCCATAACACTCCAAACTTAGATGTGTTGAGTTATTGCCTTGCCCAGTAAACAAGCTTCAGGAAAAGCAGCACCACATCTTAATAGTCTTGAGTGGCATAGCCAGGGGAAAACATCTTTATTAAAATGGCCCAGAATACATTAGGGATTTTTTCAGCCTCTAACTAACTAACTAACTAACTAACTAACTAACTAACTAACTAACTAACTAACTAACTAACTAACTAACTAACTAACTAACTAACTAACTAACTAACTAACTAACTAACTAACTAACTAACTAACTAACTAACTAACTAACTAACTAACTAACTAACTAACTAACTAACTAACTAACTAACTAACTAACTAACTAACTAACTAACTAACTAACTAACTAACTAACTAACTAACTAACTAACTAACTAACTAACTAACTAACTAACTAACTAACTAACTAACTAACTAACTAACTAACTAACTAACTAACTAACTAACTAACTAACTAACTAACTAACTAACTAACTAACTAACTAACTAACTAACTAACTAACTAACTAACTAACTAACTAACTAACTAACTAACTAACTAACTAACTAACTAACTAACTAACTAACTAACTAACTAACTAACTAACTAACTAACTAACTAACTAACTAACTAACTAACTAACTAACTAACTAATTACCAAACTAACATTTATTATTATTTATTTCGCTGTTGTGCTGTTTCTAATACCATAGCAACAGTAGCAAAAAAAATTCACGCAGATGAAACAGTTATCTTCCTTATTTATTTAGAAAGGATCGGGTGTTAGAACACGAGCAGATTGCACGTAAAAGGGCCGAAAAACATTAATTAAGAACATACATTTAACGTCTTCTCATTTATTCACTAGCTCGAATTAACAATTTTGGAATCATGTTTTCAACAACACCTTGAAAACTCTAAAGAAGGTTTGAACTGAACCGTATAATTTGATGTTTGTCAAGTGCTTTTAATTAACTAGGAAAATGCTTCTCATGGCAGTATTTAGTTGTTCCTTCTATTCAACTTCGCTTTTCAAAACTTCCCAAAAAGATTTAAGTCTTGCTGTCCTCATTTATCTCTTGAAGCCTCACTTTTTTCACATATAAAATCTCATTTTTGTACATGAATTTTATTTTAACGATTATGCAAGATTTATAGATATCTTTGCCTTCGTTGTCATCATGCCAATCTTGGCAATTGATTCTTTCATATGCAAATATTCATGTTCGTATATCATAAAACGAACAGTTTACGGTGGAATATGACAAAATTAGCATTCGAAATTAAGTAAAGAGGTCTATTTCATCCTCAAAGGTAAGACTGTACTTGTTGTTATATAATAATCTGTTTCGTTCATTTTTTCTTGTTGAATTCTTGAACAGGAAATTAAATATCATAGATGAGCAAAACTGCTTGTAAATCAATAGTGGCATGGGTGGCGTAGTGGTTAAGCCACTCGCCTCTCACCGCTGTGGTCCAGTGTTCGAGTCCCGGCTCGGACGCTGCATCATATCTGAGTTGAGTTTGTTTGATGTGTTGTCCTTTACTATGCCACGAGGGTTTTTTCTCCGGGTTCTCCGGTTTTTTCCCCCTCAGCAAAAATCAACATGTGAGTTTTTAAATTTTAAGCAGAGTATATCGAATGTATAGGGGTAGCGAGTGTGTGAATGAGTCTCGGAGATATTAGCAGAAATACTAATCTGAAATCCGAGGATAAATGAAGAATATATATATATTTTTTTCTAAATAGATTTGTAGAATTTCAATTAGTTCAAAGACCATGTAGCAATAAGATAATAATAGTACTAAGCTTTATTTATGTGTCAAAGATAAAAAGCTAATTGAGGACAAAAAAGATAGCTTAGATAAATAGATAACATAGTTTCAATTGCATTAATGAAATAGGTTGATTTAAAAATACAAGCACTATGATCAAATAAATACTCGTTTCTCTTTCGCGGCCAAAGAACTTATTATAACAAATGCACTCTGCATAAAGGACTAATTTCCTTTTTTCATCATATTATAGCAAAAGCTTTAATTGTTGATTTATTGAAGGTGACTTCTGTATTGATTGAGTTCTAATATTGATTGCGTACTGGACTGATTTTTGCCATCTATCTTTTCTCGTAGATAAAAACTGAAAATAACAACGCATCATTTAACGGAGTAAAGGCTCGGTAAACCATGGACCAATTGGAGACTCAGTTTAAACCTTCCGATACTAACACAACAACGGTCACACAAGATGTCGACAAGACAATCCAACCTCCCTCGTGCTTCGAAGGTTGGACTCTCGACAAGACAGTCCAACCTCCTTCCAAGGAACAACTTATTCAAGATTTTGGCTCATACACAACACTCCATGGATGTCACTTTGTTCTTGAATCTGGACCCTCTTGGAGGCGTTTGCTGTGGACCTGTTTGATGATGTTCGGCTTCGGATTCTTAATTGTTCAAACGTATATCAGTCTAAAAAGGTTGACTGCTAACGAAGTCGTGATTTCAAAGAGTGTAGAGGTCGCTAACGCTCTCCCTTTTCCTGCGGTAACAATCTGTAATCAAAACATGATGAGAAAGAGCAAAATACTTGGAACAATAGCTCAGGATTATTTGGATCAAATGGACTGGATCAAGTTTACGTATGCAGGTCAGAAACCCAAAGAAGTTCCTTCATTTGACATCGGAGGAACACTCCAGAAAGCCGGTCACCAAATTGAAAACATGGTTCAACTTTGTAGATTTGCAGGTGAAGACTGTGGTGGGAAAATTGTACGTCAGTTCTTCAAGCAAGCAACACCATCGTTCATGGTAAGTACAAATCAAAGGAGAATACTCTGAATACCTTTAAATCAAGATTGGAGCAGCCAGTGATGGGAGCTCAACTGAGAACAAAAAAAAAGATAAGATTGTATATTTGTTACCCTGGTACAGACTTCACCCATGCAATACATCCCTAATTCACCCACACGTGTACAAACAGAACTAGTTATGCCCCAAAACACGATGCAACGTCTTCTTTAATACTGCACAACAAGAGGTGTAGGATCGAGTTCTACTTCTGCAAATGTTGCGCGCAACGTTGCAGGAAAACTGCATCGTGGCCCTCATGCATCCTGGCCCTTGAAGAAAACTGGAACTAGAGTAAACTCAAAATGGCTTATTCTTTTAGTGAAAAAGATCCCTTGAAACATAAAATATGACTAACACTAATTTGCTGTTTTTGCAGCATGGGCTCTGCTACACATTTACCACTAACAATTCCATACTGAAGGAGGTTGGCAGTGGCAGACGTCAAGGTTTACAGCTTCGACTTAATGCCGAACCATTCGAGTACTACGGACCATTTAGCTACGATGCTACAGGGTTTAAAATTGCAGTCCACGAGCCTGGTATTTATCATGATATTGACAACCTAGGCTACGATGTTTCTTCTGGGTTCTCCACCAGTCTTCGAATCAAAAGGATCAAGGTATAATATGCCAAATAGGTCAACTCATCAACTAATATACCTCTTTTCTGCGAGCAAATTTCCTTAACATATTCTGGGAAGCAAACTAAGGTGGCTGAGCGTTGAGAACGTTGGTCTGTTTGGCTCGTTCGATTCCTGGACGGGGCATCACATAGGACTTGACTTTGTTAGTTCGTTCTCTCTGTTGCTTTGAGGGTTCTTCTTCGAGTCCTCCGGTTTTCCTCCCACGTACTATTGTAACGCACTCACCTTAGTGTTAAGGTGAGTGCGTTACACTAGTACTTGGCGCTATCAAGTTACCGCGCTACATTTACGTGATCGAGTTTCATTGACGTTGCCACAGGAAACCCAAAGAGCTTTAGTTCATTTTATTCTTGATAAAAAACTAAGCCGGGTCCCCTGTGGAAGAGTTGGAGACTTAAACAAAAAAGTTTGATCTATTTCTACAAGTAGCTTCTGTCTCATTAGTTTACTTGAATCAATATTCAGCTCGGGTTGTAGTTAATCGACAATGGTATGACTGTTACCAAATTTTCAGAGCACGTATGTGTGGTTCTTTACAAAGTAGCCCAAAAACTGCCCTTGGATGATTAGCACACTAAACACACATTCAAAATTCTTACCCTTAGCTACGTTAATATTATTAACCTGTCTGTGTGTTCTCTATCTTTAGACAATCACCAAGCCATCACCCTATCCATCTAAGTGTGGGTCAAAGAAGTTGCATAATTTTGAACGATACTCACAACAGTCATGTTTCGCTGAGTGTTGGTCTCAGAAGGTCGCCGAGCTGTGTAACTGTGGGGTTCTAGGAATGGTTGGTAAGACAACCTGATATTTAATCAATTCATGGTGACTTTTCTGATGTAAAATAGACACGAGGATAACAAAATGTGCGTAAATTGTTGCAGATTCTGCAGATTTCTCCCTGTCTATCCATAGGCATAATCCACGGAAAATCATCAACATGTTGATCGATAAGACGAACTTAGAGAAGGCAGAGAAGCATGACTTGAGAAAAGCCGCACTGACATGCAAAAAAAATTGAGACTGAACTGAGAACGGAAAACCTCATGATCAATCGCTGATAGATTACTAACAATCGCTGATAGACAATCTTACTTGACAGGAGTGAACATCACCAGGTACTGCAACAATACTGAAATAAGGCAATACACCCCACAGCTCAAGAATGTACTACGTAAGTTGTATTTACAAATAGCACCTACTAAGTTTCTCGACTACTGCTTAAAACATGGTTTGGTAAAGTCAACAGTGATGGGTGGATCGATGAGAGAAAAAATGAACATTTTTAAGGGTGACAAGGATGGTCATCATTCACCTCTCTCTGCTGTGGTCCAGGCTCAAGTCCCAGCTTGGGCGCTGGACATTACAATTGGGACATGTGAGTTAAGTTAATTGGTCTCTCAGATCACTTGCCAAGAGGGTTTTCCTCCCTCGTGGACTCGGACTTTATCCTCTCCTTGAAAACTAACACTGTTTCGATCTAGAGATGTGCTCTGTCATCAGGCGGTTTGTATGGCGGCACTACTTGCAGGCCTTCAACCCGACCACGTTGAGCTGCTGCATCCTTGCAATTCAGCTGTTAGGCTGCATTGAAGATAACTTGCCCTACCCCTACTCCACCCTCCGATCCTCAAATTTATTCATTCATTTGTAAGGTTTTTCTTTCCATAAAAACAGTTGCTGAACTTTGTCTGATGAATTTTTTGTTTCAGAAATCACTCCAGAAGCTTGTGGATGTCCAGTGGAGTGTACGTCTATTCAGTACAGCGTACAGACATCCATGGCTTACTATCCATCCCAACATGTTTGGGACTCTCTGATCCCCATAATGGCTAGTCGTACAGGTCTTAATGCTTCCGATCCGATACAAAAAGCACAAATTCAGGAAATAGCAAGGTATATAAAACAACACTCCATTCAAATACTTGTAGTTCTGCACGAATCTTTCCAATCGGCTTATCGAACAGCGTTTCAATTCAGAGTCATTCCACGTACACTCGAGGGAACTTTGGCGCGCTCACAAAGTTTGATTCATTGTACGTCAGGTTTTGGAATGTACCCCTACCCCTTCTCTTCTCCCCCTCATTGGGCCGACTAGCTACGGGCTAAAGCGACTACAGAAGCGAGTATTTCAGTTGTATTTCTTTTCTGAATGAGCACCCAAGTCTACGCAAATCAAAATATGGTCAAGATGTGGTTGCTAGTGGTTAGAAGTAAGTCGAGATGAAAGTTGGCATGACACACATAAGAAATCGCTGCAACGCGAGATCCTACTCCATCTTTACGTACATTTGACATATAGATCTTAGGAGCTCCACTAAAGCATTGATCCTTCCCCCACTCCCTTTCTGCGCGTTCTGGGTCTCTTAGGATGGATGTTAAAGTCTTTTCTTCCTTGTTATGCATGTTTCATAACACATATGAAGATGATATAACTTGTTCCCGGCCCAATGAATAGACAATTCTTAATCTTAAGTGACTTAATAATTTTGTTGCTAGGAAACACGGTGCTGTGGTAAACATATTCTTTGAACACATGCTTACAGACGTCACAGAAGAGAAAGCACGGTATGACATCAGCAAGTTCGGGTGTAAGTGATAAAAACGGAACTCATTCAATTTTGTTGTTGATTAAAACAAAGCTGGCTGCCGTGAACTTTTTCGCAATAATGGGTATTGTTATATACCAACTGTCAAAGTCAATTTTTTCCGTGCTCTGATTGGACGAGAGCGCATCACGTGAACGTCAACAAATTTTGCTGTTTCCCCAGCAACAACTCTCAGCGGGCAACAGTGAGTTTTATTGACCGGTAATAACAAAACCGGAAGTAGATTGAGCTTTGAAGGCAGGTTTTTGGCAGCGCGCGTTTACAAATTCATTCATTCGGACATGCATGAGTCAAAACTCGTGTTTATTGTCAAACTTTTAAGACCAATATACAACATTTATTCCGAGGAAAAGATTGATAACCAACCAGGAATGCCACCAAAAGAGCTGCAACAATTCTCCGAAAAACTATGTGTGAAAAAAGGTCAGTTTTGTGTGAATTTTGATAAAAAACTTTAACTGTAGGCAGCGACGTTTTGCTTTTTATTTTGTTCTTTGACAGTTGGTATATAACAAAACACTTATTGACTGCGACCTCGGGAAAGCAGTATGTTTTGTGGTCCCTCGACCGCCAATGTTTCCCTCGGCTCTGCCTAGGGAAACATTGGCGGTCTCGGGACCACAAAACATACTGTTTCCCTCGGTCTCAGTCAATAAGTGTTAATTGTTTTCCTTCTTCGTATTTAATTAGAAGGCTTTTTGGTGTCTCTACATCTCTTTTTTAGTTCCTTTACTTGATGCAATTTTTTATGCAACTCGACGAGGACAATGACGATACTGTGCATCACGCATTATCATTGCCAGACAAATTATTATACGTAAAAAAAATCTTTTCGAAGTGTATGTAGACCTTTCTTCTATGGAAGATTCCGCGACGATTAGAGTAACAGTCTTCGGAATTGCACCCTAAACATTCCCACTGATCTGCAACTTGTTTCACCAAGCCATTGCAACACGTGTTGCAGAATCAATCGCACTATCAGGTTAAAGTTTTTTGTTTTGTTTTTGTTTTTTGTTTTAATTTCTAATTTTTCATAGCGGACATTGGAGGCAACATGGGACTCTTCCTTGGATGCAGTTTGTTGACAGTTTGGGAGTTTATTGACTTAATCGTCATGATTTGTCTAAATCGATGGAGAAAAGGATCAGCTAAGATTAATGGATATACTCACAATGGCCAAAACTAAATAAACAAGTGAAGATGGTCAAGTGGTGACAGAACCGAGTCAAGACACACATTTACTGACCAGCTGAAGAAAGCATAAGCAAAGGCCGCAACTCTAAGACTGACGTATCCGAAGATTTTCACCAACTGCATAAAGTATGTTAAAGCTTAATTTACCAGACATTTATCCTGCCATACTTGGAACAATGTAGTCCTTTATGAGTTACTGTTAGAAAAGTTCAAAGCAAGCGTTTCGATGATGATATAGTTATGTATACCCGGCATTACAGACGTTTCCAGTAGCTAATTTAAGTCATAGGATATTTCAATCACTTGTTTTCCTATATAAATGAAATATTCTCTTTGTTGTATTTCTGTGAGCGTTATCTAGAGGTGTTATGTAATTGTTGTAACCTTAGAAGTTGAAGCATTCACGCATGTGAGGTCGTTATGGGGTACTGGGGTAGCAGCAATTAAAGTGACCCCCCTCTTAGGGTAACACAACACGTGAGCTGTCAGACGAAGTGATTCATTCTGATCCTGACTTCATACCAGCTTGTACCTTTAATTTTGCCCTCCTCCTCCCCATGCCTTCCTCGTCGTGTCTTGATGTCTCCAACATGTCTCCAACATCATCTAGCGTTTTCGTGCCCTTACACTTTTACTGGGGCAAGTCTAGACTTCGTAAATCCACATCATATCGTAGTTTTACATGATGTATTTGATGTTGGGTGTTTTAATAATGCGGCAGCAACACGTCTTTTAGTTAATAGTTTTGAGTGGCGGCTAGTGGCATAGACAGGGGATAACATAAATGTCTTTATTATATAATGGCCCAAAATATATTAGGGATTTTTTTAAGCTTAACTAACCAACAAACAAACTAACAAACTAATATATATTATTTATTTGTTTGTGTTTGCGCGTGCTGTTTCTAACACCATAGCAACAGTAGCAACAATTTTTGTTAATTACGTATGTAACGTACGCTCAAGACCGTCATTATGGCATAGCCGAAAGATTGGTAAATTATAAGATCTAAAAATCACAGATGAAGCAATTATCCTCCTTATTTAGAATAGATAATGTTAGAATACAAGCAGATTGCACGTAAAGAGCCGAAGGAAAATAAATTAAACATAAATTTAACATCTTTTTTATGTATTCAATAGCTCGAACAATTTTTGAAATCATGTTTTTAACAACACCCTTGAAAAGAAAGTTTGAACTGAACCGTATAATTTGTACTAGAGTACAAACACTAAAAATGTGCAATTCTCTACTTTCACATTCCCCATAATGCCCTCTGTTTTTGGGGGGTAGTTATTGTAATTCAAATGTATTTGATTTTAATAACAACTGATTTGATTAGCATTACAATAACTACCCCCCAAAAAACAGAGGCATTATGGGGAATGTGAAAGTAGAGTATACTTTGCACTATTTAGTACTAAATAGCACTAATTAACATTAAGAATAAGAATAAGAATAAGAATAAGAATAAGAATAAGAATAAGAATAAGAATAAGAATAAGAATAAGAATAAGAATAAGAATAAGAATAAGAATAAGAATAAGAATAAGAATAAGAATAAGAATAAGAATAAGAATAAGAATAAGAATAAGAATAAGAATAAGAATAAGAATAAGAATAAGAATAAGAATAAGAATAAGAATAAGAATAAGAATAAGAATAAGAATAAGAATAAGAATAAGAATAAGAATAAGAATAAGAATAAGAATAAGAATAAGAATAAGAATAAGAATAAGAATAAGAATAAGAATAAGAGAGTGATCGCACTTAGAGTGATGGCACTTAATCCGTGAAATAGATATTAGTCTAACAGACATTATTAGACACTATTTCTATTGTTTTCTTTTGTTTTGATTAGACTATTAAACACAGACTATTGGATTTTGTATCACGGATTAATAGCCATCACTCTATAGTGATCGCACTTAATCCGTGAAATTGTACTAGCTAAATAATGCTAAATAGCATTATTAAACAATGGAAAACAAAGGATTTCATACTTTTTAGTACAAAAAAGATTTTGTACTTTTTCACGGATTAAGTGCAATCACTCTAACCCGTGAAAAAGTACAAAATCTAAAAAGTACTAAATAGTACAAAATCCTTTGTTTTCCATTATTTAATAGTGCTATTAAACATTATTTGGCTAGTAAAATTTCATGGGTTAGAGTGATCGCACTAAAAAATAATAATAATTATTATTATTAATAAATAAATATTTATATAACGCCATTTCCGGCGGCTCAATGGCGCAACGTAAGTTAAGTGCAATTACTCTAATAATTCATAAGCTTATCTATTTTTAGTATACGTATTATATATATGTTCATGTACATATACAGGGAGTCCATCTCGCGCTCTAGTGGTAATGATGTGTGGAACCATCCTCGAACTAGCTGAGCTATTTTTAGAACGAGCTCTGATTGGCTGCTTTCACGAGCGACCAAAAGACAAAGCCGATAGAAAACGAGAACGAGTAGTCTTAATTGTTTTAGTAAAAATCTACTAGTATTCTAATGCAAAATTTATAAAACGAAATTTGGTGATAATTTTTAAGCTAAAAAACTGAGAAATTTCGGAAAGCTGCGCATAAAAAACTATAGTTTCCATGGCAACTGTCTTTCTTTTGGGAGCCGAGGAAAATCGGCAGCTAGTCCAGCTGTGAAGCTTTCTTCCGCTAAAAAGAAGTGATTTTGATCATAGAAGAAAGTCGAAAAGCTCATAAAACAAAAGCAGTACGGATTATCTGATGCTTGTGGAGATTTCTTTGTATTATTCGGGGCGAAAAGACGAAAAAAGATCGAGCTGACCGACCTGCTCGTCGTGAACTGATTCGGTGAAAGTGAAACTTAATTTCAAATTACTAGCTTCAACACGAAGGAATCCTGCAGAAAAGCTATTAAAAGGTAATAAAAAGTTATTCTACACTTATGTATTCCCTGTTTATCTAATTTAGAAAGCTTTTTGTCTCATCTTTTTTTCAAACAATACCGTTTTTGTCCTCACAAGTGACTATAACTTACTTGCTCGCTTCCTGAGAGTTTGTTTTTCTGTGAACTTTGAAGTGATTCACGCCGAAAATCGACCAAAAACGAAAACAAAGTAATTTTTCACTAAATTTTGCTATTGTACTTGAATACTGTTGAGTTATCTTAGACTGACAGTTTAGACTTGAAAGCCACTTTTTTCACTTTGGGAAATACGTTCCGTAGAGATCGGTGATTGAACTCTGTCAGTTTTTTATCAAAATCGCAAAAATTTCTCTGCTTTATATATCAACATTTGTACGTGTTGTTTTGTATAAACATCACTGGTGGTATTTATGGCAAATATAATGAGCTTTTATCAGGTATTTTTAAATTCGTAAAACAGAAAAAGAATTACCATAGCTGGAAAGAGAATGTTAAAATTAGCAAGACAGTGAAGTTTGAAGGAATTAAGCTTAAATCCAAAACTCGCGAGAATATGAATTTTTGAAAAGTGTGAATTTGTAAGAAAACCTTCGCTGGTAGGCATCTCTTGCCTACCAGCGAATGTTTTCATACAAAATTTTGATTTCGGAAAATTCATATCTTCGTGAGTTTGAAAGTTAATTCATTCAAACTTCACAGTTTTACTAATTTTGACGTGCTCTTTCCAGCTATGGTAATTATATTTCTGTACTGTGACTTTTGGAATTACATGATAAAAGCTCATTACAAACCATGTTTTATCTATAGAAATTTGCTGATAATTTGCAAATCACGAATTCTCTGGGTCGCTCGTGAAAGCAGCCAATCAGAGCTCGTTCTAAAAATAGCTCAGCTAGTTCGAGGATGGTTCCACTGTAGAGCGCGAGATGGACTCCCCTAGTAATTTTCCCCTGACATATATACATATATATTTTAAAGTTGATGTGATAGATTGATGACACATAATCCGTGAAATAGATATAATAGGAATAAGCAAAGCTTATGTGAGTGCTGCCATAGAATTTTTGCAATTGTCATACAGAGATTTGTAAAATATTAAAGTTTTTTTGTAGGGAGGTTTTCCTGTGCTAAACAGTAAGAATAAAATTATTCAAACCTATTCCTTATAAGCAATGACTGTAAGAAATTGTTATTCGCCACCCTCGGCGAGTTTTGTATACAAGTGCCTAGTTGTTTAGGTCTTTTGTTATTGTTTCGCATCAATTGATGCAAAGTTATGCTCGAAAAAGAGCAGGAAAACAACAATTTTAAACAGCCATTACTCTGATCGTTCGTAAAGGCTGTCATTTCATAATATTTAAATAAAAACTTCCACTTATTTACCTACACTTCCTCCACGTAATATTGTCAAATACATGTGACTGTAAAATCCGGTTTGGTTTATAATGCTACTCACGAAGTTTTGCCGAAATTTTACCGAACTAATGAAACAGATTTGATCCGGTTTGGTGGCTTGTTGAATCCTTCCGACAAAATATCGATTTACCACAGGATTACCGTTCTCAAAGCATGTCCAGAAAAGGATGCTGCCGACGCTCGCTCGCTGAGGCTCGCTCGCTTGGCAGCAAATAGTGCAGGAATATGGTGCAGAATTGTTCAGTTTTTTGCTACAAGCATGAAAATTGGCATGCTGATAGAAGGCAACATGCTGACTAATTTCTGATGTAGCGCCACGCCCGAAAATCAATACTTCCAGTTTTACACATGTGGAATTAATTCTCACTTAAAATTAAATACAATTGTTGCATGAACTAGTTGTTTCATGAAATGTGATAATTCTTTACAAGTACTGTTCCTTCTACCTAACTGACTATAGTGCCCCATCCTATTCCACGTACTTCCAGTTTTATATTAATGGATTTAATTAAATTCAAAATTACTGAAAATAACCGTTTTCTACAATGCTATCACTACCAACTAATCCTACTTGGTCTAATGATGTATGAATTTTAGAATTTTATATTTTATATATTTTATTTTCTATTTTATTTATTATTTATATATTTTATTTTAACAGGACCCCAAGGACAACAGTGTTATACACTGATGGGTTAAATCCTGTATACAATTCCTTATTATTATTATTATTATTATTATTATTATTATTATTATTATTATTATTATTATTATTATTATTATTATTATTATTATGCCCTGTTCATTTCACATGCACTGCCACACCCTAAACTTAGTACTGCCAGTATAGATACATAGGAATACCTCAAGTCTCTCAAATATCAAAATTATTCACCTTGTTTTAAAGTCAAGGAGATAGCATAATAGAGGGATATGATTGAAACAACGCAATTTGAACAACATGCATGCAACCATGGCAACGCCTTTTCAAAGGTACTTCCAGTAATAATACTTTTTTCAAGGCGATAAATGAATACATTCTCAAATACATCCAATTTTCGTTAGCTATTATCTTTTCTGCTCTAACCAGGGTCCTTTCTGGTTCGATATTTTTTTATGGATAATAGAATAACGAAAACAAAACGCATTTATTTGAATTGACTGGTATTTTGGAATCTTGTTGTCATAGCAACGATAAAATTACATCAAAATTGGCAAATTTTGGGCGACAGTTTTGAAGCTCTGATTGAATAACCCAAGTCAGTTCTCAAGTATGATTGAAAACAATCTTAGAAGAGGCCAGAGAAGGATTACGAAGTAAATTGGAGATCAGTATGGCACATGCTACAAAAAAACATTTGAATCTTGGTCCTAAATCTGTATGTCAAAATTATGCTATCTTCACAAATATTTTTTTCCATTTTTTGATTTAGTTAAGAACAAGCTAATGACTTCTAGCAATCAAGACACTTATCCTCACTTGGTTTCTGGTGTAGTTAGGTTTTTAATTAAGAACGAGGCAAGTTATAAGTCATGGTTTTCCTGTGTAATTTTTGTCGATTTCAGGCCTGGGAGTCTAAAAACATTTATTCGCGTTTTTCTTCACAATGAAGTTATCTCAGAGCACCAAAATTGCAACAAAGTATTCCCTCACTAAGGGCTTTCGAAAAAATGTAAAATTAGACAAATCGATTTTTCGACTCTGGCCGCTCAGTTCTCGATACATAGAAAAATTTCCTCTTAATGACTATTTGATAAGAGCTCGTTCAACCTTCACCTTACGGCACACGTCAGTTGAAGAACTTATGAAAGTCATTAAATCCATAGACAGTAAAAAAGCAACAGGTCTTGACGGTATTCCGTCATACTTCATTAAAGTAGCCTCGCCGATCATAAGTCAATCGTTAGTAGGAATATTTAATCGTTCAATCGATAAAGGAATTTTTCCTGAAGGCATGAAACTTGCAAAAGTTACGCCAATTCACAAAGCAAAATGCAAAGACGACTTGAATAATTATCGTCCCATTTCGGTCTTATCCTCAGTTGCCAAAATTTTCGAGAGAATAGTTTTCAACCAATTATATGAGTATTTGAATTCAAATAACCTACTTTCACAAAATCAGTCTGGGTTTAGGCCGCTTCATTCGACTGCTACTGCCTTGCTAGAAGCCACAACAGAGTGGCTCACAAATATGGACGAAGGTAAAATGAACTGTGTCACATTTTTAGATTTTACAAAAGCCTTCCACACGGTAAATCATTTTATCCTTCTCCAAAAGTTAAAATATTATGGCATTGCAGAGCAGTCGACGAGGTGGTTTAAATCCTACCTGACAGGTCGAACTCAGAAATGCTACATAAATAATACCTTATCAAGTCCAAAAACACTTGATTGTGGCATACCCCAGGGTTCAATCCTTCAAGCATTCCCTTAGAGACAGCCATTACCATCTATAACTCTCTAGTCTTACCTTGGTTCGATTACTGCGATGTGGTGTGGGATAATTTACCAGCAACATAGGCTGAAAGATTGCAAAAAATGCAAAATCGAGCTGCTAGAATATTAACAAAAAGCAGCTACGATATCAGATCCAGTGATATTCTAGCTTCTCTTGGCTGGATAAGCTTACAAAGAAGAAGAAGCGAACATATAAAGCATTGATGATGTTTAAGACACTAAATGCTCTTGCACCAAAATCAATTAGAGAGCTCTTTCTGTTTCAAGAAAATACCTATATACGATCTTCGTGATAGAAAAAATGCATAACCCTACCAGGCCCTCGCACTGAGTACCTAAAAAGAGCGCTCTCGTATGATGGTGCAAAAGTATGGAACTCATTACCCTCAAACGTCAGACTGTCCAATAGTTTAAAAGCTTTTAAAAGGAATCTCTCGTCTGTTGGATCCTTGATATTTTAAATTTGTGATAGTGTTATGATATATTTTTAGGTTATTGAGTATTATTTTTTCATCATTATAGTTTTATGTACATATATATTTTTCTCGGTTTTCATGAAAACCAATTTTGTAATTGATGAAAATTTTTCCGAGGTTAAATAAAAGAGATCTCTCTCACTATGACACAAAATATGACTTGATCTATTTTAAAACTCTCGGATTTATGGACCAAAACGAGTCAAAAATGTTACAAAAACGACATAATGTGCTATATCAGTAATAAAATTTGATTGGAATCCCCCTTAATTATCATAACGTAGCTATACGTGCTATCAATAAACCCTACCCATTACCCCTTACAATCTCTCAAAGCATAAAGGTGGTTTTTCGAACTTGCCAAAAAAGCCAAGGCCAAAATATGAGTTTTTATTCGGGATTCACTTCAGACGATTTGAAATTAGCTAAAAAATGGATTTTCGAAATTCAATTGTTTATAACTTTGCAAATATTTAACGCAGAATTACCATATCTACACCTAAGTTAGTTTATCATCTGAACTATAGATAGTGTGAATTATGAATGACAAGGTTGAGGTTAACTAGAAAAAAATTTGATTTTTATTCTACTAGTTCAAAAGGTTCAAAAGCGGCATGTTTACTAGATGTTCCAAATCACTAAAACTCAGTCAAACTTTGAGAGAATTGAGGCACAACTTCTGTTCAAAAAAGGAAACCTCTCAACTTGAATGCAGTAAAAATATCAAAACGTTTTGCAAAAACCATGGGGAGTTATTTTTTCTTCAAGCAAATTGAGAGGGACATGTCGCTTTTGTAACGATATAGTTTTTGGATTGTTTTCATAGTGCATTGATAGATAACTCTAACATTCAGCCTTAATATCGGTATTTGCAGATAGTGTACAGTTTTAGTGCGTTTAGGTATTGTATAGTATAGAGTTTTTGGTGCGTTAAGGCTTTGTAGTGCAGGGTTTTATTAGCATGTTTAGGTTTTGTAGTGTAGAGTTTAAGTTTGTTAAAGTTTTGTAGTGAAGAGTTTTAGTGTGTTTAGGTTTCGTATAGTGTAGTTTTATTGCGTTAAGGTATTGTATAGTGTAGAGTTTTAGTGTGTTAAGGTTTTGTATTATAGACTTTTAGTGTATTTAGGTTTTGTATGGTGTAAAGCTTTAGTGCGTTTAGGTTTTGTAATGTAGAATTTAGTGCGTTTAGTACGTTTGTATAGTGTAGAGGTTTAGTGCGTTAAGCGCATTATATAGTGTAGAGTTTTAGTGCGTTAAGGTTTTGTATAGGTAGTTTATTATGCGCCAAGTGTTGTAGTATTAATGTGAGTGAACGTTTTGTAGTGTTGTACTGTTTTACCCATTGAAATGTTTCAGTGTTTCATTATTTTTCGAAAACCAATGGTAATGTTTTATGCATTGTTTAATTTTTTTTTTCTAATTTTTTTCATGGGTTGAAGTTATGTAGTGTTCTTTGCATTATCAGCTGTCAGTAGCGCTTTATACGTTAAGTGTTGCGGTGTTTTACGCCTTTTTCGTTAAGTGTTGACGATTTTCAACACTTAAAGTGATTGTAGTGTTGCAGTGTTTTATGCGTTCAAATGTTTTCGAATGCTTTTTCTCATTTTGTGTTGAGGTAGTAAAAGTGCTTTAGAACGTTGTAATATTTTAGTTTTGTTATACTTTATCCACTGAAATGTTCTAGAGTTTTATGTGTCCAAGTGTTTTAGTGTTTAATGCAATAAAATGATGTATGCTTTTTATGGGTTGGTGTTGAAGTGTTTAATTTTCAGATGTGTTAAAAGTGTTCTGGTATTTTTTGTGCGCTTATATGTGTTTTAGCGTTTTAAGTGTCAAAGTCGTTGAGTAATTTTATGTGTATTTCTGCGTTCTATATTAACATCTACATTTAATTAAGCCACTAAGTGTTGCGTGGTTTGTGGATGTGTGTGAGTGTGTGGGTGTGAGTAGTGTTTGAATGCTTTTATTAGTGCTTTATGCATTTAATGTTTTAGTGTAGTATACGTTTAAGTAAGTTTATGTAATTGTAGGTTATAGTGAAGTTGTTAATGGTTTAAGCGTTTTCGAATCGCTTCAGCATTTTCGTGTGGACGGGCTAAAACGATTCGAAAACGCTCGCAGTATTCGTGTGAATGCAAATACTTGTATGCGTTTTGAAATGAAATGCATGCGTGTGTACAGGGTCTCAGAAACATCAATTAAACAAAATGAGTCTCATCAGATATTTGTGTATTTGTAATTAAACATTTTTATAAATACATTCTATTTAACCATTCAGCAAGTGAGTGTATGTTTATGTTGCAGTGTTTATACATGTTTACATGCATAAGCGACATAAAAGTTACACAAGCGGCACATCCAGTTACAAAAGCGGCAAAAAGGGTACGGAAGCGGCACATTTGGTTACAAAAGCGAGAAAAAAGGTACAAAAGCGACATCTTTTGTTACAAAAACGACACATTTGGTTACAAAAGCGGCAGATCAAGTTACAAAAACGACATGGTTAAGTTACATTAACGACACATGGTTACGAAAACGACACTTTTTGTTACAAAAGCCGCAGAAAATCGTTACAAAAACGGCCGTTCCTATAGCTCTCTCTCTCTCTCTCTCTCTCTCTCTCTCTCTGTTCGTCCTGAGGCACTTCTGATTGGTTAAGAACGTAAAAACAATGCCCTTCATTCATCACCTTTGAGCGACTGCTAACGCAAGCCAGGAACTCAGTTTAGGAACGCAAGATGGCCGACTACAAAGAAAATAGCTTTCAGAGACAGGCTCTTCCAGCACTAAAACAATGTAAAATGGAGCTTTTCACTTGAGATATACCTAGAAACTTATAAGAGCTTCAAAATGGGCTGTTATTTTGAGCTTGATCTCCAATACTTTGACCAAATATCGAACTCTAAATGGAGTACTTGAAACGAAACTCCCGCGATAAAGACTGGGTCCTTTGAGCTGGAAATCCACGAATTTCTCACTCTACATGTTGCTAAACGAACACATATAGAGGCAAGTCAATGATATTTCTCATTCAGATCTTGAGAGGTTTTTGTACTGAATTTGATTATCGAAATTCTGGACCAGACCATTGCATAGAACTTGTATTTTGACCTGACGCGTTTGGTCACGTAATACTGTTATTCATATACAAAACATCTGAAACATGAACGAAACAAAAACACAATTTGCTATTGTGTCAAAAACGCCGTTGTAGAAGTCTTTACAGCAAACAATTTAGATATATAGTGAAATAAAATGTTGAATAGACTGGTATAATCGCAGGTGATATTTTAGCATGTGAGATATATAATACCCATAATAGAAGGACAAAGGCAAACACTAATAGCTGCTGACAGACAAATTGACAATGATCAGATAAGGACGCCGGACCATTTGATCTGTGCGCCCGTCTGAGGGTGTTTAAGTGGATTATAAATAATCAAATATAGACTCTGTGGTTATACAATATATATCTCCATACCAAATTGTTCACTTTAGTTGATAAAGACATCTGCAAGGAAAACGTTTGACCAATTTTCGATAAACATAGTGTTGACGAAGCCGTTCCGAATGAAATAGGAAACCCTAGGTTTAGAAATAGAAAACAATAGGTGCTCATTGCTCTGCCACGATGGCGCCGCTCGAAGATTGTTTAATATTCGATGCTAAAATTCGTTAACGATTAGTTATCTGCCCTTTAGATGCTACACAGGTAGCCCAATCTTTGATCGATATATTCAAATATAGAAATTGATCGAAAATAAAATAAATCACATCTTCGACCTGTATTTTAGTGTTCTATTGCATTCTTTGTGGTTTTTGGATGGTTTGGTTGCATTTTAAGGCGATTTAGAGGAGGAAGGTGAGCTGGAAACATGGTTCTTTTCCAACTAAACGTGTTTAAAGTCGTGGCGATGCGTGGGGTCAACTTGTTTACAGGTAATTTTAGATGATTTTAATCTAATGGCACAAACGCATTTGATTGGCCTCATTATAATTAAATTATAATGGACCAATCAGAACCTTTGTTGACGCCCAGGGCGTCCTTTTCTCCTCTATCCTTTCCACGCCGCTCCGCCCCTCCCTGACACCCTGGGTCTCCGAGGACAAATTTAGCACTATTTAGTACTATCTTTTCTCGTAGATAAAAACTGAAAATAACAACGCATCATTTAACGGCGTGAAGGCTCGGTAAACCATGGCCGACCAGTTGGAGACTCAGATCAAACCTTTCGACACTAACGCAACTGCCACACAAGATGACGACAAGACAGTCCAACCTCCTTCAAAGGAACAACTTATCCACGATTTTGCCTCGTATACAACACTCCATGGATTTCACTTTGTTCTAGAATCTGGACCCTCTTGGAGGCGTTTGCTGTGGACCGGTTTGGTGATGTTGGGCTTCGGATTCTTTATTGGTCAAATGTATATCAGTCTAAAAAGGTTGACTGCTAACGAAGTCGTGATATCAAAGAGTGTAGAGGTCGCTAAGACTCTTCCTTTTCCTGCGGTCACAGTCTGCAATCAAAACATGATGAGAAAGAGCAAAATACTTGGAACAAAAGCTCAGGATTATTTGGATCAAATGGACTGGATCAAGTTTACGTATGCAGGTCAGAAACCCAAAGAAGTTCCTTCATTTGACATCGGAGAAACACTCCAGAAAGCTGGCCACCAGATTGAAAACATGGTTTACCATTGTGGATTTGCAGGTGAAGAATGTGGTGGGAAAGTTGTGCATCAGTTCTTCATGCAAGCAGCACCATCGTTCATGGTAAGTACAAATCAATTCAAAGAAGGAGAATACTCTGATCGAGTACCTTCAAGATTAGAGCAGCCAGTGATAGGAGCTCAACTGAGAACCGCAAGATAAGGTTGCATATTGTCTGGTACAGACTTCACCCATGCAATGCATCCCTAGTTCACACTGCTTAAAAAATAAGAATTCCAATCGTACAAAACCCTATGTAAACGCAAAGTAAACGCCAAATTTAATCCAGTTTACAGACATTTACATGGGTAAATTAAGTAAACACAAAATTTTCTTTGACATTTAATATTGAAGTAAACTCAGTATAAAACGCCCAATTTACAAAAATATGCAAAAGGCTTGTAAATTTGGTGTTAAATTTGGATTTTCATAAAATGAAACGTACGTAAATCGATAGTGAATGAAAAATTTCAACTCCATTAAATGCTCGAAAATCGATCGTAAAGGCAACATTTTCATGTATTTAAATGCACGTAAATTGATAGCAAACGAAATCATTACCATACTGTTATGTTAAATGCATACAAATCCATATTAGATAGTAATTTTTACATTTTGGTAACATTTCAAGTGCACGTAAATAGGTAGTTAATGCCGGGTTAATGGTGACGTATCGTACCGTTAAATGTTCGCAAAACAGTAGTAAATGTATAAACTTCTATGCCGCTTAATACTTGCAGAGCAATAGTAAATTTCATGTCCAGATTAATGCGTTCAAATAAATATAGTAAACGTGTTTTGTCACACTGAAGAAGGTCCTCGTTTGGGCCAAAACGTCTGTCAACTTTTCATCAAAAAACGAAGCTAGAGCCACCAAATAAAACTAACTCTGATAAAACACTCATGTTTATGCATGAGTGTCATATCAGTACAAGGTCTCAGTATAGTTGTCGGATCATTTGACCTCGTACAGTACCGACAAAACATTTTATGAAATTCATGCCACTCTATTCTGATGTTCAGAGTTCCTTTTACGTGTGGGATGAAAATTTGATTTTCTTCGCATGTCTATATGCAAAAAAATGATAAGCTTATTTCTTCAGTTATGGATTTTTTTCATAAATTCATTGCTATAAGACTTTTAAGGTGACTCGAAGTAGTTGTTTTCAGACCGCATCGCACATTTTCCTTTGGCGCAATGGACAACTTAATGCGCACCAATGGACTTGGTTTCTACACCAAATATGAGGATAAGATTGAAGTTTTATATGGTGTTGTAATTAAATCGATCAACGTTTTTAAAATAGCGAAAATTGAACATCAAAAATGGTTTTCCTCTAATATCTCCAAAAATTGATGAGCTTCAGACAAGCGGTAAACTGCATAGAAAAATTCAGACAAGATTTAATCTGTTTGATTTTCTTTAAATCACCAATGTTTCGAAAGATGCTGTATTTCTATTCTTGGACATAACGACAGCGTAAAAAAAAACTCGAAATACGCAAAACACCACGAGAACAATGTGGAAATATTGCTAAAATATACACTTACCTTACATGAAAAAGCCGGCGACTTTCAACTCTTCATCGATGTCGAGATATATTTTTGAAATGAATGCAAATGTGCGGTGCGGTCTGAAAACAACTACTTCGAGTCACCTTAAATGATGGGTTTTAGAAGTCATTTAAAAAACTCGCTGATCGTGTTTTATCGAGGATATATATAAACACTCGGCCTACGACCTCGTGTCTGTATCCACGATAAAACACTCCTGCTCGTTTTTTAAATATCACTTAAATTTCTGCTTATAAAGACAGCTCTAAAAATAAATAAAAAGCCATTTTTGTCGAAATATTCAGTCTTTATAAATACAATAAAAGTAAAAAAAAATTGTAACTTGCCTCGCAAAAACTTCAACAGATCTAAACCAAATTATTTTCTAACAAATTCCCGTCTTTATTGTTGGCGGATCGACGCGTCGGTTCACAGACGGCGCGAACGGCAATGAAACTATGCTGTCAAAGACCGAGCAGTCTCTCAGCTTCTTGGCTGAATTAAAAGCAAATATTTCGTTAACAAGACAGGAGAAAGGGATTTTTCGCTTTGGTTTTGCGATATCAAGGCAAAGTTGACGTGTTCTTTGAAAGAGAAGCAGAACGATTTTTGGAGCTCCGAACAGTAAATTTGTGACAGAGTTATGGCGCGCCGATTGTTTCAAAATTCGAAGATAAATACATCAGGAAAAAAACCTGAGAAGATTATTGATAAAAAGTTGAGACCGTTTCATGGGGAGAAAGCGTTTTCATAAGTGAAAACTCTTTGTAACACAAAAACAACCTTTCAATATAAAAAAATCTTTTTGATAAGAATAAATCCTTTGGATATACAAATATCTTTTTGATACGAAAAAAAAACCTTTTGGAATGAAAAACCTTTTGGATTCATAAAAATCCTTTTTGATACCAAAAATCCTACTTGATACACAAAAAAAAACTTTTTAATACAAAAAACCTTTTTGATCCAAAAAAAACTTTTTGATACGAAAAAACCTTTTTGATTCATAAAAATCCTCTTTGATACGAAGAAAAAAATTTTGATAATAAAAGACCTTTTTGAAACGAAAAAACTTTTTGATACGAAAATACCTTTTTGATACGAAAAAAACTTTTTGATACATAAAATACTTTTCGATACGAAAAAACCTTTTTGATACGAAAAAACCTTTTTGATTCATAAAAATCCTCTTTGATACGAACAAAAAATTTTGATACGAAAAAACCTTTTGATACGAAAATACCTTTTTGATACGAAAAAACCTTTTTGATACATAAAAAACCTTTTCGATACGAAGAAACCTTTTAATACAAAAAAACATTTTTGATACGAATAAAGCTTTTTGATACATAAAAAACCTTTTCGATACGAAAAACCCCTGTGATACGAAAAAAACTTTTTGATACATAAAAAACCTTTTTGATACGAAAAAAAAACTTTTTGAAACGAAAAAACCTTTTCGACACGAAAAAACCTTTTTGATACGAAAAAACCTTTTTGATACGTAAAAACCTTTTTGATTCAAAAAAATCCTTTTCGATACGAAAAAAACCTTTTTGATAAAATGAAAAAAACTTTTTGCAACAAAAAAACCTTTTGGATACAAAAAAACCCTTTTTGATACCAAAAAACCTTTTTGATGCAAAAAAAACCTTTTTGATGCAAAAAAAACCTTTTTGATGCAAAAAAAAAACCTTTTTGAAACGAAAAATCTTTTTGATGCAAAAAAACCCTTTTTGATACAAAAAAAAAACCTTTTTGATACGAACAAAAAAAAATTGATAAGAAAAAACAACTTTTGATGCAAAAAAACCTTTTTGAAACGAAAAAAGTCTTTTTTTATGCAAAAAAAAACTTTTTGAAACGAAAAAATGTTTTTGATGCAAAAAAACATCTGTTAGATACTGAGAGCTGTACAGACACTGAACGTTATGATTATCAATAAAACTGTCTTCTACGGTAAAGATCACGAGTATTATTATCTCAAGTTCTTATTGAAAAATGCTCACAATTTTCAGCGGGCATCAATGATACAAAAAGGCAAAAACAATGGGTAGTTATATAGTAATCTTATTTTTCATGCCTGTAAAGGTTTTTCTTATGAAAAGGGCTTTTTCATCTCATCAAAGTAGGGACCCAAATGTTTGAAATGTGGTAGTGGCTTCCGGGGATATACTCCCCTCCCGGCCCCTTTTGGGAACCTACAAAAATTCTCAATGCTGACCACAAGTAGAACCTATTTCTCGTCATAAAGGTTTTTTGTGTTTCAAAAAGTTTTTTATGTATTATAAAGGTTTTTCGCATCAAAAAGGTTTTTTCGAATCAAAAAGGTTTTTTTATGTATCAAAAAGGCTTTTACGTATCAAAAAGATTTTTATGTATCAAAAAGGTCAGTTTTCGTATTAAAAAGGTTTTTTATGTTTCAAGAAGTCTTTTATTTATCAAAATGTTTTTTTTTTTCGTATCAGAAAGGTTTATTCGTATGAAAAAGGTTTTTTCGTATCCAAATTAGATTTTTTCGTATCCAAAAGGTTTTTCGTATCAAAAAAGGTTTTTTCGTATCAAAAAGTTTTTTTTGCATCAAAAAGGTTTTTTTATGTATCAAGGTTTTTTCGTGTCTAAAAAGTTTTTTCCCGTCAAAAAGTTTTTTTCGTATCAAAAGGTTTTTGTATGTATCAAAAAGGTCAGTTTTCGTACTAAAAGGTTTTTTTATGTATCAAAAAAAAATTTTTGCATCAAGGTTTTTTCGTATCAAAAAGGTTTTTTTGCATATTTTTTCGTTTCAAAAAGTTTTTTTTGCATCATAAAGGTTTTTTGCATCAAGAAGGTTTTTTGTATCAAAAAAATTAAGGTGCATCAAAAAGTTTTTGTTCGTAAAGAAAGGTTTTATATTTACTTATCAAATGTTTTTTCTCTGATATCCAAAAGATACATATATTCAAAGATTTTTCACTTATGAAAACGCTTTTCTACCCTTAAAACGGTCTCAACTTATTTTCAATAATCTTCTCAAAAACAAGGTTTTTGCTGATGTATTTATCTTCGAATTTTGAAACAATCGGCGCGCCATACAGAGTGGCGAATTGTTTGAACTGTAACCTAAAGTGTTTTAGACCTGAAAACATCAGTTTGTGAACTGATTTTCTCTTATCTTTGTCGTTTGTGAAGGAGACAAACTTGTTCTCAGTCTGTTATAACGAGAATTTAACCCAACAAGGATAGATTTTCAAGATAAACAAAGATCGATTTTGATGTTAATGCGTGTTCATTTGAAGAGGACGACCGGACTTAATCTACTGAATTAGTCTATTCTAATTTGGCACTGAAACTCTGCGTTTAGTATCTGAATTCCAAGCGTTTGGATCTGAATGATGTCTTCTTTCGGTTCCTGTTTTACCGATATAACGAATTTAAAAGAAGATAAATTTCAAGATTTGTGGAAGAAAATATTATCGATGGTTCAAGATAAACCGAGGTAAATCCTAAATCAATCTTTGTAGAATGTTTTGTTTCATTTTCGGCTATGAACAGTTTATTTAATATTGAAGTCGTGGTAGTTAGTTCACGTGCTAAAATTGCAAAAAACAACCAACAATGCTAAGCTGATGTTTGTTTTCTCTAACCAGTTTGAGCAAATATTTCTGCACTAAAAAGATCTTTTCTTCCAACAGAAATATGTGTACACGTACTCATTGGTCTAGAGAGCATTCTTGTCCGACTGATAGTTTATGCTGGCAAAAACGGATCGATATTCTTATGTTTAAATTTTTTTTCGTTGCGTTGGTACGACATTTGCATTTTTTCTTAATTAAGTTTCTAAATGTATAACAGCTGCTAATTTCATTCCATATTATTGCAAATTATTCACCGTAGCAGCAATGGAATACCTTACTTTCTTCAATTTTTAACTCAGTTTAGCTGAAATCTATAGAGATATTACCCATAATGCACCTGATGTATATATATATGTGTGTAGTTGGGTAGCAGTCCTTCTTTTATACATGTAGAGTTGAAAGTGACCGAGTATTAAACTTTGATCAACGATTTTCCTTCTCGTTTTTTTCCAGTTTTCTTATGTCTGATTTCGTTTTACCATCACAAAATGACAAAATGAAAAGCTTAGTCGACGCGTTTCGACAGTGCTCTGCTGTCATCATCAGGACAAAAAGGAATTATTATGTTTAAATTTTTTTTCGTTGCGTTGGTACGACATTTGCATTTATCAAAGAGGGTTTTCATATCAATTTTGAAAAACCTGAACTTAAGGTAGTTCGGGACCCTTGCTACTGCGCATCTCGCGCGCGCATTCGAGCGCGCGCACTTTTATTAAAGAACATTCGCCTGTCCGTGGGAAGTCTGGGCACTAGCGAGCCAGCGATTGAAAACCGAAGAAATTCGTTTTTTGGTAAAGAAAAATAGTATTTTATCGACCAGATTCTGCAAACAAATTTATCAAAACATGTTGTGCACCGTGTAAAGTAGGAGAAAAAGCTCGAACTATAAAATTCAGCGAATATTATGAGTCGAAAAGGAGCAGAGAACAACGCTAAAATGGCTGATTTTTTGTGTTCGTTTTCGAAGATTTTTACCCTTTGTTCTTCTCTAACTCTTTAAACAATTCGGTGACCCCCTGATTTTATGAATGATTTATGCTCACAATTTTATAAACTTTTCGTATAAAGAAAAAAAAGAATACTTCTATCGTTTCGATTTTGAGTAAATTTATCATTTTTCTGTCTGATCCTCCAAAAACGTGTATTCTAGAAGGCCATTTTTCGCATATTATTGTTGATCTTTCGCTTCTTTGCAAATTGTTCGGCAACAACTTAGTTCCAAGTGTTTTTCTGCATCCCAGGCTATCATTTTGTTTGCTTTTAAATACATTTGGTTGTTCCAAAATTCTTATAATTTGACCGGATATCGCGAGGCCATTTTTCGTAAAAAGATCCCCAAACACCCCACATCTCCCCCCTCATATCTCAAGAGTGACCTCGGTGACCCCCCATTTTTATTTTACATTTTATTTCCTCCTATGCCCGTCTTTCTTTGTAGGAATTTTGAAGGCAAGTTTATCGTAAAAATTCATGAATCCCGAACTACCTTAAGGTAGCTCGGTCTAGTTTTTTTCACGGTCAACTAGCGATGTTTAAACAGCCGTAGCTCCCGCTCCAGAGCGTCTTTTGCCAAGATCTTTTCACACTTGTCTAGATATAGAATGACGTTTTTAAAAAAGTATATTTTATTGAAATCCATTTTATTTTAGTGACGAAATCATTATGTCGTCTTCTTTACTTGAAGCTCATTTTCGAGAAAAATCGGTCTAAACTTTTAGAGCCACATATCCAACGGTAAAGTTGTTAGTTAGGTCTACATTCTGAGGAAGTGTCACAAAAATCGTACTCATAGTTTTTGAATAAAAACGGTTTTATTTTTTTGTATACAAAAATTCATATGTTTTGTACTATTTACGATAACAACCCACTCTGACAAGATACAACAAAATCCTTGCTCTCAGTTATTGCCAAGACTTAGTTCTACACTTTCTGTGGTTTTCAATAGATTCGGCCAAGACAATGATTTTTAAGAGTGGTACAAGCCATGTAATATTTTTGTTCATTTTCTCGCAAAACCTGAAATTTTTGCTTCTGAACGCACTAATTAAAAAATCGTCGATGAATTTTCTTTTAATTTCCGCTATTAATTATTCAGAATATGTCCAATTATGGTTCCAAGTTGGTAATCGAAAGAATACCTCTAAGGTGCTCAAATAAAATGTCAAACTTAGGTATATTTGCATTTGCTTCTGCCGCGGTTGTTTTGCTAAAGCAGTGTTGATTTCGCCGTGCTTGAGTCACACATATTTGCATGCTTTTTCTGTTGTCACATTACGCACGTGCTGATCGGCCGTGCGGAAATATTCAATTCGACGACAGAAGTCTTAGTAAAATTGCTGTTGTGGAAAGAAAATGTTGAAGAAGGCATATAACCACCGCCGCCAAAGACAAGCTGATATTTTGTCAAAAAACTGTCAATATGCAAAATTGTGAGCCTGTCGTCGAATTGAATATTTTTGCACGGTCGATCAGCACGTGCGTAATGTGACAACAGAAAAAGCATGCAAATATGTGTGACTCAAACACGGCGAAATCAACACTGCTTTAGCAAAACAACCGCGGCAGAAGCAAATGCAAGTATACCTAAGTTTGACATTTTATTTGAGCACCTTAGAGGTATTCTTTCGATTACCAACTTGGAACCATAATTGGACATATTCTGAATAATTAATAGCGGAAATTAAAAGAAAATTCATCGACGATTTTTTAATTAGTGCGTTCAGAAGCAAAAATTTCAGGTTTTGCGAGAAAATGAACAAAAATATTACATGACTTGTACCACTCTTAAAATTCATTGTCTTGGCCGAATCTATTGAAAACCACAGAAAGTGTAGAACTAAGTCTTGGCAATAACTGAAAGCAAGGATTTTGTTGTATCTTGTCAGAGTGGGCTGTTATCGTAATTAGTACAAAACATATGAATTTTTGTATACAAAAAAATAAAACCGTTTTTATTCAAAAACTATGAGTACGATTTTTGTGACACTTCCTCAGAATGTAGACCTAACTAACAACTTTACCGTTGGATATGTGGCTCTAAAAGTTTAGACCGATTTTTCTCGAAAATGAGCTTTAAGTGAAGAAGACGACATAATGATTTCGTCACTAAAATAAAACGGATTTCAATAAAATATACTTTTTAAAACACTTCATTCTATATCTAGACAAGTGTGAAAAGATCTTGGCAAAAGACGCTCTGGAGCGGGAGCTACGGCTGTTTAAACGTCGCTAGTTGACCGTGAAAAAAACTAGACCGAGCTACCTTAACGTTCAGGTCAAGTAAGGTAAGTACTTGGTGTATGCTACACCAAGTGTATCAGTATATATTCACTATCCTATTATATCCTAGTGTATCCTACTATATCCTAGTGTATCCTACTGCATCATACTGTATCCTACTGTATCCTTGACCAACTTCATTAAATATTCATTACACGTGCAATAGTTCGGATATTTAGAGGCGACAAACTTGTAAGTAAATTAATTGATATATTTAGTTGTTTTCTGTTCAAATTATGTAAGTTTGCTAGACTATAAGAATAATTGCATGAGTGATTATCTTGTATTGTAGCGAATCGTGCGTTGTAAATTCATCGTCTAGCTATGAATAAATGATACATAATTTGTACCTTGGAACAGCAAAAAGAATGTTGCAAATCTGGATAAATAACGGATTATTAACAGATAAGCACTTTCATCATGTAAATCACAACAAAGAGTTGACAGTGTTAAAGTTGAATGTGATATCGGACGCATTCCCAACAACATAGCTGCTGGTTTTAGCAGATTTACTGCTGACCAATGGAAAAACTGGACAAATATACCTTTTCTCTTTCATCTCTACACGGATTACTTCCAAAAAACACATTGATTGCTGGAGAACTTTTGTGCTTGCCTCACGACTTTTGTCAACTAAATTCATCCGTAAATCTGATATAGCAGATAAATTTTTGGTGGATTTCGAATCACTATACGGAAAAGATTTTGTAACTCCAAGCATGCACATGCACATGTACAATCATTTGGCAGAGTGCCCATTACCAGAAATATTGGACATTGGTCAGCGGTTTTACGGGGCTCAGCTTTTTTACCCATTTGCTTAAATATTCACTTTTTTGACCAATAGCCAGTTGCATTCATCATTTCTAAAACTTACTTGCGATTTTTTATCTTGATCAAGATGAATAAAGCTAGTAAATCATGACATTTATTATTTGTGACGTCATCACCTCGCCTTTTCATCTTTTGTTTATCATTTCACTTATCTTTATAAAAAGCTAGAAAACTTAAGATTTGCTCGATAAATTTTTTTCTAACTTCAGTATCAGCATTTTCACCAAGTTGTTTCTTAATCCTACACATTTTATGATATGGCCATTGAAGCATTGTAAGATATCTAAAATAAATTATAAAAACGTACATTTTTAGGCCGCTTAATTCGCGTTGACGATGTTTTGGTCGCCAAACGTCTCCATTGTCCAGTTTTTTCTGAACTTGTGAATTCCGATATATGCCGCTCTTGTTTGCCTTTTGTAAACCTTCCATGTGGCTTCGAGTATGATAATTTGAAACAGCAATTTCAATGGATTGTATTAAAATAACAAAGGATGAGTGCAACAAGCGGAATCGGAATTCACAAGTTCAGAACAAAAACTGGACAATGGAGACGTACGCTTGACGACCAAAACATCATCAACGCGAAGTAAGCGGCCTAAAAATGTACGTTTTTATAATTTATTTTGGATATCTTACAATGCTTCAGTGGCCATGAAATGTGTAGGATTAAGAAACAACTTGGTGAAAATGCTGATACTGAAGTTAGAAAAAAATTTATCGAGCAAATCTTAAGTTTTCTAGCTTTTTATAAAGATAAGTGAAATGATAAACAAAAGATGAAAAGGCGCACCTCTATCAACTTGACCTAAATTCATATTTCTCAAAATCGTGCGGCGTAATTTTGTTCTACTTTTCCAAACGAACAGTTATTGAATGTGTCGACGATATGAGCTCAAAAAAAGCTATTTCCGAGTCCTAAAAGTAAGGTTTTCGGCCAAGTAAACTGAATGCTTGAAATTGTTTACTTTTTTGATGCGTAAAAGTTCAAGCGCGTTTTATTCAAAAACGCTTCCATAGAAATCGTTGAAGCTGAGTAAGAGTGCAGAACTTGATCCCGATTTTATGAACCAATAAATGCGGTTTTGTACAAAGCTCTAGTTTTTCCAAAAAATCAGGTTTATGAAAATCGCCATGCCGCCACTATAAATTATTGAAAACTCCGATCAAAATGATTTAAACGTCAAAAGAAACTTTAATCTATCTCTAGACTTGTTGTGGGATTTTTTTTTGAAATTAGTTTTTTTGCCGCGACGCATTTTGCGATCAAACAGCGGAGGTGCGCCTCAAACAAAACCCAGTCCAGCCACCTTAATATGGCTTCTCACGAAGGAAGCCAAACACTAGATTTTCAAGCCTTCTTGGAACCAGTTTGGCTTTGGATAATGAATGTTTTTTCACGTGTATTATGTGCAGGAAACATTGTTGTTTGAGTTTGAAGTCCGGCACATCGTGTCGAGCGAACTGATAATTCATGAATTGGACATGAAGGAACAGTACTTCGGTGATTTTCTAAAGAATGTATTGCGATCTTAGGGAGTTAGAAAGCAAACTTTGTGCTGCTCGTGGAACCAGGTAAAACATAGTTTTAGACACAGTTTACTTTACTAATAGAGGTGTGATTCGCAGTCGTTTCGAATTTTAGTCCGGCAAAACTACAAGTTAGCCTTGTTCACTAAATATTTTGAAAAAAGAGAGTGTTCCCATACATTTTCTAGTACGATCTCGTCGCCATTACGGCCCTTCTGAGCATGCGCGTTCATCAAAATGTCCCTAATTTCTGGCAATGCTTTATGACTATGGCCCAGTATACTCATTTTGGTGTTACAGTTTTGAACGATACAACAGTCTTTTAAGAAAATACCACACAAACCAAAGATCTATTGAGGTGCAGATAATGCGAAAGTTTCAAAAAAAAATTGACACTTTATTGCCGCTTTAAGAGCTACGAAACTGCTGGAGAGTTTTGGGGATCAGAACTAGCGAGCGTTACTTCTTGGCTGGTTATGATGGAGAAATCAAGTCTAACACTGATATTAGACCAGGAAAAGTCGAGTACTACGTTTATCATAATCCAACGATCGATGAAGAGCTCAAACCTCACCTACTGGCTAGAGTGAAATGGTTTCAAGGATTCAATAAAGAGATGCGCTATATATAATTTGTTTGGAGATCCAATAGAACTGTGGTGCCCCAATTTATTTGAGATCAAAGGACCAGCATCCTTTATCCCATGCAGTACAACGGCTTTGCTGCAAACTTGTTGCAGCATTCGAAAAGGACAAAGGGCAATCTATCATGGTGGTAACACCAGGACAAAGAGCAATACAATTCAAAAATATTCTATATTAAGCCCGAAAAAAATTATGATGACGTCAGTGCAACCTAAGAATAGATGCAATCCATATCAAGTTCCTGAAACCCAAAAACCATGAAGTGGCGTTTGTGAGTAGAAAAGATTTTCACTCTATTAATATCCAAATATGTGGAAATGACAGATTGATGACTACAGATGTTGTGGCGAAATGGCATGGGTGAGTCCATGACTCGCGAATATATAACACATCCACTCTTTTTGAAAGGTTCAACCAACAAGTATTGCCTTGTTTGCCATATAGTGTGATTTTAGGTGATAGTGGTTATCCGTTATTAATTTGGCTGTTAGTCCCTATTGTAGAATATCCAGCTATAACAGTGGCAGAAAAACGATACAACAAGACTACGCCACAGATGCATGTGCACGCTCCGTTATAGAAAGAATAATCTAAAGATCATCCTAAAGAGACGCTGGGCTTGCCAAAATGAGCTCAAAATGAAGCCTGGCAAGTGCTGTGAAATAATTTCGGTATACTGTATATCTCATAGCTTTTGAGGTGGTTTACCAATTAATGACGAAGAGGCTGGGAGAACTGGACGACAATGGTAGTGATTGCTGTTATGATGACCAAGGAAGAGAGGAAACTGAAGAAGGAAAACAAAAACGGGCAGAGTTTATCCGATCTTTCTTCTAAGTTGTATTATAGCTTGCAATGAAGTTTGAGATGCTAGCTCAACAGTAGCCGATCGGGTGACAATAAACAAAAAGAACACAAATTAAATTGAAAAGAAAAATGTGTGTCTTCAATTCACTCTGTTTTGCTTGTTTACGTGTAGCCTGAAGTATAAAAGTCTAGGACACTCTTAGACTTATGGGACCTCATGGGCTCCCGTAAATCTACGTGCCCTTTTTGCACTTAACAGATACTCGCAAAGCGTTTATGCAACAGCTGTGAATTCCGTGGCATAATCAGCACCTAAGTGGTCTCTTACGAAAATCTTACGCATTGTACTTTAGTGAAACTCTTAAGAAACAACGTAAGATATTTTATGCAACACCCTTAAGTTAAGATCACACTTAAGTACGATATTAAGGTTTCAGTATGCAACCGGCCCCTGGGCCTTTATGCATCCTACCCCTTAAAGAAAGCTGGAACTAGAGTAAACTCAAAACGGCTTATTCTTTTAGTGAAAGAGATGCGCTACAAGATCATTCATTGCCTATACTACTCTTGAAACATATAAAACGTGAATAACACTGATTTGCTGTTCTTGCAGCATGGGCTCTGCTACACATTCACCACTAACAATTCCATAGTGAAGGAGGTTGGCAGTGGCAGACGTCAAGGCTTACAGCTTAGACTTGATGCCGAACCATTCGAGTACTACGGACCATTTAGCTACGATGCTACAGGGTTTAAAATTGCAGTCCACGAGCCTGGTATTCATCATGATATTGACAACCAAGGCTACGATGTTTCTCCTGGGTTCTCCACCAGTCTTCGAATCAAAAGGATCAAGGTATGATATGTCAAATAGTTCAACTCATCAAAGATATCTTTTTTATCGCGGGCAAATTTCCTTACCATAATTACGGAAGCAAAGGTGGACGAGCGGTTAAAGGCGCCGGTCTGTTCTCTCTGTGGTCTCGAGTTTGATTCCCGGACGGCCATCATATGTGTAGTGGTAGTGTCCTTCAAATTAGTGCGCAAACCCTAGAAGAATTGAAGACTTAAATAAAAACAGTTTGAGCTATTTCTGGAACTAGCTTCTGTCTCATTAGGCTATTTGCTCGCGTTGTAGTATAATAACTGTTCCAAAACTTTTGGTGCACGCATATGGGGTTGTTTACAAAGTACTGGTGACTAGCAAATGCTCCTAAACGCCACACATTCAAAATTCTTACCCTTAGCTACGTTAATATTATTAACCTGTCTGTGTGTTCTCTATCTTTAGTCAATCACCAAGCCATCACCCTATCCATCTAAGTGTGGGTCAAAGAAGCTGCATAATTTTGAACGATACTCACAACAATCATGTTTCATTGAGTGTCGGTCTCAGAAGGTCGCCGAGCTGTGTAACTGCCGTATTCTAGGAATGGTTGGTAAGACAACCTGATATATAATTAATTCACGGTTAATTTTCTGATGTAAAATAGACACGAGGATAACAAAATGTGCGTAAATTGTTTCAGATTCTGCAGGTTTCCCCCTGTCTATCCATAGGCATAATCCATGGAAAATTATCAACATATTAATTGATCAATAAGACGAACTTAGAGAAGGCGGGGAAGCATGATCATGAAAAGTCTCACTGATAAAGCATTTCAAGACTGAGAGAACGGAAAACCTCGATCGCTGATAGTTTACTTACAATCGCTGATAGACAATCTTACTTGACAGGAGTGAACATCACCAGGTACTGCAACAATACTGAAATAATCCAATGTTCTACTTCCCCACAGCTCAAGAATGTATTAGGTAAGTTGTATTTACAAATAGCACCTACTAAGTCAAACTATTTCTCGACTGCTCAGCTTAAATCATAGTTCGGTAAAGTTAATAGTGATGGGCGGGTCGTGGAGAGTACAAACAAACATACGAACATTTTGTATAGCGCTGGAAGTGACAAGTGTCGCGCGGCGGTTCAAAACACTAATAACCTCTCTCTCTCTCTCTCTCTCTCTCTCTCTCTCTCTCTCTCTCTCTCTCTCTCTCTCTCTCTCTCTCTCTCTCTCTCTCTCTCTCTCTCTCTTTACGGCTTCCTTGTAAATAAGTGTACCAACTTAAGGACCTACAATGTTTGAATAAGAGTGTTTTATTCATTCATTCATTCATTCATCCATTCGTTCATTCATTCATTCATTCATTCATTCATTCATTCATTCATTCATTCATTCATTCATTCATTCATTCTCTCTCTCTGTGCTGTGGTCCAGGCTCGAGTCCCAGCTTGGGCGCTGAACATTACTACTGGGGCTTGTGAGTTGAGCTAATTGGTCTCTCCGATCCCTTGCCGAGAAGGTTTTCCTCCCTCGTAGGATTTTCTTCCCTCCTTGACAACCAACACTGTTTCGATCTAGAGCTGGCTCCGTCGTCAGGCGGGTTGTATGCCGGGCACTATTTACAGGCCTTCAACCCGTTGAGTAGTCTCCCTCGCAGCCGCGCTAGGAAGCGTTGCGTGACGAGACTATACACGGCTGCGAGGGAGACTACCCGTTGAGCTGCATCTTTACAATTCAGCTAATAGGCTGCAGTAAAGATGATTAGCGCTAGCCCTTCTCCACCCTCTGCAGGCGTCTCAAATTTATTTATTTATTTGCAAGGTTTTTCTTACTATAAAAACAGTTACTGAACTTTGTCTGATGTATTTGTTGTTTTAGAAATCACTCCAAAAGCTTGTGGATGTCCAGTGGAGTGTACGTCTATTCAGTACAGCGTACAGACATCCATGGCTTACTATCCATCCCAACATCTTTGGGACTTTCTGATCCCCATAATGGCTAATCGCACAGGTCTTAATGCTTCCGACCCGACGACAAAAAAAGCACAAATTCAGGAAAGAGCAAGGTATATAAAACAACACTCCATTCAAATACTTGTAGTTCTGCACGAATCTTTCCAATCGGCTTATCGAACAGCGTTTCAATTCAGAGTCATTCCACGTACTCTCGAGGGAACTTTGGCGCGCTCACAAAGTTTGATTCATTGTACGTCAGGTTTTGGAATGTACCCCTACCCCTTCTCTTCTCCCCCTCATTGGGCCGACTAGCTACGGGCTAAAGCGCCTACAAAAGCGAGTATTTCAGTTGTATTTCTTTTCTAAATGAACACCCAAGTCTACGCAAATCAAAATATGGTCAAGATGTGGTTGCTAGTGGTTAGAAGTAAGTCGAGATGGAAGTTGGCATGACACACATAAGAAATCGAGAAACACTGTGCAGAGGAGTGCCGCAAGTCATCGCGTTTGTGCTCCAACGCGCGAGATTCTACTCCATGTTTACATTTGACACATAGATCTTAGGAGCTCCACTGAGCATTTATCCCTCCCCGGGCTGAAGTTTCAGCCCCCCTGACCGGGTTGAAATGTCAGCCCGAGCTGAAACACGGTCTCTTCAGAAAATGAACGTAAGATTGACTTTTCGATTACATGAAGAAATTTTCAGCCGGGTTTGAATTTCAGCCCGGTTCGTAACTTCCAGCCCGGCTCAACGTACCCGGGATAGAAGGTTCAGCCCGGCGAAATGGGCTGAAAATTCTCATGTAATTGCGACAGAACATTTCAGCCCGGATTGAAAGCTTGAACCACGCTGTATTATGACAGGGTGTTGAACATGCGCTTTGAAGAGGTGACAAAATTCAGCCCGGGCTGAGTTTTGTCATGTAATCGAAATTAACTTTCATCCTTTTCACCGGGCTGAAATTTCAGTCGTCATGTAATCAGGGCCTTAATAATTCTGTTGCTAGGAAACGCTTCGCTGTGGTAAACATATTCTTTGAACACACGCTTACAGATGTCATAGAAGAGAAAGCCCGGTATGACTTCAGCATGTTTGGAAGTAAGTGATAAAAACGGAACGTTTCTTCACAATAATGGGTGTTGTTTTCCTTCTTTTTGGTAGGCTTTTAGTGTCCCTCCCATCTCTTCTTCAGTCCATACCCGATAAGTTATATGATGCATTTATTCTGCAACTTGACGAGGACAATGACGATACCCTACATCACGCAACATCATTGCGAGACAAATTATTGTACGTAAAATAATCCTTTCGAAGTGTAGACCTTTCTTTTATGGAAGATTCCGCGACGATTGCATGCAGTAACATTCTTCGGAATTGCACCCTGAACATCCCCATCTGCAGCTTGTTTCACAAAGCCATTGCAGCAAGTGTTGCAGCCCAATCGCACTGTCAGGTTAAAGTTCTTCTTTGTTTTTTTTCCTGATTTTGTATAGCGGACACTGGAGGCAACATGGGACTCTTCCTTGGATGCAGTTTGTTGACAGTCTGCGAGTTTATTGACTTAATCGTCATGATTTGTCTAAATCGATGGAGAAAAAGATCAGCTAAGATTAATTGATATACTCACAATGGCCAAAACTAAATGAACAAGTAAATGCTTAAATGTAAATGCTTTGTTTATAGTGGAAGAGCACTTAGCTATCCAGCAAGTTTCCAGGCACTCCACTGAAATAATCACAACTAAATAATGTAAATGAAACATAAAGTGTTTAAGAATCCCAACTGGCAAGGAGGTGAACCAGTTGGCTATATTACAAGCATGGCCGAGAAACTGAATTTGAACTAATCGAAATCGGAACAAATTCAGTCTCAGCTAGTGGCCAGAGCGGGTATCGAACCTGGGACCGCCAGATTGCGAGACCAACGCTCTGACCACTCGGCCATGCTGCCTCCTGTAAAGTAAAGATGGTCAAGTAGTGACAGAACCGAGTCAAGACACACATTTACTGACCAGCTGAAGAAAGCATAAGCAAAGGCCGCAACTCTAAGACTGACGTATCCGAACTGATTTCTACCAAATGCATGAAGTCATGCTACAGCTTAATTTAAAAGATATTTATCCTGCCATACTTGGAACATTGTAGCCCTTTAATTTATAAGTCTTCTAAAAAAAATTGATGTGCAAAGCAAGCGTTTCGATGATATTACCAAGAATATATCTTATGATTTTCCAACACACGCGTTTGCAATAAGTAATTTAAGTTATAGAAGGGCATTTCAGTCACTTGTTTTCCTAGATAAATATCTTTATTTAATGGCCCAGAATATATTAGGGATTTTTGTGTTTTACTTTCCTAAATCAATTTATAATATAAAAGGTAATGTCCCCGGGGGTGGACTCCATTTAAAAAGGATTTGGTATGCTCGTCGGAAATTTTCAAAAGTACCTATAAAAGATACCGGAAGTAACTTTAGAAGGGCGTGGCTGAACGATTTTTAACCCCTAAGAGATACCACATAAAAATACATAAACTATTTAAATGTTTCTCTGAATATCATTCTGAGTATCATATTAGTGCTCCTAAACCCCTTATGCGCCATTATAACTGAAACACGCTAAGCGATGGGCTCTTTTGATACCCCAAAGGATACTAGGAAATGCTAAACTCTAAACTTCAGTTAAACACCCTATAGCTAAAAGATACCAAATCGCTGATTTTTACCCCGATACGACGAGCATGCCCGTTCCTTTTACAATGGAGTCCCACTCCGGGGGTAATGTCACTATTTTAGTTTTACCTAAACGGGTCCGAACACACGGTGCAACACTTCCTGCAACATATCGCTCGCAACAGAGTTACACCGTGTATCCACCACTACAATGTTGCAGAAGCAGAACTCGATCCTAAACTTATAACTGTTGCGCGTAACATTGCGCATTTGCAGGAATGGACACACGGTACACGGTGTGTTGCGTGCAACGATAAATGTTAGATCGAATGTTCGGGCGTTGCGTTTAACGTAAGATGGAGAAAGAGATCTTAAAAACTTTCCAATGTTAAATCAAAGAAAAAACTGAAAAATGTAGAAAAATATTACCATGAACGAAAATTTATGTTCAAGTTTAAGGGCCTAGGACCTTCAAATGCTACAGTAGAACAAATAGTTGCTGATAGCTAGTTGTTGTCGATCATTAAAACTAAATATCGACGACTGAAATTATTTTATAAATATTACACAAACAAGACTACGTTTCGTTGTCATCTCGACAACATCATGAGGTCTGGAAAAGTTATGCAAAAGACGAAACGTCGTCTTGTTTAATTTTGTGTAATATTTATACTTAATATCCTCAGTAAACTCAATTTTATTAAAATTACTTTGTAATCAAATTCAAATAAGCCACGTTTCTTATCACGTTTCTTATCGACAGCTACGCGTGTGAACTAGTCATCGACAATAGCGACTAGCTATCGATAACATCTAGCTATCGATAGCTAGTCTCAGATTTTTTTCAATTTAATATTGTTATGTTTTTGACAAGAAATACAATTCAAAGTTAATTTCCTGGTTGGTGGTCGCCGTAGCCACAAAGCAATCCATTGCTGGTAACATCTTTGACAAAACACTCTTTGCTCTATTTCAGTTTTTCTATTTTAATGTAAATAAAATAAATAATGTTAGAATATAAGCAGATTGCACGTAAAAGGCTGAAGAAAATAAATCAAAACATAAACTTAACGTCTTTTTGTCTATTCATTAGTTCGAACAATTTTCGGAATCATGTTTTCAACAAAAACTTGAAAACTCTAAAGAAGGTTTGAACTGAGCTGTATAATTTAATGTTTGCCAAGTGCTTTTAATTAACTTTGCTACGAACTGAAAATGCTTCCCATGGCGGTGTTTAGTTGTTCCTTCTATTCAACTTTGCTTTTCAAAACTTCACAGAAAACAATTCTTGCTGTCCTCATTTCATCCATAATTAATATTAACTGTTTCATATCTCTTGAAGTGACTTCACGGCCACACTTTTTTCACGTAAAATTTTATCAGTATATTTTTTGCATGTATTTTAACGATTATGCAAGATTTAAAGACCTCTTTGCCTTCATTGTTTTTTATTTTTTATCAGACCATGTCATAACCCTTGGCAATTGATTCTTTCATATGCAAATATTCATATTCATATACTGATAAAAACAGCGGCCTCAAGGCGGGATTTGACAAAATTAGGATACGAAAGTAGAGGTCTATTCCATCCTCAAAGGTAAGGCAGTACTTGTTTGTAATGATAACCTGTTCCATTCATTTTTTTCTTGGCCTGTTGAATCTTTGAACCAGAAAATATTATAGATGAGCAAAACTGGCTGTAAACCAATAGGTTTGTAGGACGATGGATGTAAAATTTAATTTCAATTAGTTGACAGTCAGTCAGTGACAATAAGATAGCTTCTAAGTGCACAAACAATATAGTATGATTTAAAAGTGCAAGTACTTTGATCAACTTTATTGAAAAACTAGAAATTCTATTTACAACCTCCACAACTACTACAACAATTATTATAAAAAAGTTTAAATTTTACTATAACTAAGAAAATTAAGTTCATTAAAGAAAGAAAACCCTAAAAATTCCTAAAATACTGAGAGAAATTATTTAATAAAACTGAAAACCCTAAAACTATCTAAAAACTAAAAAATTCGGTCACTTGAGAATTAATGAACAATTTCTGCTGCATTTACATTTAAATTGAAATCATCTGAAACTTCATTATTCTTATGAAAAGGGGTTCGAGAACCTCTAATACACATATGTACTGATTTAATTATCTCAAAAGATAGGCGAGTCCTTATCCATATGTAATTACATTAGCATACTGATAAATACTCGTTTCTCTTTCGCGGCCAAAAAAGTTATTTTTATTTTAACAAGTGCACTCCGTAGAGGACTTTTTCCCTTTTTTCTCATCATCATAACAAAAGTTTTGTTGATTTATTGAAGGTGGCTTCTGTATTAATTGAGTTCCAATATTGATTGCGTTCTGGATTGATTTTTGCCATCTATTTTTTCTCGTAGATAAAAACTGAAAAATAACAACGCATCATTTAACGGAGTAAAGGCTCGGTAAACCATGGACAAGTTGGAGACTCAGTTCAAACCTTCCCACACTAACGCAACAACTACCACGCAAGATGACGACAAGACAGTCCAACCTCCTTCCAAGGAACAACTTATTCAAGATTTTGCCTCGTACACAACACTCCATGGATTTCACTTTGTTCTTGATTCGGGATCCCTGTGGAGGCGTTTGCTGTGGGCCTGTTTGGTATTGTGTGGTATTGCGTTCTTAACGTACCAAACGTATATCAATACAAAAAAGTTGAAAGCTAACGAAGTCGTGATTTCAAAGAGCGTAGAGGTCGCTAAGACTCTTCCTTTTCCTGCGGTAACAGTCTGCAATCAAAACATGATGAGAAAGAGCAAAATTCTTGGAACAATAGCTCAGGATTATTTGGATCAAATGGATGTGCTCAAGCTTTTTTATGCTGGTTTGAAACGCAAAGATGTTCCGTCCTTTGACGTCGGAGAAACACTCCAGAGAGCTGGTCACCAAATTGAAAACATGGTTGAATATTGTGAATTTGCTGGTATAAACTGTACTGGAAAAGAAGTACGTCAGTATTTCATCCAAGCGACGCCATCGTTCATGGTAGGTGAAAATTAAAGGAGATTCCCTGAATATCTTTATTTCAAGATTGGAGTAGCCAGTGATGAGAGCTCAGTTAAAAAGTGTAAAAATTGTATATTGGTATGTTGTATATTGGTTACCCTGTGTACAGACTTGACCCAACGCATATCTAACACTTTTTCACACACGAACAGAACTGGCCATGCCCCGAAAACACGATGCAACTTTTTCTTCGACGGGTACGTTGCACGCAACACAAAAGGCAGAGCATTGCAAGTTGCATGCAGATGAAACGTGCGCAACTCTCATCACAACTTGCAACAAAACACGATTTGCTTAATTGCAAGAACTTGATTGGTCCGTGTAACAGAGCATAAAGTTAAGATAGAAAGTTAATCAACTAGGATGGGAAATAGAGAAATGTAATCAGTTAGTCCCTAGCTGTACAGGGAACTCAGAAAAAATTCGAGTCCATGCATGCACCTGACAGGAATTGAACCCGTGACATTCCAGATACCGGTCGGATGCTCTACCACTGAGCTACAGGGAGACTCTACATGGTAATGGTCACTATACTGAGTTCTTTAGAGCATAAAGTTGCAATCCACTCCTGCAACATTTGCGCACAACAGGAGGTGTAGGATCGAGTTCTACTTCTGCAAATGTTGCGCGCAACGTTGCAGGAAAACTGCATCGTGGTCTGGGCCTTTATGCATCCTGCCCCTTGAAGAAAGCTGGAACTGGCATATAAGCTCACTCTTTGAACTATATAGAATGCGATTAACACTAATTTGCTTTTCTTTTAGTATGGTCTCTGCTACACATTCACCACTAACAATTCCATAGTGAAGGAGGTTAGCAATGGCAGACGTCAGGGCTTACAGCTTAGAATTAATGCCGAACCATTCGAGTATTACGGACCATTTAGCTACGATGCTACAGGGTTTAAAATTGCAGTCCACGAGCCTGGTATTTATCATGACATTGACAACCAAGGCTACGATGTTTCTCCTGGATTTTACACCAGTCTTAGAATCAAAAGGATCAAGGTATGCATGTATAGTCCAGTTCCTGGCCCTTTCTTTCGGCTATTTTTCCCCTTTATTTAAATTTAATTTATTTTTTGCTTTGTTTTCCTAACTCCCTCCCTCCCTCTCTCCCTTCCTTCCTTCCTCCTTCCTTCTTCCTCCTTCCTTCCTTCCTTCCTTCCTTCCTTCCTTCCTTCCTTCCTTCCTTAGCTTCCTTCCTTCCTTCCTTCCTTCTTTCCTTCTTTCCATCCTCCCTCCTTCCTCCTTCCTTCCTTCCTTCCTTTTTTCTTTCTTTCTTTATGTTGGGCTTCCTGTATTTTTGGGGTAATTTCGGTCTGCGCAAACCCGCAAAAGACAGGAAAAAGCGAGCGCGAGTGCAATCCGGGACCTGCGCTACATAATTTTGAAAAACTAGTACAAGTGTTTTAGTTTCCGGTAAAACGCTGAAAATATATATTTCAAAATCTCCAACCTTCTTGAGATCGACTTATATACATACAAAAGAAAATCATTTTCTCGATCTTGATACATGCTTTAACATTTTAATTTACATCCTATATTTTTTTCTTTTATACTTTTGTATTAGATTCATCAATTACCATATCGTAATAGCGTAATTTAGCATGGTAAGAACAGCATAGCCGGACAACAACGCGCGGGCAAAACGACTACGCCCGCGCGAGGTTTCGCGAGCTATTTTTAGAACTAGATGCTGTCTCATTCGGTTGTTTTCATCAACTTCAGCTCCCGTTGTAGTGAATCCATGGTTGCAACTGCTCCCTGAAAACTTTGGCGCGTGCGATCGAGTGGCTGGGGGTCGCAAATTGGCTCTACATAGCCCAAAAATGACCTTGGATACCAGCCACGAACTGCTTAATACGCATTATAATTAAAGACTTTTAGCCACTTTATAGGGTAACCTGTCTGTGTTTTCTCTATCTTTAGGCAATCACCAAGCCATCACCCTATCCATCTAACTGTGGGTCGCCGAAAACGTTACACAATTTTAAAAGATACTCACAACAGTCTTGTTTCGTTGAGTGTTATGATCAAACGTTCGCCAAGCTGTGTAACTGCCGTGTTCTGGGAATGGATGAAAAGGGTACGACAACTTAACATAATCAATTCACAATTATTTTTCTGATAAAGAAAATAGACATGACAGACATGCGGAATGTTGGAGCTTGTTGGTTATGACAACGTGGTAAGGCCGAGACGTACAACGATATCGTTCACAGTATAACACCAGGGCCCGGTTGTTCGAAAGCCGATTAGCGCTAATCCGGGGTTAACTCTAAAGAAAACATTCGGAGTTAATCCTGGGTTAACGCTAATCCACTTTCGAACAACCGGGCCCAGTATAATATAGTTGATATAGGATATTTCATACACTTGAAGATATGGATTTTGTTTTCGAGTGGCAAAATATTGTTTTTACCGGACACTTGAAAACAAAATTCATATCTTGGAGTCACCGTGTTATAATGCTCTTTATATGGACTTAAAACATAACTTTATTTTGAACAGCACGCAAATACGACTGCAAAAGAGGACTGTGTTTGTTGTCCCTGAAATCTCTCTGTCGTGAAGAATTGAAGCCCCATAATTGTTTCTTTTTCCATTAGCTCTGATTGACAATGGCTTGTGCTGTGCTCTTCCTTATTTTTTCTTTCTTCCTTTCTTTTTTTCTTTCTTTCTTCTCTTTCATTTTTTTTTTCTTTCTTTTTCTTCTTCTTCTTCTTCTTCTTCGATTCCAAGATAATACTTGTTTTTCTTTGCTGTGTCTTCGGGGTTTTTTGTTTGTTTGTTTGTTCGGTTTGTTTGTTTGTTTGTTCGGTTTGTTTTGTTTTGTTTCGTTTCGTTTCGTTTCGTTTCGTTTCGTTTCGTTTCGTTTCGTTTCGTTTCGTTTTGTTTTGTTTTGTTTTGTTTTGTTTTGTTTTGTTTTGTTTTGTTTTGTTTTGTTTTGTTTTGTTTTGTTTTGTTTTGTTTTGTTTTGTTTTGTTTTGTTTTGTTTTGTTTTGTTTTGTTTTGTTTTGTTTTGTTTTGTTTTGTTTTGTTTTGTTTTGTTTTGTTTTGTTTTGTTTTGTTTTGTTTTGTTTTGTTTTGTTTTGTTTTGTAACAATAATGTGGCGCCGATACTTAACTCAGAACTCATTGACATTCTTATTTGGCGCAGGTGTGAACATCACGAGGTACTGCAACATTACTGAAATAAACCGATGTTTCCAAAAGTTAAAGTTTACAGGTAAGTTGTATTTACACATACGTACAAAGTCAAACTATTTCTCGACTGCCCAGCTTAAATCATGGTTCGGTGAAGTCATTAGTGATGGATGGGTCGTTGGGGAGAGGGGGGAGCATTTTCAAGGGTGACAAGGGTAAGGGCGAAATGGTTTACCACTCACCTCTCTCTCTGCTGTGGTCCACGCTTAAGTCCCAACTCGAGCTATTGGACATGTTAGTCAGATAGCATTGAGTTAATTAGTCTCTCCCTTCGAGGTTTTTTCTCCTAGTACTTGGGATGTATATACTGGCCTTCAATCCTACCACATTGAGCTGCATTGTTCATCCATTCAATCTTAATTTCTTTCTTTCTTTCTGTCAGTCTGTCTGTCTGTCTGTCTTTGCAAGATTTGTCTTACTACCTGCAGTTATTGAACTAGCTTTGTCTGATGTATTTTTTGTCTTAGAGATCACTCCAGAAGCTTGTGGATGTCCAGTGGAGTGTACGTCTATTCAGTACAGCGTACAGACATCCATGGCTTACTTTCCATCCCAACATCTTTGGGATACCCTGGCCCCCGTTCAAAGGTTCAATGCTTCCGACCCGACACAAAAGGCAGTAAGACAGGAATTCGCAAGGTAAACAGAACAACACTCCATTCAAAGACTTACAAATATTGTTGTCAGTCTGTTGGCCAGCTTCGCTGGCTAGGGTTATCAAACAGTGTTCGTCCACAAATATGCGACCTCGGTCACCATAGGGAATCACATAGGCGATTCCTCCCTCCCCACACCCCAACCCTTCAATGGTGTAATCTATTTCCCATGCATGTGAAAAGAGTCAACAATGCAGTCAACAATTCTGTTGCTAGAAAACACTTAGCTGTGGTGAACATATTCTTCGAAAACATGCTTACAGACGTCACTGAAGAGAAAGCCCTGTATGACATAAGCCATTTCGGAGGTAAGTGATATCAACGGAATTCATTCAATTTGTTGACAATTAGAAATTAGCAGCTGCTTGGGGTAAAAATTCTTTTTGCAATCGCCGATGGGTGAGGATTTTCTTCTCTAGAAGGCTTCCCGATAAAGTACGTGGTGTTATTTTTTCTCAAACTCGCCCTTTTAAAGATGATGTGAAACAATTAAGTTAAACGAACCAGTGCAGCGTGTAACATACCCTATACTTCAAAAACGCAGAGATTGAGTGGTTGCCCAATTCTCTCGAGCCTGCAGGGTTCATGTATAAAGCGTTCTATGTGTGTGTGTGGCCTTTACCCCCCTCTCTCCATCAGTGCTCTATTTTACGGATATTCAAAGCGAATTAAAGCTACATGAAAGGAAAGAAGTCGAAACAAGAATGCAAGCGGATCACTGAGAATCGAATTCGCGGGACCTCTTCCATAGAAGCCGCACACTTATCAACTGTGCCATCCTTTGTTTCATCATTTTAATTTCCTGCGTCGCGCCAAGTCTTTTCGAGTCAATTTATTGCAGTCCTTTCGAAAGCAGATCAGACCTTTCAGGGGCGTATCTAGGGGAGGGTCACAGGGTGCCCGTGAACCTCCCCCCCCCCCCCCCCCTTTCTAAGCCAAAAAGTGTAAAAAAAGAACAAATCTGACCGGAGATGCAGAATGTGAGGATTCATTTAGATTGATATGTTATTAAACAGTTGTTATCCTTACACACTGGGCGTTAACTTAAGGAAATCAGTTTTCTCGCCTCTCGGAGTCGTCTTTTCGTTTCGTTTCAAATCGAAATTATGCATTGGACTTTATGATCAAGACATTCCATATATGGCAATGCACGTGACCAAAAGCAAAAAGCCCGAGAATATAGCAATTAACGACTTTTCTTGTTTCGTTCTACAGAAACGAGTTTTTGTTTCAATTATATCTGTGTACGTTGTTCTGCTTCTCTCTATCGACCATGATTCTTTTGCGTCAAAACAATAGATTGCTATGACGTCATAGTGACAATTTGGTATGTAAGGACCCCCCCCACCCCACAAATTTACAAAATTACAAATCCTGGATACGCCCCTGCCTTTTTCTACAGAACTTCTCCAAATAATTGCAGTAACATTTTGCACTGTACAACATCCTCATCTGCAGCTTGTTCTACAGTGTCACTGCAAAAAACAATTGACTTGATTATATTCCCCCATCAGATTCGCTTGACTGACCAAGTAGTTAGATTCAATTCGGGCTGGCATGGGATTTGAAAAAAAATCCATACATATTTATCTACTCCAGCTTCGCTTTGAATCTAGTATTGTTCCATGGTCATTAAAGCGAGTTTGGGAAAGGTTTATTGTACTGTCAGGTTAAAGTTTTTCTCTTTTTTTTCCCTTTTTTATAGCGGACATTGGAGGCAACATGGGACTTTTCCTTGGTTGCAGTCTGTTGACAGTCTGCGAGTTTATTGATTTAATTGTCATGATTTGTCTGAATCGGATGAGAAAAAGATCAGCTAAGATTAATTGATGGAATGTTGATAATTATCGCCAAAACAATGGCGAAGTAAAGTGATGGTCAAGCGCTAACAAAACCGAAAACTGTTTGGTACTGTATTTTTGTCCTCCAGTGCACGTAATCCTTGATTTCGTTAGCAAAAACGAAAAACATGAATGAATATAAATGGAAGATACCTTTTTGAGTTTGGAAGGCACAGCAGTGTATGGCCGATTTTTGAGGCTAGCAGTTATCCTCGGTTACTTTTTGGATAAAACTTTACGGCATCATAAAACATGATAACAAGTTTACCTTCACCCTCTCTTCCCCTCCCTTTTCTCTCCCCTCATCGCCCCACTCTTCACCGTTCTGGTTCTTCTAGAATGGGCCAAGCTAAAAAAAATCTTTACTTAAAATACGTCAGTACAGAAAACTCCCTGCAAGGCAGACACTTTCAGGACAGGCTCTCATAGTGTCCGTCTTAGAGAGGTGTCCGCCTTAGAGAGAGTTTTGCTACAGACAATTTTGGCATGCAATAAGTAGGACCAGGGATATACGTCCACCTTAGAAAGGTGTACACCTTTGAGTTTCATTACAGAAAATTGGGACATGAAATAAGGCTGGGGGACAGGGTATGTGTGTTTGCTTTAAGGTGATGTTACTCAGGTCGATTCGCAACAACGATTTTCCTCGCAACACTTGGTCAAATTGATAATTTTTAGTTTACAATTTTTTAATATTCATATCAAACATTTGCAACTTGTTCGCTAAGCAAAAATATTGCTAAAATAGTTGCGTTTTGTATTTTCCACGGCATAAACTTTGTTGCGCGGAAAATCGTTGTTGTGAATCGACCGAGTCAGAGAACCGTTTGATATGAAAATGACGGCTTAGGTTACCGTAACAACGCCACGTCATCTTTAACGGTCATTTTTCCAATAAAATAGATAAAAACATACGTTTTCATTTTAACGTAAGGGGTTCTACTCCCCCTTTCATTTGACAAAAAATTCTGCACTACAAAATCCAACAAATATTGCAAAATATTGATAATAATAAAATATTGATCTTACGAAATTCTGTAGTGCCATTTTTTTTTTTTTTTCATATTTCATCATTACTAATGCTATAGTTCTATATTATAAAAATATAAAGTAACTAAAAATACCGACCGCGCGGGGTGACGTCACGAAAATAAACATTCTTAAAGTTCCACTTGCATGCAGATCTTGCACGCGTGCGCGCCGTTAACTGTACACTACACAGTTTGTGAAGACATTAATTGTGGTTTATTTCAAGTAATCCTGTGATATTTTTGAGATTATTCTTACATAAAGCTCGTACTATTGCTGAAAGAAACTATTAATTCATTTGACATTCATCTTTGAAGAAAAAATACTGTTCAATTTGTTTGTATTTACAAAAGCAACATATTATAAATTCTATCCACTGAGCCAGATAGTATTATGATATTATTAATCCCAATGAATCAATGAGGCACATGGTTGATCTGTTTGCGAAGCTCAACACACTGATCTCGATCAATAAAGAGGGAGTTAGCTTTAATCTCGATGTCTTCTTCAAGAGATAACTGCCTTCTGATCAGAGCCTTCAGAGATGCTTCTGCCTCAGCAAGTTTCTCCTGCAGTCTCTCAATGTTGGTACTGATTTCTACAACCTCACTGACCAGTCTGTATTGAACTCTATCCCTGCAGAGCTCTACATTTGGACGTGCTGTTCTGTTCTCAATTCGGGTTTGAGCAACCTTCATTGGTGCTTGTTTTAGAGCAATGGCTCTTTTGAGGGTTGCAATATTTTCCTCCATGGCTGCAATCTCTTCTTTGACCTGTGAAACCAAATAAGATTTTTACAACAAGATACTGTATATTATTATACTACAGGGTTGCAACCAGGAAGTAATATTGAGGTCATCTTTAGTTCCATTATTAAAGGCCATAATTTACATCATGACCATGCTACACTCATTTATGTGACTATCAGAACATTGCATTGAGTTAACGGTAGCCAGTATCCCATATAACTGTTTGATATGTGCTACTGTGGCCATCCAACATAACTTATTTACTAGTTAAGGCCAACTTCCATGATACAATTTCTGTTTACAACTTGTTGCATGCAACAGCCCTACAGCTTGCTTACAACTGTTGTAAGGTTTTAACGTTTAAATCCTACAACATTTTGTTTTTGTCTCACACAACAGTTGTAGGCAAGTTGTAGGATTGTTGCATGTGACAAGTTGTAAGCAAAAATTGAATCATGTAAATTGGCCTTTTGCCAATCAGAGATTGGTATTTCGTTTTGACACATTCTCAAGGGACGGAGTCAAATGCTAGTATTATCCATCTCTATAAACAATATTGTACCTTAACTAAATGGTCTTCCAACTTAGTCTTTGCCTTGAGAGTTTCTTCAATTCTGTGTTCAAAAGCCAAATTAACAGCTCGGCATTGCTTTAGGAGATCATCCAAAGTTTGCATGAGGATTCCATCTATGATGCTACGGAGGTTACACGATGAGTTGTTTTCACGTTCAGCTTTCAGTAAATTCTTGTTGGAGAATTCTTCCCATTCTTCTGGTGTCACAGAACTATAATGATATAAAAGTATGGGTTAAAAATGAAAATAAGTGTCCTATACTGGTTATAGTGCCTTGTGCTTGAGTCACACTATATCTAGTGCATGCAAGGGACGCGATACCCCATTGGATGCCAGGAGGGGGATACCAACACAGCACTATCTACATGTACCCTTCCTGCAACTGGCACAAGCTGATTGGATAATTTAGGCCAGTGGAGATAGATTCACTGTTTTTATCTGCTGATATCATTTACATCTCTACTATTACAAATGCTTACTTTTTCTCAATTTTAACAGGATCTCGTGCATATCCAAGGCCTTGGGACTCATTATGGAGAGATGCACATGTATTGTCAATGCCATGTGCTTGAAACTTATCTTTACGGTCTTTCTGTAAGTAATACTTGGCTGATCTCAAGAGTCTGGAGAAACAAATGGAATCAACAATAACTTTGAGAAGATCAAGTTATAAATATTGATATTATTAATTGAATACCAATATTAATCTGATGTTAACCTTTATATATTTATCATTTAATACCATATACTTGGCTTTTATGAATACCTGATTTGTTCTGTTGACTGCTCAATGGTTCTTTTGAGAAGGGCTTGCACTCCCTCAATGACTTCTACTTCCTAGATAGTAGTAAACAAACGAACATATTAGAACATTCCATCAACCAGCATTCAAATAATGGAGTCATGAAGGAACAGAAACTCAGTATCTCTACCTTCAAAAGCTGCATTTCAACATTATCGTGAACAAGATCAACTCCTCGACGTTTTTCTCTGTTCACCAGGCACTGCTGAGCTATCATTAAAGGCAATTCTGTATCAGCTAGAGCCTTCGCTAACCGGCTTTTAAAATTAAGCATCATTCCAATTTCATTTTCTGTAGCTTCCTGCTGGTTGTCTAATTCCAATTTCCAGAAGTTGATATCATTTATTCGCTGCTCTAGCTTCTTGTTTACATCTTCTTGAGTTTCTACAGTACGGACTTCGATCTCAACGCGAAGTCTTTCGCTTTCATCGCGAAGCCTTTCTGCGGAAGCGCGTTCTTTCTCTGCAGTGAAATATTGTAAATGGTTCGAAGCATGCCATTCTTCAGGGACATATTTTGGTGGCGGTTGAACAAGTCTGGCCATCGTATCAGTTCTCTAGGAAACTCTAGCTAAAATATGAAAGAAATCGATGGATAAATAGAGCTAGAAACACTACAAATTCGATAGCGATAAATACTGAAACTCTTGTTGCTGTGTTGAGTATATGAGTCCTTGCTTTGTTTGATATGTTTCTAGGCAACAAAGGCTGTATCTGATTGGTCAATGTAAAAAATATGCGCCCACAGTATTTACTCAGCGGTAAACCATCACAATTCAAGATGGCGGACAACATCAAATTGCAGGAATTATTTCTTTCGTCAAGAAAGCTGAGATTTTTACATCTAAAATCTCCAGAAGAGATAATATTGAAAAGCAAATTATATGGAGGGTATCTTCCGTTATTTTTAGGTGCTGATGTGCTATCGAATTGCTCTATTTCTATTCCTAATTTACCTAGAACACACGCTAAATACGCCAAGAAAGGTTTAGCTACCAAAATTAATTTTCCTTCGTGTTTTCGTATCAACGGCATCCAAGGTACATCGAATGGAGTTTGGTTTTACAGTATACAAGGTGTTTTTAGGGTTGCATTTGAGATTTACTCTCGAACAGAACAGCTGGAAGTTCTACAGCGCTTACAAGCCTTGTGGACAAATAGATTTGCAGACCCAAAATTACTAGAAACTATGAATCCCTCACGGTTGAAGTTAACCGAAGATGATGAGGGGTTTGTAAATAATGTAGTGAAGTCTTCTACTGAAGATGGATCAAATACATCTGAAGCCTGCAGTAAAGATAAAATCCAAGCTGCCACTTTGCCTCAAAATGATGCAAACCCTACTGCACAAGTCTATCACACAAAATGCAAAGATTTTATCTCGGATTTTGAGGACCTCATTAATAAAAATGACAAAGAAGATAGTAAATACAATGAATTTGATAATGTAATTACTATTCTAAAAGCGATACTTGATTGTTACAAAACAACTTCAGTAAATGACGAAATGTCTAAACTGGATTATGGAGAAAGGATGTTATTTAGTGTATGTTACTGGGTTGGCAAAGAGTTTAGAAGGTATAAAGAAGAGATCTCACATCACGTGACAGAATTCAAGAAAAAGCACATAGCAACTATCGATAACCTTCCATCTTCAGAGATTGTCATCAATGAACTGTTTCCACAGTGTATGATAGTTTTACTAAAAATGTGGATGGAAGTTGAAACACCTTTACCAGAAAGCAAAACTGAAATGTGGCTGCCTTTTCCACTGATGCAGCTAATACTGGAGTTTGCAAACCAAACACTTGTGTCTGGAGTTTCCCATGTTTTATACTCTAGACTTATAAGATCAGATAGTGTATAATGGTTTTTACCTCCATGAATTAATATTATTTTTTTCAATTTAGCTCAAAAGTGATGAGCTTACTCTGCATCACATTTCTTTAAAATCCCTATAATTACTATTTAAAAATAGAAATTTACACAGAGACCACTAAAAGCTATAATTAAAATTGTATTTTTTTAAATTTCAAACTATAAACAGTGTCATAAATACATCTACATCTATATACAATATTTTCATACTCTTTAAACTAGTCCACAACATCCATTATGTAATTCTTAAATTACAGACTTATAACCATAACCATACTATGAAAACCTTGTTTCTCAAACATTAAAGGGGTACTTGGATGAAAATTGATAAAAATTTAAAATGACTTGAAACTTGGTTCAATGTATCTATATGTGACCAATAGTCACCAAGCAATATATTTTCATCAAATTCCAAAGGTACAGATAAACAGTTATCACATATTTTAGCATCTACATTGTGTATCTATGACGTCATAAGTACAACCCTATTGTTCTTTTCAAAATTTCTTGGTGATAATATGATTAAAATGCAGAATTTTTGGGATAGTAGGTTTTATATTTATCTATATTGGTCATTAATTGACGTCAACTTAGGAATTAACCACTTTCCAATTTTGACCTACTTTAATCCAAGTACCCCTTTAAACAATAAATAAACAGTCAATAAAGATTCAACATTGACCAGTATGCAGTATAATGATATACAATTCCACAGTTCCATAATTTCATTTGATTTGTTTCTTTTTGATTTATAAAATTTGCCAGAAAAGGTTTCTATATGCATGGAGCTTAATATATATTTGTGGTACAAAAATGAGATAACAGTGATGCATTCTGGTCAACATGGAACCTTTAAAGATGTCAATAAATTCTTGATCAAGATCTATATCCAATCTCCTCTGGTCCTCTTTCTTGTGCATCTTGAATTTCTGACATCTCGTCAAACTGATGTAAGTGAAACTTATTGACCTGATACTCTGTCATTCTTTTGATTGCTCTGTACCCTTGGATGGTTTCAAAGACAACAAATAAAACCATCAGAATGTTCATGGCTCGTTCTGTAGGCATGATCAACATGCTTTCATTCAAGAGAAGAAGAAAGGACAGAGGTAGTTGAAGAACCAAAGTAAGAAGCCAAAATCCAGCAAGCTCTGGAATCTGAAATGTAGGTAATACTATATATTATTACAGAAAATAATTTTCAAAAACTTCCACCTGCTAGACGAGAAGCAGAACACAATGTGACACGCATCTGTCTATATAGACAACAACTCTAAAAATGAGCTCTAAAACACATCTGAGTCTGACAGGCATCAGACATAAGTGCAAGCAATATATACAGCCTTAGTATCCAATTTATGAAATAGCAAGGCTGTGTTCTAGCAGCGCCTGGGTGCCAGTGACTTAAAAGTTGCCTTTTGTCAACTGAAAATGATACATGTGTATGGTAAAGCTAAGTGTGGTAGGGTGTTCAAAGGGCTTCTAGGGCTTCCTGATATTTGGATTAGAGCACAGCCTTGCATAGGTATAAAAAAAAGGCAAGCAATGCTAATGAACAGTACATCACTAAGTTTGCATTTGTTGCTTGTGCTCTTATGCTCATGTAACTAGACCCAGGCAAATTTAGTACTGGTCCCAGGCTGGGATGTACAAGTAACCTTATAGAGAGTTTATTGTACATTAACTGACCTTTTCTTGGAGATTTCCCAAGTAACCAAGGTAGAGTCTTGTCATTTCCACAATAGCCATAACAATATAAATTGCAATCAGAACAAATTTATAGTAGAAATTGAGACTTTGATACTGCAAATTAAAAACAGGAAACTATGGACTGGTGTGTTTCACACAACTAAAGATTATTGGGTTCTAAAGTAGCCATGAAATATTCCATTTTGGCAATCAAATTGCAAACTGACAACTTCACAAAGAGCATTTACTTGCTTTGTGATAAAAGTACTCATTCTCATTGTAAATCTTGATACAGACAATAATTTCTAAATTTGCATGGGAAGTAAGTTTGATGGTTCATATGAAGGTCATTGTGAACTTCCAAAGTACAATTTGATCTTTGGCACTTCTAAATGAACTTCAGCACCCAAAAGTTATGTGAAACACACTGTAATTATGACAAACTAATTAAATTTTTGAACACTTAATACAGATTTATACAATGAACTTTGCATTGGACTGACATAAGACTATGGTACTCTTCACCTTACCTTGGCTGCTAACATAACAAAAGCTGTGAGAAACCAGAAGGGGGAGAAATACACATTAAAGTAGAGAGCCATTTGCAAAGGTAGGTCTGATACCAGCTCATTCCCTGTAGAAAATAGTAATTTGATTATTTTATAAGCACCTATTTTAAAGCACAAAACTGTGGCCAATGTTAATGTATTTGCATGCAATTTGTCTTGCCATATTTCAACTTTGCAGTGTAATACATACACTTATTCCAAATGTCATTCCTGATTGGTTTGAGCAAAACCCAATCTTTACCTTGGGACTATCCCCTTTCTCAAAAGTGACAGAATCGAAGAACACATTTCTGTTACCATAGTAACACATGTCCCAGGCTTTACTGGGAAGTATATCGGATAAGAAAATTATACGATTTTTTTATAAACTGAATCCACTTTCTTCTCTATGGTATAACCACACAAAGCAACTAGTTTCAAACGTCACTTTTCCCTACATGTCACGAAATGAAAATCCGGAGACATGATGTCAAAATGTACTACTTCAAACCTCGATGGTTCTACCTATGATTAAAGTGATCTTTGGAATTCCATACCGGCATTAATAAGATGGTGTCTTGGGTAATCTCTTATGGAGCGAGACATTGGGAACACTGTCTCTGTTACCGAAGTAACTGCCGATCGCAAACTTTTACCAATGTTGGCCGCCATTTTTTCAAAGTTTTGTTTTTGGAATTCAAGACCATCATGCATTTCGTAAGAGTCAATCCCAGAATCCTTTTCTATCGCTAAAACATCCATCATGCGTTTCGGGCATCATCCAAGATGGCGCAGATCAGTTCAAGATGGCAGCTTGGAGGTTTGTAAAATTTGCTTGATTTTGCACATTGAATATCACTTAGTATGAGATTTGTTAGTTTTTTAGTATGAAATGTTACTTGATCTATTGACTCATTATATATTTTGTACCATTTTATGGGTTTTAGGTCGTATTTCGGCCTTTGGAAGACAAGCAGTTCGACCTTTCTCAGTGAGCAGTGTTGACCATGCTTACAGTAAGTTTACCTTATTTCATGTACATCTTTCCATGTATTTTGTACTTATAATTGTATTATTCTGTCTTTTAATACAGGATATGTTACAGAGGAAGCACAAGATACTCCCATGGATATGAATACGTCAACAGATCGTAATGCAACTACGTTGTTCTTCAGTGAACTCTTACGTGGTATAAAGTTGGAACTTTAATTTAAATCCAATGGGTGGCTAACATTTCAGAGAAGCTAAATGCAAGACGATGGATTTACATTTCATAAATTACTGTTCATTGATTCTATCTTGTTTCTAGGTCTTGGTATTACACTCAGTAAAATGTTCCAAGAACCAGCAACAATCAACTATCCATTTGAAAAAGGACCACTAAGTCCAAGATTCAGGGGGGAGCATGCATTAAGAAGATATCCATCAGGGGAGGAGAGGTGCATCGCTTGCAAACTTTGTGAAGCTATCTGCCCAGCTCAGGTATGGTATATCTTAGAGAAGTTATTGTGTGACTGGGAAAATGGCATGTACTACCTGGCATGGGGATGTTTTTATATACGTGACAGTACTAATACAGTTCTGGTACAATGTGGTCAGTTTCCCACTCATATGAAAACTGCTCTAAAAGTTGTACAATGTGTATAACACAGGTTTCCTATTGTGATTATTGCATTTTAGTAAAGTCTGAAAAACCTCGTTTTAATAAGTTGAATCTCTTCACAAGGAACATTGTAGAGAGATGGTCATTGACAGAGGTTTGACTGATAATGTGGTTATCTTTTGTTGAAGGCTATAACTATTGAAGCTGAGGAAAGAGCAGATGGCAGCCGTCGTACAACACGTTATGATATTGATATGACCAAATGTATTTATTGTGGGTTTTGTCAGGAGGCGTGTCCTGTAGATGCCATTGTCGAGGTGAGATACACTCTTACTGATACTAGGGAACTTTAGATTTCAGTAGGAGTTTTCATTTCTGCCATTAGTACACATGCACCATGCCATGACCCTGTCATGCTCACTTAAAAATTGTAGCAGTCACTTGAACAATGACAAAATTTGAAGTGAAACTCATACTCTAGACTAGAGTTTGTGAGAGACATTTTATCAAAACACCTGGGCCTTTTATGTCAAGAACACTCAATACAATCTTCTTAATGATCTTTCATGCTTTGGCTAGCAGGTATTTCAGAAAATTGCTTTTTGGTAGAGAAAATGAAGAAAAACCTGATGTGGTGAAATTTCGTACTGTTGTTTATGAATCTAAAGTTTGAATTTGCATGAGCATGACTACAACAACGATGTAGCACATGCACACAAAACTTGTACTCATAGCCATATTGGTAGTCAAATCTAAAGTTGTCTATTACTCTATGATTTCATTGTCTATGTATACCTATAGCTTAGTTAGCAAGGCAATGATGTGCCAAAACTAATGGTCTAAAATTCCAACAAGTGCAGAAAGTACCCTATTGTATTACAAAGGTTCTAAATGAAAAGCCACTTTGAGAAATATATTTATAAGTGATGCTGTGTGTAGATTTAAAGCACAAGAGCAGATTAAAAGAAGCAGGAGGTGCAGCCAAGTGCTTCTCAATGCTTCTCTCTTGTTCTTATCAATCGCCAAGTGCTCTAAATCTGCAAACAGCATAGCAGGCAAGTTTTCTATTTCTTTTATGAAATACAACGTTTTCTAGCACATTCAGTATTCATTTACACTGACCAAAATTCAAAAAGTGTGCACACATGCTGTATGCATACGTGTATTAGATTTCACAGTGTATGCATCCTTTGGCCAATGACAGCATGCCTTAGTATACTGAGTTCTACTATCATACACACATATATTTATTGTTTTTGTATGCTGAGTTCTGTCATCTGTTTTATTCAAACAGGGACCAAACTTTGAGTTTTCTACAGAAACTCATCAAGAACTGCTGTACAATAAAGAAAAGCTTTTAAATAATGGTGACAGATGGGAGACTGAAATTGCTGCCAACTTACAAGCTGATTTTCTTTATCGATAAATTTATCCTTTCCAGGTGATTTCTTGATTTCCCTAAAAATGAAACTGCAATTGTTTTTATCGTTTATGTGGAAGAGATAAGGACATTTAAGTTGTACAGTGTGTACATAATTATAGCTCATTGTATATGAGGAACTATATGTGTATCATGTATGCTTAATTTTTGAACATCTGTGTGCTTCTATGCTATAAATGAACATCTTACTCTGTACTCCTATGCTATAAATATCTATGCTAAGTGACTTCTGCAACTTACTGATGGTTTCTGTTGTACAGATATTGTCGTGTGATAGTAATTTGATCAATAAATAAAGTTTTTAAGTACACGACTGCTTTTTTGTTGCCAACTTCACATTACAGGGTTGCTAGATATTATTATCAAACTCATTAATAATTCATTAGAAAACAATGGAAATCACTAAAGATTTTTGTTCATTTGCATAAACTTTAACTTGGATTCTCTAAACCAAAAATAGTCAAACTTCAACTAGACGTTTGATAAATAATACAAAGAACTCGAGAGTGTGTTATATTGGGTCTAAAGATCCGAGCCGAACGATATAACACTCTCTTGTTTTTATACATTACTTACACAATAACACACATTAGTAGAGCCAAATTCCATTGTTTCTCAATTGATCATTACACATTAACTATAGTTTTTATTTTACTGGTTTATGAAATACACTTTTATGTACACCAGTATTACTTTTTGGAACACACTTCCCAAAAACACAAAACTCTGACTCTGTACCAAGTTTCAAAAGGCGAGTCAGAGATATAGTATTATGATTAATGAATTTGTTAATGAATCCTAATATATTTTTAACAACATCTGCCAATTTCACCTTGTTCATACCAGTTTCTAATAGGCCATTTGCATGATGGCGTCATATACTACAACTACCAGAATGCTTTGCCCACGTTCTTTTGTAAAGTAATTAGAGCCAATTGTTTTGCTATTCTCAAAAGGGAATAAAAATCTGAATAAGAAAGAAAATTCGTAGAGCATTCTGGTAGTTGTAGTAAAATGACACTATCGTGCAAATGGCCTATTGTAATTAATTATCGATCATCTATATTTGTCTTATATTTGTATATTCATTAATTTATTGATTTATATATGGTACAATTATTGATGTCAGGGACACCAGGGAGAACAGACTGTTGATGGTGTTCCCTGCATAAATAATTAGCTATGATATAACCACTATATAGCTGGATATCAGTTGACAATGTTTAGGTGTTCTAACAAATAAACGTACGGAAGCAGCCACTCAAATATTAGTTGGTTCATTAAAGCCAGGGGCGGATCCAGGGGGGTGTCCTGTTGAAAAGCTGGCACGTTGTCAAGCTGGAAAACTTGTCAAGGTAAAGAGTTGGTCTGTAGTTGGACAAGGAAACCTGACAAGTATTGACCCGTATCACGCAAGCGTGACATAAATTATTTGCTTTATAATTATCGGAAAAAGGAATTTACTATCGAATTCGTCACATCGATATTAGTAAAACTGCAAAGTTTCGGGGAGATTGCTCTTAAAATGACAAAGATATGAATTTTTAAAACTTAGCATTTTTACAAAGAAATATACGGTGGACGGGCATCACATGCCCGGCGAGCCTCGTTATCATGCTAAACATACATTTCTTTATACAAATTCCACAAAAATATCTAGCTTCAAAATCCATAACTTCTGCATTGGACTGGTACTGGCCGCAAAGTTCATTGATAATGCGCGCAACGCTTTCAGTGTTTGACACGTACAGCGCCAACTGCCCACAACTTGTGACCAGCGGTCTTCTTTCTAGGCAATGTAACCCTAGTTACAAAAGCTTCCTCAGAAATTGAGAAACAAAAGAAAAATCAACCAATGTTTTTTGAAGCCAAAAGAGAGATCTCCACCCGACCATAGGGTACAAAGCAGGGCTCTAGAAACACAAGGCAGTTGTAGAAGTTTGAGCCACACTGGTTGCATGTCAGTACTTCGAGTCTAAACATAATTTTCTAGCTAGTAAGAAAGGTTTTCTAAGATTTCCACTATTTCTCGAGTATGTGCGCACGTTTGAATGCGAGGTTAGCCTTGAAAAAATAAATAAATCAAAATAAATAAAATAAAAAATAAAACAGCAATTATTTTAGCGAAAACAAAAGCAAATCTCTAAAAGATCGTCGAATTTTAAGGATTAAAGAAGCAAAAGCCGACTCAAAGAAGGAAAGCACTTTGCGCTCCGTTAATGGCTCCTTATGAGAAAAAGGGTTGAAAAGTTGACAAAAAGCGTTTTCCCTCGTATGGCAAGTTGTACTTCAAGTTTTAAAGTAAATGAAGTATTACAGTTATACTTCAATGAATCTTTCAAATCGCTGTAGCTATGCCCTTTTATGGTAGTATGGAAGTTAAAAACGAAGTGCTAAAAATAACTTCGTTAAATAGGCGATCATTCAGTTTACAGCTGTTAATATGTAGATTTAGAAAAGTTTAGTTTCGTCATTTTACACCTAGCTCTTATAATTACTTTTTGTCAGCAATATTTGCCCAACATTTGCGGTAGCTTTGTAGGTATTTGAGAACATACTATGAAGTTTCTAAAACTTCCTGTAATATTGACCGATTTCTGTATACGCGTAATAATGAGTTTGCAGTTTCTATTTTACTTTTCTTGATGCAGGTTTATATGAGTGCGAAAACGATATACTACAATTCTGAAATGTAACTATAAATCCTAATTAACGGCAGTATTGGTTACTTGGCCGGACGCGGTAGGCTTTATGTCAGTAGGTTTCAGTACTCATGCGAACTTGCCTTAATATCAATGAACATCAACTGTGCAAATATAACTCTTAAGTCAGTTTCGTTTAAAGAATTTACCTTTCACAAAAGAAACCGTTATTTAATTTTTTTCTCAAAGGGTAATGCATTTGAAAAGTAAATTCATGTGCGTTAAACACAGGAACAGCCTTAGAAATTAACTCAGAATTGTTTTAGTTCGAATTCAACTGCGCACACTGGAAATTCTCTAAAATCATACTTAATGCAAATTAATTCAATCATAATAAAGGAAGTTATGTGGATGTTAGGGTAGCACTCCATTTTTGATCCAACAGAAAAGACACGACATTTCAAAAATGATTTTCCTGTCTGCAAAACGGTCGTTTAAACCTTAAAATGTGGACCCAAGGGATATCTGACCGTAAGAATAATTGTTTTATCTTAAAACACGCTTGCCGGTTTTAGAATCCTTTCCAGATTTGTACTTATGAGGCTTTGAATTTCAACCGACTTTCCTGGCTTGGCGTTGAACATATGAAATAATTGGTTCAAGAGCGTAAACTTGAAAGTTGAAAAGTTTCTGTCAACTGACTTTTCTCTCTACTCCTTGATATTAAAGCAAACTTCCGCCATTTTGATAATACACGATATAACGGTTTATTAACACACTTATGGAAGGCGTTGGCTCGACTTTTTCATTGGACAATTATAGAACTTTAGCCGACTGTTTATGACGTCAAATAGCAGCAAATCTTTATTACGAGGTTTATGATTGGTCCAATTGTACAATCACGTGACGATTGTATTTTATGAAGCGTTTTAATTGGATGGATTTCATAGCAGGTGTTTATAAAGAAGATCTGGGTTATTCATCATTCACCCTCACGTTCAGGACAGCATTCATGTCAAAAAGGATTTGCATACTATAGCTGCTAGCAAGTCAGTTTTCTCTGCAACCATGCTGGCCGATACCGAGACAAAATCCACCCTGGAGAATGAAAACAACAGTAGGAATTCTACGCAAAGCGACGGGGTCAGTCAAAACTGTACTTTGTTTTTGTATTTTGAACTTCTTTAGTTTTAAATTGCTGTAATATTTGGATGTTTCTATGGAAAAGCTGCATTTAGCAATTCATTATGTCTTGACAATACCTCGATGCTCATTCAGTCTTAGAAGGCTTTAATGTTCTTTTAGTGTTTGAAAAGTTACAAAATCAGACTTAGCCCAATCATTTCAAGAAATTCATTATTTTAAGAAAATGACAAAATATGCGGGAATGGAACAATTTTAGCGATTGTTTGTTGTTCGAAAACTGAGTCATTGATGGTTTGTCAAAACATTCCGGTTGTACGAGGGGTAATTGCATTGGAATTCAAAGACTTGATTCATTCAATGATACTGCTCGTAGCAAATGAGAAAATTGCCAACGATTTTTCAATTTCAAACTTTTACTAGCGTAAAATTAGAAAGAGCACCTTCTCGCTGACAGTAAAAATCTTTCTTTCAATACGCGGCCGTCTGCTGACATTGACTCGTTAGTCGATTTTTTTCCGAGTTTATTAGTATAGTCCGTTATTTTGCCTTGTAATTCCTCTTCTAAACATCGATGTATCGGGGAAAATTGTTTATATTAGAAAACAAAACAATTTTTCAAACTGTCCCATGACTTTTTGCTCGCAACGGTTTTCTTTTGCAGAAATTGACTTTTTAGCACAAAGAATTAATATGTTAGGAAGACAATCCCAATTCGAGTTTTTCTATTTTGGAGGCTACTCGAACCTAAATAATTAAAACTTCCTTAGAATTCTGTAATTGAAAGGAAATGAATAATTGATTGACAGTAAGTATTCCAGAAGTGCTTCGTTATTCAAATGCATGCAAGTTCGAGTAGGAATCCGCTTTACTCCAACTCGTACAAACAAATTGTACTGAAATTAAACGCAAGCATTAAAATATCAAAGCCCAAAAACCAACATAAAAATGTATACTTATATACGTTTCCAATCTGGCATACGTAAGAGGCTACGACAAGAAAATGCCATATTTTTCCTAATGTCCTGTTTTATGAGGCTATATTGGACAATTAAGTACCGAAAAAAAGCGCTTATAATAAAATGTAAATAAATTGTACTATCTGACATGCTTGTTTTTTACCATGTTTGATTCCCATCAGACACTTAACTTTTCGGGACATTTGGAAAATTGAGTGGTAAATGAGCTTTTATGAGGTATTTTTAAATTCGCAAAACAGAAAAAGAGTTACCATAGCTGGAAAGAGCATTTTAAAATTAGCAAGACAGTAAAGTTTGAAGGAATTAAATCCAAAACTCGCGAAAATATGAAATTTTGAAAAGTGTGAATTTGTAAGAAAACCTTTGCTGGTAGGCATCTCGAATGTTTTCACAAAATTTCGATTTCGGAAAATTCAGATCTTCGTGAGTTTCAGAAAGTTACTTCATTCAAACTTCACAGTTTTACTAATTTTGACGTGCTCTTTCCAGCTATGGTAATTATATTTCTTACTGTGACTTTTGGAATTACATGATAAAAGCTCATGGCGAATAGAGTTTCTAACAGCTGCATGAAAATCAGCAATTTCTCGCAAATTTGTAAAGCTTGTTATAGTTTCGTTAGAAATATCCGCAGTTTCTATATATGTCTCGCTTTTAGAAATAGAAAGTAATGTTAGAAATATTAATTTCTTACGAATACATTGGAAGTTTGCTTGAAGTTTATTGGAAATTGAAGTGGTTTTCATAAACTCATGAAATACACTTTACTAGCTTAATTAGCACTGTGCTCTAATTCTTATGTTTCCTATTGTATTTATCTATTACACTCTAACTAATTAGTACACTTTGTTTCACGGGTAAGAACGGTTTTCATAGAGCGGTTTTCTTTCGCCGGTGAAAGAATTGGCTAAGGCCTTGTTTATATGGCGAAAAGTTGTCTAGGGTACCCGAGACAGTCCGCCCTCAATTCAACCTTGCGTTTACATGAAGAATTTAACTCGTCTTGGTTGGGCGAGACAACTCAGGGGCGAAATAATTCGTCTCGGCTGGTAGGGTAACCCTGGGAGAAGGGGCAATTTTTTCTCACACAAGCACATAACTTGCCTTCTCAGGGCGAGACAGCTCAAACATGATATGTGCGCGCATGCTAATTTTCCAGCGAAAACAAAAGGGTGCTCGAGAACCAGGTTTTTGAAACTCCATATAAACGCTCTGTAAAAGTGTTTCGGGGGGGAGGGCTGTCTTGGGTACCCGAGACAACTTTTCTCCATATAAACAGTTAATAGTAGACTCTAAACCCATTGTTTTCTTTCAGTATTCTTTAACAAATAATACAAACTAAATAGTCATTTTTCTTTCACGGGCGAAAGAGATTCATTCTAAACCTGTGAAATACACTTTAGCTTATTTAGCTTCTTCACTCAACCTAATTCTTTCTTTGTTTTCTATTGTATTTATCTGACTATTACAATCTAACTAATACACTTTGTTTCACGGGTTAATGAAAACCACTCTATCATTGTCAGTTTTTCTTACTATTACTGGCGGGATAAATGTATTACAATACAATACAATACAATACTCTTTATTCACTAGATTAAAAACAAATCCTGTGATGCGCATAACAAAATAAACTAAACTAAAAAATATATATATATATATATATATATAAGAATACCTAAAATGCTAATTTAAAAATACTGACTAATATTTAAATATTAATCTATTTGAAAAACTATTCTTAAAACGTTCAGTATTGATAACAGGCATGATGGCACTGTTCCTTCTTAAATTATATGAATTACTTTTGATGACGGGCAATAAAAATTTCAAAGGGTGGTTATTAACTATCTTAGCCTTAACCTATTAGAAGGGGTTACTAATTTTCACCATGAACTACGGCAGCCAAGAGCTGGTCGCAATACTATCTCTCCAATCCGCTCAATCCTTAACTAACTCAATTGTTCTGGGCCTTGCTCTGAAAGGACAATATTCCTTAATCCAGGAGTTAAAATAAACTTTATTCTGGAAGATTTTTGCTAATATCGGGCGTACAGGAGCTCATGAATGTTGTTTTTGAGACCTTTGTTATGCAGTGTACCTTGAATCATATATACTCAGTGCTAGCTTATTATTCACACACCCTACCACTTCCAACATTCATGTTTTCTAATGTAAAGTTATTTTTGTTTGTTTGTTTGTTTTCAGAATGATTCCTTGCTGTCAAAAACAACGACTCCAACACTAGAGCAAGACAGCAATATCATGCTAGAACAACAACAGATTTCCAACGATACTGAGGTATGACTTGTAAACACGAGCCTGCCTATCTCTCCCTGGTTTACCCTGCGGAGGGATGAGTGCGTCTTTTCTGTTTTACGCACGGGGGGAAGGACCGGCCGGAATGTCACAAGTAATTTTGGTCGTTAGTTTACGGGGGAAATCGTATATATAATAAAAATTACCATTCGCTGTGCTATATAATTTGCATGGTGCCTATTTTTAAACGATGATAATTTTGAGAGTAAAGTGTACGTCACTATGACGTAAGAGTGACGTAGTTATGACGTAAGAATGATGTCAGGTTCAAGTGCAGACTCCATCTTTATATGAAATAGTTTGCCTTATAATGCAGTATATAATCAGCGTTTTCTATATTCTTGTGTACACGAAAGAGAAAACTTAGAACTTCTCTTTAACGTCCATCTGACCTGCGACTAAATAGGATATGCTCTCAAGTGGATGTGGCAAAGTGAATCTAAAGAGATGCATCAGTGTCTATAGATCATTGAGTGGCTGGATATGAAACACTCGAGCTAGAGTGCTGCCTCTATAGCCACGAACACTCATAGTCGATCTTAAACGAACATTGAACGAATCGACAATTTATCATTTCAACAAGATGTTCTCAAAAACGTGTGCTTAATCCAGAAATTCTTGATTTAAATGCAAAGTTCTTTCTTCACTAATCAAAAAGGAACTCTAAGTCGTCAATAACTGCATACTCTCGATCTGCAAGTGTCTCTTCGGTCCTCTTCACTAAAGCAGTTATTAAAGTCAAGGATTTCCTTACTGTGTTTAATTTGTGTCTCTTTAGCTTGAATACTCGTTTTAACGTTTATCATTCTTAGACAGACACATGACGAACTCTGAAGTTATATGCCTCGTTATTAAAGACGTCTAGATCAATATAGCAATACTGTTTTTTCATTTTGATTTGCCTTGTCGGAAATCGTCTCGCTTTCTTCAAACCTTATATAAGTCTGAATCAAAGCTTTTTGGCATTCGAAGTCGATATGGAGAACATAAAGAGGATGGATCATGAGAGAAATAAAAATAGTGAAAATAGGAGAGAAACGAAGCTTGTGCGTCAAAGATATTCATTAAATAAGAAACGCGAGAACAGTGTAAAGGTACGGTATACGTTACGTGATAGTTTTGAATCTTCACGCAACGCAAATCATATAACGCAGTAGTCGTGAATTAGACGAATTATTTACGTAAGTAATATGATTAAGTTGTGTAATTTTTGCGACATGAGATCCACACGCACATCAAGCATTGCATGTTGTGTATTACTTGATTTCACACAGAAATAATTGTTACGTGATGTGAACAAATCGTAATTTTTCTATCATGTGGAGTGAGCGTGCGTGTGATCATGCATTGTGCGCATGTGTGCGATGTCAGTGACATATATCTATTTCAACAAATTTTGAATAAGTCAATCTGAATTTTTATCCTGTCAACATTTGGGAAAATTAAACGACATTTTACTCTTTTATTTATCCAATCGAAGACTGACAGTCAATTTGTCGATTCTAATCTAGACACATCGGAAGGGACTGTAAGTAGGAATCATCATAATGCTTAATTTTATCGCCGTGCTACTCATTTGTAATCTCTCCACCTCTTCTCATCGGTATTATTAAAACAAGAAATTGTTAGGTGATGCTACAAGGGGCCGCTCTAGGTAGCTAGACGAACTACTGTAACAAAGTACACGACTCACAACTGCTCGACTAAACAAAGATTTTTGATATTTTGATAAATAAGAAGACTGCTTTTGGTTTCGCTTTTTTACTAGACATGTTTCGGCAATCTGAAGACTAGACTTATCTATATTTATACTAGTTGTTGCTTACAAGCATAATGTTTATCACACAATATTGACAACAATATGAAGTTCTATGATTGGCTGAAAATATGGGACGATTCGTAATAAGCTTGTGAGTCTTACGAAATATTTTGGGTCTAAATCGAAGGTAACTTTAGCAGAAAGTTCGAAAGACTAAGAATTATCAAGAGACCATAATACTAAGAGAGCGAAACTCAGTATTGATGTCTGTGCGATGTTCGCGGCGGCTAAGGCTATTTTTAGTAACTTCGCCATCGCGCGCGCAAGGCTCTCAAACACATGGTCTGCACCATAATACCGAGCAGTCTTCATTTTCCAAGATGGCTTACTTGCTGTAAAGACTATTTTACTGAACTGTTTTTACACCTTTGACGGCTAAAAACCTTTTATTTTTTGTACGGACCCTGTACTTTTTTGTATTTATTTGAAAAGGTAACTTAACATCTCAACCATATCAAATTTGTAAAAAAAGTTAATCAAGTTTATATATAGGAAAAGGTAGTAAAGTAAGGTTAGGGCGTAATTGACCAGGTGTCTATGCAAGAATAGGCGGGACTATATCTCTACTGAAGACTATGGACGATAGAGAGAGTAATTGAGTAATTGTGGTAAAGGAAAACCATAGGAGACAAAAAGTCTACCTTATTGTTTCTAGTTAGATCTCCCACAACTGAACAATAAAGGCACAAATTAAAACTTGCATTAAAATGTCAAGGTGCAAGTTCAAAAATTAATTATAAATGTTCGTTTCTATAGTTGTCATTTTGGTTTCTTATTAGATAGATTAATTAAAAATAGTTTCTACTTTACGATTTCGTGTGTGAGTCCGACTTTTTCCTTCATTAATTCTGTTTGGTTTTCTACTTTTTCCCGGCCAAGGCTTTCTGGCGGGTTATCAATGGAAATTCATCAAGAAATTAAGGATTTTGGCGCCGGACATGTTTATCTTGCAGCACATATTATCGATGAAATATCAATATGTGACACAAACGAAGTAGAAAAAAATCCTTTTAAGTCTTATTTTAACACTATTCTCACATATTGTCACGTGCATTGAGTTTTCACTAGTTGCTAGGCAACGAAAATAATAGATGTATGAGATGCTAGTTAAGTTACTACTGCTGCCATGACTACCAATGATGTAAATGTAACCATGGCAACTTTTGTTTTAAAAATAGACCTCTAATCTGGTATGTTCGTTCAGTGTTTTGTTCTCAATATATCATGATATATTGAGAACAAAACACTGAACGAACATACCAGATTAGAGGTCTATTTTTAAAACAAAAGTTGCCATGGTTACATTTACATCATTGGCACTCAAGAAATTGCTCAATAGGGCCCCCAGCACTCTTTGCAACAGTCACGTGCCTAATCTTCATGATTTTATTTAAAATCGTGTTGTACAAGGTGAAAAACTACATCACTGTATTTCAACAACTTGATTATTTATGAATAATTTTCAAAAAATGAAATTCCATAGGCATTTAGGCCCAGCTGAAGTCTTTGAATTTGACATGTGCATTTGAGTTTATGCATTGACGTAATAGCGTGATAGTCAACATAGATATATACTATATATCTATACTTCTAGAAAACAGTAAAAAAAACAATACTGATAACTAGTTAAGTAGAGGCATTAAATTTCACGACAGCTGTAAAATAAATAAATAAATAAAATCTTTTCACAGTAGCGTATCCTCGACTCATAATGCTTCTTCACGGCTACTGGCACTCACTCTCACTACCTCTAATTTAAATATTTTATACATACAACACTCAACTCACGTGTTGATTTTTGCTGAGGGAGGACAAAACGCGGAGAACCCTGAGAAAAACCCTCGTGGCATGGTAGAGAACAACATATCAAACAAAATCAGTTCACATATGATTTAGCGCCAGAGCTTGGACTCCAACCTGGACCACAGCGGTGAATGCGGGCCAGCGCTTTCACGTTTGGCCAACCATGCCAGTTTTAATTTTCTACAAGAATTAGTATTGCGTGAGTCAGGGTTTTGTAATGAAACATGCACGACAAATTAACTTTGTTGTTTGTGACTCAGCAAAATGTACGTTTGTAAAAACACATTTATAAATACTTAGAAAATATGTACTTTGTCTATCTCAACATACAAAGTGGTAGCCAAATCAGATAAGGATAAAAGCAATAGAACAATGTACAAGCTACTATCATACAACATCTACAATTTTATACCCATGAAATGTTGAAGTATTGCCAGAAATGAATTTAAGTTAGAGTAATTTGCCACCAAAGTGGTGCATTTCTAAGAAAACGTGGTGAAAGTACTGTTGGCGTATTTGAGCAGGTGAATATCACCATTTGACTTTCAAATTTCATGGTCAACTCGTTTGGACCAAGTTTACGAATGGTTTCTATGGTAACACCTCTACCACCAAAATCATCTGCTCTTTTTCGACTTGGGAGCCAAAAACGTGACTTGAAAATTCAGTTTAACTACTCTGATAAGTATTCAAATTCTGATAAACCTCGTAAAAGCTCAAGCTAACATCTGAAGATTGAATTGGTGGGATTTTCTGTTAGGGAAGTTGTTATTTTGGGAGTTTAACGTAATGTCGGCGCTGATTGGTTGTAAGGGCTGCAGCTGTGAGTATTAGCCAATACGCTGTGGATATTGAACATAGAAAACAATTGCTTCAATTTCCACTGAACGAAGATCGATCCACAAGATGATTCCCAAGAGTTAGTAACCATCGATCTATTCCAAGACAAAAGTCGATACAGAGTTAAGCAACTAAGTCATCTTATAAGGGGAAACCAAACTCAAGTCTTCAAATAATGTAAAGGTTTTTGAATCTTAGGAAAACATGACCGGAGGCGGTCGAAGCCCAACTGGAAGTACGCGCTCGCAAAGTAGCGGACTGAGAGAAAGTCCGTCACTCAGTGAACCTTTTCCAAAACGGAAAGAATTCTGCTTTCCTGTTCTTAACATGCATATTTGTCCACGATGCGACGAGATTCTACGCTACCCTGTGCAGATTAAAGCTTGTGGACATCGACTGTGTTATGGTTGCTATAAGAAACTCATCAGGTGGGTAGAATTTTCTTCGTGTTCTGACTGATCTTGCCCCGAGTCTAGCTTTAAAAGCTTATTATATGCCATATCTTGTTCGTACAATATAACACAAGCCATGAGCTTAAAGCTCGGTGCATGTAAAGTGCCAAAGTATTGCTAAAATCAGTAATAAATGGCTAGCGGCTTCTTCAAGTTAATAGCAAAAAGCTACTCATCGTGATCTATTTATAACAAAAGTAAGACGGATATTTCCAGATAATGAATCGGGTTCAGTGGAAATCTTTTTAACCCAAGGCTAGTTGGCTGGAAAAAAAACCCGCCTGTAAGGGTTTTAATTTAGTACGGATAATTTTACACATAAAAACGTCTGGAAGCGAGCAGGGTTTGTTTATTTGCAAACACTTTACGTCACCTTACTACATTGAATGACAGCAAAAACTGGAAGGATTAAATTTGAGAAAACACGATTTTAATGCAGATTATAACTTTATCTCTTGCTTATATTCCGCAGTGAAAATTGCTGCATTGATCTTTACCTAGACGAAAATGTTTATACGCATCGCGGGGGTGCAATTAGAAAGGTTGTTTTCTTTAAGAAAATTAAAAAAAATGTTTAATACCTCAACTATCCCAATTCCTATTAAAAAGCATTTGAATGGAATTGTCACTCGAAAGATACAGTTTAGTATGGTTTTTGTGTGTGTGTGTTTGTGTGTGAATTGATTCGAAGAAAATCCGATTTTTTCCAAGTCATTTCACAGTTAAAGTGGATTGTGAGAAAATCCGATTTTTTCCGATCGAGTCATTTCACAGTCGAAAAAGCCCACACATTTCTAAAATTAAAAAGCAATTTCTTCTTCTGACAAAACGTCGTTTGTCATTTAGTAAGAACTGCCGAGGACATTAGTCGCGTTATTGAGGGAGTTAATGCCATTCATCTTTGTACTGAATTTCACATGAATTAGTTAACTTTATTCACCTTCTGCTTTCATTGTTTGTTGTTTGTTCATTTAGGGCTTCTAGCTATCAGAATATGAAACCACAGCGGTAGCCCAACACAAATAATGATGAATTATATATATTTTGCAGCGGACCAGCTCCAAGATGTCCAGAAGACCAAATGGAACTAGAGGAAAAAGTTCCCGTAAGCGAATTCAATTTTGACAACTTTGTTATTTTAGCATATCAACGACAACAAGCTAAGGCGACGCCATTTTGGAGGCCATAAACTCCATAATGGACCCATAAGCTATATTTTTGAGTCAATTAGGTGTTTGAAAAGATACAGAAATATACCTGTAGCAGTACACAGTCTCATGTTTATTTTATTTTCTTATTATCTGTTTTTATTTCTGTTCGTTAGTCAGACGGCAATTTTGGTGGCTTTTCTTTCTTCGCGTTCTGTTCTGATCAGCGGAGTTTTCTTTTCTTTGTTTTTAGTTTTAGTTTTTTTGTTTTTTTTTTTTTTTTGTTTTTGTATTTTTGTCCTAGCATAAATTAATCTATCTTTCTATCTATAAAGAGGCAATTAAATTGCTTTGAAGTTAATATTGATAAATCGACCGTTCTTGATCTTTTCGTTGAACTAAATGAAATTTTAGTCAAGTTAGCACTGAAGTGGCTTTCTTGTCGTTTCTATGGAAACTATCTCAGTGACAAATTAAATTTAGTTATGTATTTTTAAAATCTGTATGTTTTAATGCTGCTAATGAATTTTCTAAATTTGTTATGGCAACTAGGATGTTGATAATGGTTTACACAACGAGATTTTGAACCTTCAAGTTATGTGCAGAAATAAAGACTGGAATTGTAAATGGGAAGGGCCTGTCTTAGAGTTCCAGGTAAAAATTACCAACGAACCAACGACCGTACGAACCAGCGAAGAAGCAGACGAACGAACGAACGAACGAACGAACGAACGAACCGACGAATTAATGAACGAACGATCAACGAACGACGAACAAACAAACAGAAAGTGTCACTTTGACGGGTGAAATTCGCACTGTACATGCTCGAAAATTCGGCGGAAATTCGTGGAGGCGTTCGTGTTTACAAATAATAAAAGTACCGTCGATTCAACGCGTGTTTTATACGAATTTCTCGTGTATTATTTGACCAGGGAAAGAGAACAACTAAAGCGATGTTTTAAGAAAAATAAGCACTATTTTTTCACGGACAGCCTTAACTTTCAAGATTTACTAAACCTCCAATGGTTTACTTAAAACTTCCGATTATGCGCAGTGCGTTTTTCACTCGTGTCAGAGAAAGTCAAACGGACCAACGAACAAGAAAACAACAAAAACCGGAATGAAATAAAGAATGGACGATCAAAAAAAAATTAAGAAAAGTCAAACTACGTATGTATGCACATCATAGTAAAAAATTTGATTTTAGTTTATATTACTTTTTTAGTCGTAATGCAATTTTTTACACTTTTTCGAGCAATGCAAAACAATGCAAATTTATACGAGCATCGAAAACTGACGAAAAAGTTCCAACATCTATCGCACAATGCAACTTGTAAACATTTCACGAGATAAGATGTACATAAGCTGAAATGTTTGATTGTTTTTCTTGTGTCTCATTATTTTCGCTGATCTGTTTTGCTAGAATCACTTGGAAGAATGCGAGTATACCGACATCCTTTGCGTCAACGACTGTGGCGCCAAATTCCAAAAGCGTTTCCTACAGAAACATTTAGACAAAGACTGTGGTAAAAAGATCATCAGTTGCCCTTATTGTGACGACAGACATCTTAGAGAAGACAAAAAGGTATTACTATGAAATTTTTTAGTAAAACCATATAAGCCACTTGTCAGAATTCAAGAATCGTTTTCAGTGCGCATGCGATTTTATTCCAAACTTCTCCTCTTCTTGATCAAACAAAAGGTGAGACATTCGGGATAAAATCGCCTGTGCATTAGAAACGATTCTTAAACTCTGAACTGGCTTATTTCTGTAGCGCCATTCAATAATATAACCTTGTTTCAAGATATCTTAGTTCTTGGGTCACTCTCAGGCAAGTGGCCCGAGTAAATGTTTTAATTGACTTAACATTTTTACTTGATTTAGAGTCATTTGGAAGACTGCAGAAAACTACCTCTCCCCTGTCCCAACAAGTGTGACAAAAAGTTGACGATACCGCGAGAACAGGTAGGCTAAAAAAGGAACCCCACCCCCCCCAAAAAAAAAAGAATGAATGAATGAAAGAAAGAAAGAAAGAAAGAAAGAAAGAAAGAAAGAAAGAAAGAAAGAAAGAAAGAAAGAAAGAAAGAAAGAAAGAAAGAAAGAAAGAAAGAAAGAAAGAAAGAAAGAAAGAAAGAAAGAAAGAAAGAAAGAAAGAAAGAAAGAAAGAAAGAAAGAAAGAAAGAAAGAAAGAAAGAAAGAAAGAAAGAAAGAAAGAAAGAAAGAAAGAAAGAAAGAAAGAAAGAAAGAAAGAAAGAAAGAAAGAAAGAAAGAAAGAAAGAAAGAAAGAAAGAAAGAAAGAAAGAAAGAAAGAAAGAAAGAAAGAAAGAAAGAAAGAAAGAAAGAAAGAAAGAAAGAAAGAAAGAAAGAAAGAAAGAAAGAAAGAAAGAAAGAAAGAAAAAAGAAAAGGAAAGAGTAGGAAAATTTAAAAAGTATGTACTGGGACAAGCATCAGATCGAGGTTCATGCAGGGGAATCGGTAAACTCCAAAGCTAATAGAGGGAAATAGTTATGAAACACGACAGAATTCAAAGTGACTGACAAGGAGCAAACATGGAGGTTGAGTAGGACCTTGACCGTGCACAATCTTTTGATTTACCTTCACCTATTATGCTTGGCTGACTCTACCCAAACATTTTCATTGGCTGATTGTGTGATATATGTAGTAATAATACTTTTGCTTTATGCACGGTCACTCTGAACAACCCTGAACAAAACTATATGGTATCGCTGCAATTTTGAACCTTAAACTTTTGTACTTTTAATTACAATTAGAATTGCAATAAAAACATCAGTGCTACCAAGGAGACAGGGTTCTTGAAAAATGTTATAGAAAGATGTTTTTTTTTTTTTCTCGCAGCTTGATCATCACGTTGAAATAGATTGTCCACGGACCAAGCTGATGTGTGAGTTTGAGAAGATTGGTTGTGGACACAGAGTAAGTAGTACAGTCAATATCTTATGCGATAAATTAACGTAATGTTTGTTTTCATTTTTAACCTTGCTGCTGGTGGAGGTGGTATAGAGCTGCTTGCATGATGATGGTGGTGTTGTAGTGGTTGTGCTGGTGGTTGATTGCTGCATGTTGTTGCTATTGTTAATTGTTGATGGTGGTGGTGGTAGTGTTGGTGGTGGTGGTGGTATAGTAGTGTTGCTGTTGTTGTTGGTAGTATTGTTGTCGTTGGTAGTGGTACGTAGTGTTGTTATTGTTGGTGGTGGTAGTGATGGTGGTGGTTTTGATGGTGTTGAGTGTTGGTGGTAGTGTTGGTGGTGGTGGTGGTGGAAGTGTTGTCGTTGGTGGTGGAAGTGTTGTCGTTGGTGGTAGTAGCGTTGTTAATTGTTATTGTTGTTGTTGGTGGTGGGGGTGGCGGTAGTGTTGTTGGTTTTGGTAGTGTTGTTGGTAGTGTCGTTGGTGTTGGTGGTAGTTTTGATGTGTTGATGGTTGTGATAGGGTTGTTGGTGGTGGTGGTATTGTTGTTGGTACTGTTGCTGTTTGTTGTTATTGGTGGTGGTGGTAGTGTTATTGTTGCTGGTAGTGTTGTTGTTGGTGGTAGTGTTGGTAGTGTTGTTAATGGTGGTAGTGGTGATAGTGTTGTTGTGTTGTTGTCGTTGGTGGTGGTAGTGTTGTTGGTGATAATGACGATAGCAATGATAACTGACGCACACATTGATACTAATGGTGACGGTGTTGAGAATAATTATCTACACACTATTATCTTTTACATTCCATTCATTCTCCATTGTTGTTGCTGGGCTGTCATACTGTCATATTTATCAATCTCTTGTGTTACATTTTACAGGCAAGTCGCGAGAAGATGACCAGACATTACAAGAATGATATCGTCAACCATGTCAAACTTATGCACGATATAATGATGAAACAGCAAGAGTTAATTGATGCCAATGAAGAAAAACTTGTTCACTATGACAACACTTTGAAAGAACAGCAAAAACGTATTGGTGACCTTGAGAGAATCGCTCACAGTCAACTAATATGGAGAATTGAAGATTACACAAGGTACAATGGTCTTTGAAACCCCGTATAACACGATCGATAGAAACCCGTATTGCGCATGTCAAGTCCACGCGCCAGTTTGCTGCAGGCGAAAGGGCATGGATTTTTGTCAAACGTCGAGTTTTTGTCTCGATATCATTTTATAGTAGATACTTCGCAGCCGGTTGTTACAGCTTTTTGAGCTTTGTATGGGTCGCATTGTTACTGATAACTAATGCTCACATGCTTCAATTAGTAGCCGGCATTTGACTTTTGTTTTTAGAAGATATCGTTTTCAACCCTTCATTCCGCTATTTAATCAAAATATCTCACAATAAAATTGGTTTATAAAGTCATATCATGCAAAACCCGACCCGAAAACCGCGCATTTTGAATCATTGGTATTCACGCACTCTGCTTTTCCGCATGGCAAATACGTTCTCCTTTATTTCCAGTCTCTTAAAATGTGTAATATAACAAAGTATCGCTATATCTCTTGGAAAACGAAAAGTGTTCCACGTGTCCTCCCCCTCCGGTATTGTTAAACTAGTGTGTATTTTAGATACTACACTAAATTTTGCCTTTGCGATATTGCGCGCAACAAATTTTTGTACTAATTGAAAACATTTCTCATTGATTTGCTTATGGATAATTTTCATCTAGAAAAATGAAGGACGCCAAGTCAGGGAATAACGACACGCTTTTCAGCCCAACTTTTACAACCAGTAAACACGGCTACCGCCTTTGTGCGTCGGTTTGCCTGAATGGTGACGGGAAAGGCAAAGGATCTCATGTTCTCTGTGTTTATCAGTGTACTTAAAGGTAAGAAACACTAATCGAGCTTTTCAACATACAAAAACAAAATAAGATCAAAACATTTCTTGGGGAATCTATGTTTAAGATGTTTGTTGAGAGTCTGTTTGTAGAGCTATCACTCTTTTGTTTTATGTCTCCCTTGAAAAGAAAGCAAAGTAGTTAGCCCTAGTGTTTAGGCTAGCTACTCAGGCTACTCACGCCTGTCATCATCTAAACGGCTCTAACAGCACGGTATTTGAAAACATTTCAGGTGCATTCGATGCCTTGCTGAAGTGGCCGTTCGATTATCGAGTGACGTTCACGATGCTAGACCAACATGAAGACGTTAGTGAACGAAAACACATCAAATTCAGCATCAAACCAAACCCTTGTTCTGAGAACGAGCCGTTCTTGGGCAGACCTAGAATGGAGAAGAATGCCAGCTTTGGAGGCGCCAAGTTTGTTAAACACGACGAAATCGAATCACGAAGTTATATCAAAGACGACACAATGTTTTTGAAGATAAATGTCGACTGCGATGGACTAAGCGAGCCTTAAATGCAGCAATGACTAAGTATATGCACACTCTCTTCCATGAAGTCTGTAACGCTGGGGTATTTTGATGCTTCTAGTCCTACCATAAACAAACCAACATTCCTGGGTAAAACCCATCTCTGTTTGAGAGGAATGTTTCTCTACGTTGCCCATTTCCAGGCATATGTAAGTTTGCAGTGTTGCGGGTGCACAGTTCCGATTAACACACACACAAAAAAATGCTGGTTGTTTTCGACACCTTTCTTGCTTTCTCGTTTGCGTTTTCACAAGAACGGTTTTTTTTAATTGAGCGTTTGTGCGCATACGTGCAATTTGCTTTCAAGAAATAACATCAAGAACAAGGACGACAACGACGACACCAAAACCTTGTGAGTGGTGTGAACCTAAACCTCACGCTTGCAATTTTGGAACGCTACCGAAACGTTCACCGTTTGCGTGCACACGAAAATTTAGTAGTGAATGCATAATTTCTTTCCGAGAAACAAAAATGTTTGTATTTCCATAAACCTTTTCATGATTGTGCTTGAACGTCTTCTTGAAAGTTGGCCGTTTGCGCGCAGGCATAACGTTTTTTACAACTGTTTCGAAAAACTTTTCACGTTTGCACCATTGTTAAGGCCTGCAACTTTTTCTCCATCACCGGCACAACTGTTGCATCGTGTATCCACTCCTGCAACTTTGCGCGCAACATTGCAAAAAAGGTTGCATGCAGAAGTAGAACTCGATCCTAAACTTGCAATTGGTGCGCACAATTGTTGCAGGGGTGGACATATGATGCCAACACTGTGCTGCGCGCAATCTCGCAGAAAACGTTCCGAGAAAGTTGCATTGTGTGTGCGTGTATTTAGAAAAACAAGTTTCCCGTTTGCGGCCCAAGTGTGATGTGTGGCGAGTGCATTTAATTTTTTCTACTCATTTTCAGACAGCTTTTATGCATCTAAACCTCCCATTATTCATCTGTATTCATAACGAAATCGTGTTTCATATACAGTTTTACTTTGGCAAACGCATCAAAATATCCCAGGGTGAACTTAGAATTGAGACTGCATAAAAATATTATTGAAAGGAGTAGCACTTTGGCCTATTGAAAGCCAACTGTATAATTTTACAACCGTAATGATATGAGGTAGATAATATTTGCACTGCACAGCACTTAATGCACGTATAGTCGTTTCATTGTGTAATATTGGATCTAATTTCTGGACTCGTTTTCTTGGTCTTTAACTTCAAACTTGATGAACTCTAAGTTGGAAAAGTATCACCTAAGCACAAAGTCAAACAGTAATGCACAACATTTCATGTTATATTTATATTGTCAACAATTACTATAGGTGTGTGGGTCACTCCCATGACGTAGGGCTGTCTTGTTGCAGTTGTACTGCATGGCAACGTTTCTAGCCAAACTCTCTTTAAGGCAAATACTTTCACAAGTTGAACAGCAAGAGCTGGTCCAACATGTGTCTTCTTTAAAGAATAGTTTGGTGTTGAGGAATCCAACTAAGTGCCATGCTGCTTCAATTCATTGCAAGCAATATTGTGATTGACACACCTAAAATTGCTGGCATTAATGCACTTATTAAATGTCAAAATGACAATATTAGATGACAGTACAGTACAACCTTACTGTCTTGAACTCCCAGGGGGAGCCAAAAACTATTCAAAATAACTTATAGTAATTGAGTTAAAAAATCTAGGGAAATAGAAGCTTTTACAGATATATCTGAGTGCAAGATGATGGGGTTGTAGAGTGATTTTATTTAACCTGTTGAAAGAAAAATGACTATTTAGTAAGTACTACTCATTAAGTAACGAGAGAAAACTACTGGATTACAGTCTACTACTGTTCGTTTGACAATTTTTTAAGAAGTTAAATAAAATCACTCTACTCTATGATGGCGGTAATACTAGCACCACAGTTACAATTTGTAAGAATAATTACGGGAAGCTCAACGTAGAAGTAATGGTAATGGTCCTGTGCCCCATGCCATTTGTAAAATATTAAACTTAATGCCATCATTGATTAAGGTACAATTCTATTTTGATAGTGTTTATTTGTAAGTCAATGGTTTGGTTTTTGAATGCAATATCACAGTTGACAAGAAACCTAGAAGATAGTTTAACTACTAGAGCGATAGCACTAAAACCGTGAAACAAGTACTAACTAAAAAGTTCAAATAGTGCTAACGAAACAATAGAAAACAAAGGGTTTTGCTTCTATATGTCTCTATTTAGTTACTAAGTTATTTCACGGTTTAAGTGTTATCGCTCTAATAGTGGAAATTGCTGAAATGATTTATTAGCAAATAACAACGAGTTCCATGCAAAAATGGAGTAAGTGATCTCTGATCTAATAAGATTTTTGAGAATAGAAATTCTTTTTGAAGAGATCACTTGCTCTGTTTTTTTGCATTGACCTCTTAACTGTAAAACAAAGGTTTTGGTACTAATGTATTTTGATTTAACACCACAGGTTTTTTGTGTAGTCTAGGACTATTTTGTTATAAAGGTTTATTTGCTGCAATTCATTGTCAAATCATCATAAATATGTTATGAGTATTCTTTGTTGATTCAAATATATATACAAAGTACACTGTCACAAGTAACACCACAAAGGAGCAAAACAGTGGCTTTTGGAATCTGTCAAAATCATGTACTGTATATTGCAATTTCTAAAGTACAGTAATGCAACCATATTGCCAGCAATATGCATGCAATCAACTTAAAATAGTAAAGATAATAACCAGTTGTTTACCATGTAGAATGAATTAACTGGTAATGCATTAATAAATATATTCACTTTGAATTCCACAAATAAAAGTATTAATTTAGAATTATGGATTTTTTATCTTTTTTGGTATGTGTGCTACAATAATAACCTGACTGAGGGTGTAGTTACCTGGATGATTTTATTCCAGGCTGAGATCATCACAGGACTAGTTATAGCTTGGTAAAAATTAGATTTACAGTCTGTAAATCAAACTGAGTCTCATGTTATGTACTACTATCAGGTGTCAAGATGACCTAAGCATTTGTGTCCAGTGTGTATCCTCGTCATCGTCATCACGAATTAAGTCACTATTCACCTCTGATGTTTCTGGGGTTTTTACAAAATCCCTCCATAAAAATTCCATCTGACAATTAGGACACTGTCCATCCAGTGCAAGACAGAACAATCCATCTTCATGTTTGTTATTGATGAAGGATTTAGCTAAACAAATGGTGTGTGATATCGTAGTGCATTCTTGGTTTGGACAATGGACTTTAGAGTCTTCAGGCTGTTAAAAAAGGAAAAGTAAAAAAATGTAAATTTTGTAGAATTTGTATTGTAAACAACTAAAGTACAGTGGTAAACAAATGCAAAGGGATGCAAGTTTTGACTTACAAGTGCTTTTCTTGTTGAATCCCAAGGTCCCGGGGGAGGGGGGACTCCATTGTAAAAGGATGAAGTATGCTTGTCAGATATTTTCAAAACACCCAGGGCTAAAAGATACTGGAGGTCTTTTTAAAAGAGCATGACTGGAAGATTTTTTACCCTTAAGAGATATACCAGTGATAACAAGCTAATGAATATTATTATCATGAACACAAAATTGGAGAGTCGACACACTTTTGTTCGGCAAATTTCTTCTATTTTGAAAACATGATAATAAGCAATGACCTCTTTTGATACTGAAAAGATACCAGAAAATGCTAAAACTCTAAACTTCAATTTTAACACCCTAAAAGATACCTAATCGCTGAGTTTTACCCCTGAGAGATACGACGAGCGTACCCAATCATTTTGCAATGGAGTCCCCCCCCCCCCCCCCCCAGGCCTACGGTACAGTTTTTCAGTTGCGTACCCAATCAGTGATTAGCATGAGACATTTTGGTCAAAACAAATGTCATGTACATTTATCTTCATGCGTGTGCTGTCATCATTTAGATTTTACAACATGAGACAGCCTCAACTAACATTCTAGTAAGAACAGGAACCTCACTGATGACGCATGGTAAAGAATGTACGGGTGAGTCTGTGTTGACAAAAATGTCTAATGCTTAAGCCCTCTACTGTTGGCATACCTTAACCTTGCCTGAACACTCGACACATCTTTTACTCTGATACATGCCAACATGAAGGTCTTCATCTTCTTTGTCAATCTTCTTTTTCTTACCCTTACTGGTAATTGTAGTAATTAGTGGTCCATACGCTATAGGCATATGTATAGGGGGCTGTCGGCAAGGATCAAACTTTATTTCATATTCCTGAATAAGCCACCTTATCGTCAATGGCAGCCGGTTCCATGGACCAACTCTGAGAAGTTCTGATAAGACTCTGATGGCAAATGAAACATAGCTTTCTTTTGTTCTCTTACTTCTTGGACCCATCATGTTTTTGAGGCGTCGAGTTCTTTGGGGATTTTGCCAAGCCCACTCAAACTTTTCGAGTCATAAAAAGAACAACATTGAAATGTTACTAATAATTTCAATTTTTTTTTCAATATATACTGTAATTTTGGATTACCTGTAATGCAATGACATCATTTGGAAAGCCATGGACTATTAAGATCATCTCCCTGCAAAATATAGATGAGCTACATCAACCACTGTTTTCAGCATTTTGCAAACAAACTTTCATACACTATGCACATGAATACTTGAAGGCAACAAAAGAGGAAATTATGCAAACATTGGAAACTGATCTATATTTGATCACATTGAGTTTCAAAATTATATAAACATCTAGTGGGCACCCTCAAGATGTCTGTCTTCAAGATGAAGGCCTGAGAGTATCTTTTCTTGGAAAATATTTGTCTTATAGAGGGTCTTTTGAAGAGAGATCCTCGAGAGATCCCTGAACATCTTCTCCTGGGTAGTCAGCTGGGCCAACAAACAGCTTGGGCTTCCTGTTGTACAATTTACCACAGCAAACCCACAGGCATATTTTTTCTACTTTTCACTAACTGATTTTCAATCCAAGGCCTGATCACTGAATTTGACTTATAAAATAAACCCAAACGATCCAGATAATTTATTAAGAATAATTAATTTACCATGGTTTCTTTCTGCTAGTTTTATGAGCACCTCCTTTATCAACTCCTCCATTGTGTTGTTTGATTCGTCTTGATGGATTTACAGTGTATCCGATGTACGTATGTCCTTTATATCTAGGATTAACACAGTTCAGTAAATAAACTCCATGGAAACCACATCCCGTTTTTACTCCCTCCATTTTCAGTAGGCGATCGCAGTAAAAAGGCTTTTTTTGGGAGTCCAACAACTTCTCTCTGTTGACATTTTTCGCGCGCTCTTCGGAAATTCGTGCCTAGAGCTCGGCGGTCGGTGTGGGAGCGAGGCTGTGGAAATGGCGGACGCTTGAAAAAGTGATTGTCTGTTTTCCGTCTTTTACTGTCTTAGAAAAGCATATTTACGATCACCGTTCTGCTCCAAAATGGACTCCATCAAAGAACTTGATGTCTCAAAACTGTGGACTCAGTTTGTTTCTAATTTAACGAGTCTTGGCGACATCTTTCAAAAACATATCGATGGAGTCATTCATTCTGATGACTGGCAGATTCGTTTAAGTTTTTTCCTTTTTCTCTGTACTTTATTGAACATTATACTTATTGGCTTTGCATGGAAGATGTATGGAGACAGTATAACTAATATATTCTACAACAAACCAAGGAGCCCTGCTCGTCGGGTGGATACGTTGTATCGAGGAGACGAGAGTTTGACACGCAGTATGGAAGAACTGATAGCAAAGAAGATACAGTAATAACAACAGCATGTTTGCCACACCCTCGTAGATTCCTCAACGTTACTTCTCCTTCCAAGGTGTTTTAGCCAAACCAAGGTTAGCACTTAACAAAAAATTGTTGGAAATAATTCACGTAGATCTGGAGATTATGTTTGAATAAGTGTGTTGTTGTGAGCAAAACATGGTTTACATTGAACAGTATATTGATATTTGTATCGTGAAGATAGAAAGAAAAATTATTGCGCGACATGGTAAGAAATAAGGGCACACATCTCTCCAAGACACACACAATTAAATTGGATAAAGGTTCTTTGTTTGTTGGGAGAATGGAAAATAGTGATTTGCCTTTGCAAGACCACAAGGAACTGCAGTCAAACTTCCCAAAATTAGCTCCCCAAAATGTCAAGTGTAGATGGTTGCTTGTGGAAGTTGGTCACCTATGAGGATTTCCAGCTATTGGTAATTTTACTGGAAAACTCACTGTTTTGGTACTTTAGAAAACTGTTTTTTTAAGAGGTTCAGCTGTTGTAAGTGACTATATTATTATTTAAAGAGTGTGACACATGACAGCGTATGCCAATGACAATATGGCTGTATGCAGACATAAAATTCCTTGTAAATCCTTCTGGCTTACTAGGAATGAAAGTATTGTACAATATCAGCTCAATTGGCAAACCTTTTATGGAAGATTATACGAGTTGTCATTCAAGATTGGTCTTCCAAATAGGTTTCATCCAAACAAAGTGTCAGTTACATTGCTCATGTACAGTTATAGTGTGAAACTCAAAACTCTGATCAGTGTTAATGTACTTGCATAGCTTTGTCTTGCCTTTGCTTAAGATAAGATAAGAGAATCCTTGGATGTTGATTGCATGATAGCTCTTTCAAAAGAATGCAAATAATTATAGCTGGTCATACTTTTGGGCTTTGCACTATAATGAGCTTTCCTCACCCCTTGCATGACATTTTAATTTTTTTATCCAACAACAACAAAAATATAATATTTGAAAAGAGAACACCCAAGTTAGCAATTGCCCTCCACCGAATGTTTCTCTACAAAAAGCATCAACTTTGGCTGCCCATAACTTTGGCGCTACTCATCAAAACTACCTCAAAATTTCAAGTTTTGATAACTTTGATGTGGTCTTTTCAAGCACTGTGTGTTTGTTCCTGTTCGATTAAATATAAAATGTCACACAAGGGGTGAAAAAAGCTCATTGGTGTAGAAGGGGTCAAAAGAGTTGTTTCAATCCCTCCAAGTTTGTGAACTAAAAACTGTCATGAATATGGTCCATTTAAAAACTACATAATAATATAAAATCCAAGTTTTAAAGACTTTTGGACAATTACACTGAACTAAGAGAAAGGTCACAACAAATTCTGAAATGATCAACATTTTATTTACATTTGATGCTCTTTTATGTAGTGCTTTATTTATAGTCTAACTCTATTAATCCACTAAGTTATGAACAGTTTTCAATGTAACAAAATGTTCCCAAATTGTGGTCATTTATTCCCAACAAAATATTATGATATAAAGTACTATAAAATGTATAGACTAATAAATATTGATATATCTTTCTTTGTGGTGTAAAAATAGTTATACTTGGAAACGAAATATTATAATAGCAGTTGAGTATATATGTATTCAATAATACAAATGATTCAAATGATCATAAATTATTAATCTATTGTGAATGTAAAACATTCCATGTGTGTGAATGACACAAGAAATAAGTCCTTGGAATGCATTAAAATTTATTTGATGCTAATAAATACAAATTGTAAAACTTGTACAATCTACAGATACATTGTCGTAAGCCAGACATGGGATTTTCAAGGCCGTAACTATTAACAATTTCTCCCATTTTGTCTCCCATTTTTCTCTTCATTTCATTCAGTGGTTACTAGTATGAACATTTATAATGTGCTGGAGATAAAATATAAATAATACTAAGCTGTTATTGTTGATTATTAGAGAGGAGATAGTAGAGAGGAGATACGTTATTGTAGACTCTTTTGATAATCCTTGTCGGAGACTCCACAAAGGAGTTTAAAGATCATAAAAATAAAAAACAAATCCATTCAACAGATCTGTGACAAGAGAGCTTAAGCTTCACATAGACAAGAAATGGCAGACGACAAAGAGGATCATGCAGTCTACTTTTTTATGCCAAGTATTGTGCATTTGGCATCTAAACATGAGCATAACTCACAGTAAATGCATTTTTGCATTTATAATAAATGTAAAATAAATCACCTTGACATTGTGCCAATGCCAAACATAAGAAAAGAATGTCATGTGATCTTCTCTGCCATCTGCCATTTCCCATTTACATGTAGCTAAACCTCTACTGATATCAAAACATCTACAAATATATGGCAATAAAATTACTTCCTTTTAAATATTACTCATAACAAGATAATGCCATAAAATTTTTATAACAATATGTCCCATTCTCATTGGCTAATTAAATTTTTTCTAACTAATATATGTACACCATTTAAAAATAGGTTTTTACAGAGACTCTAATATTCTTCTTACTGTGGGATTTACCTGTAGAAAAATGGTTAATATATGTCAATTAAGCACTTTAAATCATAAAATAAATAAGTAAAGTAACACCAATCAAAATGTTACTCTTATGATCACCATTACAAAGAAGTCACTCAGTCTGACCTCTTGCTTTGTTTTAACTTTGAGAGAGGTCTTACATAGTTCTCCAGCTGTAAAATATACACTAGATCTTTCTCAGTAGATGTCTACATAGCTCAGGAAAGTGAATATCTCAGAGAGGTGTCTCATTACTATACAAGATGCAAAATTCTTACATTGAATCCATCTAGTTTCCATTTTAAACTGCAGAAATCAGCTTCCTCTATTATTTCTTTGGTATTGTTGATGTTTTTGGTTTCTTCAGTTCTGTGAAATAAAACCACATATGATTTGAAAGTGAGAAGTACATTGGTTTACAAAGAAATACTTTGTATAAGAAACCTTGAAATCATACAGTCAGATTTACAGGCATAATTGATAAAGCAGTTAAAACTTACACAAAATTAGAAAATAGAATTCTTTCAGAGAAAGCAGCAATGGCTGAAAACTGCTTCAGATTAAACTTAGTCTTCTCATCAGCCCCAATCATCTAGAGAAAAATAGATTAAATAATTAAAATCCTGCATGATATTCATACTAATAGAACCATAGGTCAATGGGCTGATACTGAATGTATTTCTTTGTCCTAGTATCATACCTCTACAATGTGTCGCACTTGTTTGATATCTATTGAATCCACATGAATTTCTCTCAAACCTTTCTCCAACTCCTTTATAAAGAAATAAAAATATACATAACTGTAGATTAATGACCATGCAGGGCCCAGTTGTTCGAAGAGAGATTATTAATTGTAGGTTAAAGTCTGACAATGGTTTTCTTTAAAATGATTTAATCCTGGGTTAGAACTAATCTACTTTTGAACAACCCAGTCCTGGTCATATTGAATTTTGAAGTCAATAGGCCATAATGCACTAATAGGTCATCTCCCCTAAATCAAGTGGCACTGTCAAAATAAACGCTAGAAATAGAAAGAGCACCTTGATATTAGTAAAAGTGCAAAGTTTCAGCTCATAAGATGTAATACAGGAGAAATGACAGTAAATTTAAGATGTGATATTTTCTTAAGATTCATTAGGAAAAGTGCGTTGGATGGCAAGCTTGTGCCATCCAATGCGCTTTTCGGAACGAATCTTAAGAAAATATCTTATCTTAAATTTACTGTCATTTTTTCTCTTATTTATCTTATAAATTGACTTGCTTGTAAAGCCACACTTCAATCAGGTGACGTATGGCGGAAGATCTTTTGCTGTGGTCGCCCCCACTCTGTAGAACAATCTTCCAAGTGACATCAGAGCTTGTTCTACACTCTCTTCTTTTAAAAAGAAGTTGAAAACATTTTTGTTTAAAAGGACATTCAGCTTATAGGACATTTAACTTATAGTTTATAGTACAATTGCAATTTTATGATTTTTTAATTTATAATTTATGTGAAGTGCTTTGCATCACTGATATTGCACTATATAAGTATAGTTTATTATTATTATTATTATTAAATTGAAACTTTACACTTTTACTAATTTGAGGTGCTCTTTCTATTTCTGGCATTCATTTTGATGGTGCTGCTTGATTTAGGGGAGATATGGTCACGTGACCTGTTAGTGCAGCCTATTTGATTTTCATCACTTACCCTAAATCCAATAATACCATCACGGTTTTTGTTGACTTTTAGAAACACATGTTTGTACAACGCTTTCCGCCTTGTGCTAAAGATAAATCATCAAAAACAAATTGAAGATTTCTTAATGACTAATATTTCATAAGTGATTCACTAATAATTATTTATAAATTGATCATTGCACTTACCTGATAATGCAGTACTTTGTTAGATAGTCCATAGCTGTCATCGCTAAAATCAGATAACATAAAATACACAGTTAATAATAATCATTAATTGAATAATTATTATAATTCAGACATACACTCTTTACTATTAATAATTCCCAATACTTCTGGCACCTTAATGAACTTACATTCTAGAACTCTGATATCCATGGGTATCTCAAATCTGCTGGTTTGTTTAGACAGAGCCAGTCGTCCTTGCAGCCATGGCTTCATGCCTTCCTTTTTACGCTAGAAATAATATTCATTCGATACATATAGTTTAAATAATGCTGAGACCTTACCTACACAATTCGATCTCCTTGGGTTTGACTATAATTTATTGAAGGGATCAATGCTCACAATAGATCTTACCACTCATGTGACAAACCTCTAGTCAAAGGTTTCATTTCCTTTTGTTTTCAATCTTCATATTCAGAAATGTCCCAAATAAATTCCAGCAAGTCTTACATAAAACAGCTCCTCATTTCTCTAGAGGTTTATCAAGCTGCATTAAGACGTCACACTAGTGATAATGCTTATTCTCTGCAGTACTTGAGGGAATGTTCTTACCCTTTCATTCTCAATCACAGCATTCATAACTGAACTACTTTCAGGCATCATCTGATGATGACTTGATGTTGATACCCCAGTGTAAGGGAGTGGCATTTGGCTTGTTCTATTGGGTAACTTCTTAGCTTTAGCTTTTTCTTTTTCTAGTTCATGTTGGGATAAATCCTGTAAATAACAAGGTAAATAAGTTAGAAACTATAATATTGAGAAAAGTACTCTTAACTATTTTTATGCAGGAATCCTAAATTTCCACAAGAATGCCTGCTTTGCAGGTGATCAACAGTTATAAGTGGCTTCTTATACGAACTTTTGGTAGCGTAAAAATGAGGCAAGACACAAAAAAATGTCCTTAATTCAAACCTACATCTATAATATAATATAAGGTGTATAAGATTTTATGAAAACAGATTTTTGAAAAATTCAAGATGTGATAAAAAATCTTAGAAAATCTTGTGTTATTTCAGCAATATTATTCTTCACAAGCTTCTCATTAGTAAAGGTTCTTAACATGATAAACAAATAAGGTTATGCCGTAAATACTAGATAGGGTACTTCTGTATTTCAGATTGCCATCTGCCTACAGAGATTTCTTTCAAATGGTTGGAAAAAAAGTTGCATTTTTTGATAAAATGTCCAAGTACATATTTGAACATGTGCATAAAGAAATCTATCACCACATCAATCAAGGAAATTGAATTTTCATGAATTAAGTTACCCAGTATCAAAATGTCCAAAACTAAACATCCTCAATAGGCGCCTAGACAAATATTCCAAAGGAAAAAAATCTTAGCAAAAACACTTATTTTATACTGTATCATACACCAAATACATGTTAATTTTGACCAATAAAGTAATTAATAAATGATAATCCATCTATTTACATGGCAACAGAAACAGGTTAGGAATTCATGTTAGTTACAAGTCTCTGAATCATTAAGCAATACTTTGAAATTTTTTGAATTTTACATTTTCAAAGGATTATACAGGCTATTTTTAAAACATATAAAAATAAGTAAAAATGAAATTTTCCATCTTTGCTTTGAGTTTCCTGGACTAATTATTAATTAATTAAGAAAGTATGAAAAATGTTATGAGTTAGCTGGAAAACTGAATTTTGTTTTTCCATTAGATTTTCAACTTTTTTTAATTTGTACTATTATTCTAGATCAATATATAAAATTACAGGCTGGAATATTATTCCATTTCTAGTCATTTCCTCAAGTCTGCTCTGAATATTATTCTAGTTTACTCAAATTTCACTTAAAAATCAAGCCCAATGTTTACTGAAATATTCTCAAAATATTTTCTCTATCAGAAAGTCTTTTAGTCTAGTTGGCAAATTCTTGGATTTGATTGACCAATTCAATCTATAGTTCAATTTACAATCTAAATTGAAAAAAAAATGTCTAATTAAATTATGACATTCAGTACTGGGGTATATGCATTTAAAATTGTAGTTTTGTAGATAATTCTGAGTACACACTCCCATTGAATAAATTCAAAGTAACAACAATTTGAATTCACTCACCAGTTTTAGCTCTTATATGTGATATTTTTCAATGTTGCAATGTTTCCCAGATTATAAGTTACCTCTAAAAGGGATGATTACTTGCTGACTCCAAAAGGTGTCAATTTTTTAAAAATTTATGCTCAAGTTAGAGTTACGTTTTGTCCAATTAGATGCCTTAAGATGAATAATTTCCCTGATGTCGTTGATATCACCTTATCTTGTACATATCTTTTAGGAATTGAGAAATCATGAAATGTTCTTAGTGCATTAAAACATAACCTTGTTTATATCAGTAGTATGTTAATTCTACAAATATGAGTGGGTGGCTGTATTCAAACGTTAAGTGAAAATTTCAAGGAAATATAATCAGTCAAATCACATTAGGTCTATTTTCAAGGTAATATCCTTTCTCAATTGTCAGATGTCAGACTAGTAGGTAGGAAATTGAAGTGGCAAAAAGCTTGGATTCAAATCATATTGATGTAATCAAGCAAAATAATCAAGACAGTATTTCTATTTTTTATATTTTGCACCAAAAGCTAGATTCTTAAATGATTATCAATTTAATTAGAATCCTGATTTTATACAATGATAATTTTATTCTACAGTGTTCTAGCAGATAATTGACACATGTACCTAGTTTTAAGTGAGATTTTAACAAATAATAAATAAAAGGCCCGTGCTTTAGTTACTAAAAAAATTTCATTGATCTGTTAGAAAGTTCTCTGGCTTTTAATGATGAGAATGTCAGTTCACTTTAGATTTGAACTGTAAACAATGTTAGGAGTTCTGTAAATTAACATAAAGCAGGATATTCTTATCAAACTCGAATTTCTCTTCAAGTTTCCCAGGGCTTTCAAGGAGAACTTAAATAATATACAACTATTTCAATAAACGTTGTCGGTATAAAGCCTACGCAACTCACCCGAAAGGGAGTAATTGGGTAGAAAGTTAAAAAATGAAACCGCATGATTACCCACACGACAATTCAAATTCAGCTTCCATTGACCTTGTACACTAAAGAACTTTATTTATTGATGCTAAAATCAAAACCCAAGCCGACAAGAGTAGAAGTTTAATTTGCTACTATCCACGCTACTTTTCGGTCTAGTCACATAGGCTTGTGACCTCTCGTACGCCAACCTTTTTTGAAATAGGTGTATAATCAGAGAGCATTTAGAGTTTCTTCATTGAATGAACTATTTAATTAATTTAAAATTTATTCAGTACCAAAGAAGAAATGTGGGAATGTGAATGAAATACTGAGAATTAAAAGAAGTTGAATAAAATAGTGATACTCACAACAGACTGATACATTCTATAAGCACCTGGGGCTTGAACAAACTCTGGTTCAGGAAGTCTGTTGGATAAAGTTTAGTGATAAGATAAAAGAAAATATATGCATAGGCCATGTACACTATCTGAAAATATGTGAAAAGTGCATGCATATATGATGAAATACATGTTCTGACAGTAAAAAGAATAAACATGCTTTTATTTGCACACTCATGATTTTAGGGCATTTTCAGTTTTTAACAAATAAATAAATATAGTTACTTTGAAATATACTGTAGTATAAAATAATTGACATACTAACATCTCAGTCAATGTACCAGTCATAACTGTATATACCTTTCACAATATTTCTTTGATAGCTGTCAATATATATTTCATACTGTCATGTACATAACAACTGTCAAAGAAGAACTTAATATCAAATTTACTATTTCAACTTACTTTTCTTCCAATGGCTTTGGTTCAGTTTTTTCCACTTTTTTCTCTTCCTTTTCCTCCTGAACTTTAGGTGGCTCTGGTTTCAGTATTATTCCTGGTTTTATTTGAGGTCGAATGTCAGCTTCTCGTCGTTCCACCAATGGCCTTGGCTGAGGTTTCTTGACTTCAGGAGGTTTTATGTCCATTGGTGGTTGTATTGGTGGTTTGGGTGGCTTTAGAATAGGTTTAGAAGGTTCTGTTTTCTTCTCTTTTATATCAGGTGATTTGTAACTTGTCACTGTAATTGGATCTATAAAAGTTACCCTTGGAGGAATTGGTTGTGGTGATGGTGACAATGGTCGTGTTTTTGACTCCTGTACATCATTTAACTCTTCTTCTATAATATTAGGAATATTTTCTTCAGTTACTTCAGCTTTCTCTACAGTCTTATTAACAGGTTCTGTCTCATTGGTGTTATTTAACTCTTCTGTACTCTCTTCCTGGGGTACATGTTCCTCAGATAATTTCTCTTCTTCCTTTTCTTCCTCTTGTTGATTTTGTGAAAGATTTTCTAGTTGTTCATCAGGAACTGACTTCGATTCATCATTTTCTTGCCTTTCTGGTTCAGGTGTTTGTGGTTCTACGGTGGGCTCTGGAGAAATTTGTCTACTCTGGTTGATGGTTATTTCGACATCTATTTCTGGAGTCTATCACAATAAATACACACAAAGACATGTTTTCCCTTAGATTAACATTTTAATATCAGACCATTGCAGCTCAACATGTACCTACTCAAAGGAGAAGTTTACCGATAATTAAAGTTTTCCTTGGACTAATAAATACGCTGTAGAACAACACCAGAGGAAACAAATAATTATTGAGCAAACAAAAAGATTAAATATCATGCATGATATGTACCCCAAACATCCTTGCTCACATGCTCTTAATTAAAACCTTTGCAAAAAGTTGTAATTGGGGCTGGACAGCTTATCTTGAGCTGGCCACAAAAACCTGTCTGGTTCTGCTCAAAAGCCATCAAGGTTTTTATCAATTTTTATAACAAAAAACCTGGTCACATAAAAAATACTTATTGACTGAGTTGGGCTGGGCCAGACAGGAAAATATTTGGCTCTTGGCCATTTGTATGGACCTCACTACACTCTGTCTGTGGGGCATGACCTTGAGCCAAATATTTTCCAGTCAAGCCCTCCCACTCAGTCAATATAAGTAGATATTATTACATAATATTATTAAGTAATACTTGGATTAATAAAATCACCAACATGAGAGTGGATGGTAACCCCGGTAGAGGCAGGCCGCGCAAGACATGGAAGCAGGCAGTGGATGTAGATTTAAAGGCATGGAACATCGCCAACACTGACGCCAATGATAGGGAGAAGTGGAAGAAAGCTCTGAGAACAGCCATGCACCGTCACACCCACAGTAGTGGAAATACGACATAAAACTGGATAGTGAGTGAGTGTGAGTGATTATACAAATCCTTACATTAACGTCTTCTATTGAATCTTTCATTTCTTCCTGCTGCTCAGGGATTGGTTCAGGAGATAGTGGTAACTCTTCATCATAATCATCAGGATCACTATCAATTCCAGACTGTAAATATTCTCTAACATTGAAATCATCCATGACATCAGCATCATTATCTGTCAGTACAAAAATACAATAATCTAAGTACTATCACCATAACAACTATGCAATAATGCTAATCGTTACATTTCAGAATGGTGTCACCATGATAACTGTTACTGATAAGGGTATTGTCATGGTAACACTTGGCAGCAAATTGTGTTACCATGGTAATTGTGTTACCACAGTAATAGCAGTAGCAAGGGGTTTGATATTACCATAGCAACAGTCACTAAAACTGTTACTATGGTAACAGCCATGAAGTGTTATGTTGCTATGGTAATCCATTTTTGTTATACCTGATAGATCATACTGGTCAGAAATTGAAAGTTCAGATGGAGTTGCTGGAATATCAAAACTTTCCTCAAAGAGAACTGTCTCATCAAAGTCTTCTTGTAGAGGGAAGTCATCTTCAGTAGCCGGTTCAGTGCATGTAATTGCTGGGGGAGGTGGTGATTCTCCAGTACAGTGAATAGGTTTGACAAAACTGAAGTAGTGTGGGACAAAGCCTCTACGATACTAAAAAATACAATTTGTAATCAGTTTTAAATGTGTCTACATTGACAATGTGGTCAGTAGTAATATGATTATTTTCATATCTGAAAGACAGTAGAATTTGTCTACTAACCACTCCTGGTCTTGGAACAGGCCAAAACTGTTGTCTCTGAAATAAATCAAACAAAACCATTAATTTATAAACATGGTACTAGTACATCTAGTACATTTTACATGGACGTAGTTGGGCTATGGATCAGCAAAGACAAAAATACCAAATAAACTGTACATCTCTTTTAGGAATTCAAGCCAGTAAATCTATACTTTTGAATACTTCACACACAGTTTTTTTTTCCATTGTTTATTAATGATATCAAGTAAGGCAAGCTTGCAACCCCCATTTATACTCGTAATGCGAGATCATTATGCTTTAAATTTATAGTAAACATGTAGGTTACTACATGTATGTCATCTTTGTTGCATATTATTATTGCAAGCAGGGTTTAAAAACATTAATTACATCATTTTGTAACAGTGCAAATTTGTAAGAAGTAGGTAATAATTATAATAGGCAGGTAGCTTTATTTAGGCACGTAGTCCCTATTCCAGAGAGCTGCATGCATGAAGTCTAAGAGAGTGATTTAACATAGTTATTTTGATAAGAAATTGAGTAAAGTTTCACCAGACCAAAAAAGAGTGATCACATTGTAACGGCATGGCCATAAAGCAGATGTTACACTCTGTAAATTATTACTAAGTCCATACATGGCCACTCAGGTACTATAAATACTTACTGTTTCTGGAGGTACAACAGTTCTCGTATTATAGGCTGAACAACAATGTCTTAAACCATTGTGAGTTACTGCATTTTTGACAATATTTGGCATGCAAGCTAAAGGCTTAGTCATAGCATGTAGTCTGTCCAAATCAGTGCCATTTTCAGGCACCTCACTCACAAGTTCCACTCTGCTAAAATCATAAGGCAGTGGAGCCGACTTACAGCGCTCTCGTTGCCTTTTCTGGACCTCTTTTGGGGATAACAAAGACCTATGATTTGAAGCAGAGTTAGTCCTTAGCGCCCAAGCTCTTTGAGGAGCACTTCTAATGGATATTGAAGCAGAACCACTTCTTTTATTTGGCTTAGAAGTCTGAGGTCTTCTTGGAATATATCTTGGAGGTTTAGAAGGAGGTGCTGACTTGCAGCGTATTCTCTGTGAGCCTAAATAAAAAGCAGTTGGAGAAGACAGATCCACCTTCACTGATCTTGCCGAGCTATATCCACTCCTGGATGATGCAGGTCTGGAGGTAGCAGGTGTTGGTGAAGGATCCTTCTGATTTCCAACCTGGAATTCTGGAGTCTTGTACCCTGGTGGGTGACCATGGTTCCTGTGTCTTGTGGGGTCACAATGTGAAGTAGTTCTAGCAAATGCACTCTTCGCTCTTCTGTTATAAGGTCTGTCAGACTCAAGATTAGTGAAGAATCCATAGAGTGCAAATGGATCTAGTAAATTCTGTTGATCCTTTGGAGGTTTTTGTCCTTTTGTTAGCCATAAATGCTCAGCTTGGTCCTTCAAGCTCATGGTGTGATTAAATTATTAACTTATTTTTAATGTCTTTCTCATGTTATTTCAGCTTAGTACATATATTGGATTTCCTTGTTAACTACATATTTCTTCTAATCATTTGGTATACCAATTGGTATTAACATTTTGGCTGATAGATTTGGCTGTTTTATCAATTTTCTTTTATCTGGCTTCAGAAAACTCTGGCAATTACATCAAAGAAGCTTTCAAACTGACATATTTTGGTAGCAACTTGCTGGCTCTGTTGATAAAATAACAAGTTACTATGTAAGAAAGGCAAATGTCCAAACTTTCTGGGGCTACTTGTTTACTTCAATATAATCCAGTAATTAAATGTTCACAAAGAAATGAAATTAATTTGTAATTATTCAGTAGTATAATTGAATACCAACTGACAAAGAACAAAAGCTTGTGAGCAATATAAAATCACTTGGAACTTATAGAATAGCCTGTGATTTTGCCAAGTAAATTTAATTCTAAACAATAAAATATAATGAACAATTATTGTAGTTCCAATTTAGAAGTACTAAATATTTAAACGTCTTTAATTCTGTCAAGATTAAAATTCTAGATAAAATGAGAGCTCGAACACTGACATTTGTTCCAAATCGGATCATCGCTGCTGATCCACACTAGTTCAGTTTGTTCGTTTCTCTGCGTTGTTCTTTATAGTTTAATGCAAAATTGTCAAGAAAATAAGATACAATAAACTTCAAAACTATATATAAAAGTCAATTAAGTTAAGTTTAAGTTGAGTTTTAATATAAGCTTAAAAAAGAACACTGAACTCTCCAGAAAAGCACTCACGAAAGCCACGAGTGTCCAAGTTTATAGAACTTACCTCGATTTCATTGGAATTGACCGTGAATTCGTATGATTACTACTGGTAAGTGACTATAATTTCCACAATATCAAGGCTCAATATCAAGCTGTTATTCAACTCTGCGAAACTTTCTCTCTGCAACGAAAAATATGCGTGTTTGGGTTTCCAACACAAAGTCAAGCGCCGCCAGGTGATCATCCGATTACCCAATCAAATCTTGTCTTTTAATCAACCAATAGATTCCTTTCTTCTTTGAACCAATAAGATTATTCACTTTTGCACCAATCAAGATGGAGTATTTCTCATGAATATTTTATTTCAGGTTCTTTGGTACATTCAGTTTCCATAGCAACTGTATAGGATTGAAATATCAGTGCACTTGGATCAAAAGCTGTTTTGCATGAAAATGTCTTCACTAAGTCCATGTTCTTCTCCACACTACAGTATCAGTAAAGACCGAGTTATAGGCAAGAATCATGGCCCTCTACCCGAGCAATGGACACTTGTAAAGGAATGGAATATGGAGCGAAGGCAGCCTTTCGAGTCCTGGAGGTCTTTGGCTAATTCACAGATTCTGTATATGCATGAAGAAATGAGAAAATCACTACAGCAGCACCCCAGAGCTTTGACGAAATGAGCTGTGCGCCCACTCTTAACATTTAAAACTGTGGTTGAAGATTTCAGAAACAAAAAATAACTACTTCAGGTCCATTGATATTCAAACTTTTCGAGGAGTCATTTTCAAAAGCTCTACAGTTAATCCTTTGGATATTGCTACACTAAAATATCTCTTGGTCGAAAAGTTTGTGCGTTTGGAATTCAATTTCGCTGATGTGTCAAGCCTTATACAAACTTGAGAATTTGTCTTTTTGTACTTTATGGAAAAATTAAGGAGTGTGTTGGCCCAGGTGTCAATAATCAATATGTATACAAAGGATTATCGAAAACAAAGACTGTGTACACAATGTCCTTAATGAGTGATAGTAAATTGTACATTTGCACACGAGTCGTCACACACAAAAAAAGAAATCCTGCATGTTACAAAAATATAAAAATTTTGGAACTTTAAGTGAATTATTTATAAAAACAGGTTGAATTGTTAAATTTTATTTATTGGAAAATGGATCTTTAATAATAATATTTTGCATTAAAATCGTATGTTTTACTGACGGTGACAGCTTACATGTAACTCTCTTTATACGTAATGCGCGAGATTCACGCGCGACCACTTGCGTTAATGCGCGTGAACAAAACGCAGATAAACGCAAGTGTGGACTTGCGTCTTGTTTTCGATGCTGAAGAGAACGTTGCGTGACGAGACCAATCGTGGTTGCCGAGGAGACTTTGATTTACTTTGACTCGCTTTGACGTACTGTTTGCATAAATTTTGTACATTTTGTGTGTTTGTCTTCGAGTTGGTCCAAAAGGTCTTATACAAGTTTTGTTAGAATTAAGTCATTATTTAAAGGTGTTAGAGAAATGTTTTCAGTGGCTTAATTAAAGGATTTGACTGCAGCCTTTTTTCGGTTCAAGTTACAAAATTGAACATAGTTTCAAGAATCTTGGCGTAATGAGATTAACAAGCAGGCAAGGGCTACTTTATATATATATATATACAGGTGTTAGTATATATTAAGGGCTAACATCACCCTAGCAACACAGAACGTCATGAAATTTGACTTTATCAGATCTCTATCCCTTCCCTTTCTTTACGCTCACAGGGAAAATCAATTACCAAACTGTTTAATCGTGTACACAGAAGAAAAGTTTTGTCATTCAGCTCTTGAGGATGAGAGGAAAGTGAGTGAGAATTCCCAAATGACAGATTATTCGCTAAGCACTTGGCAAAATATACATACAATATGGCTGAACATACATCACGAAACTTGTTGAACTGAAAAAACTTTTAGATACTTTTGTACAATAGTACTAAATAACAGGCTTTCCCCACCTGACTTTCAACTCTTCGTTGATTTTCTCTAACACATTTCGTTGGTAAACCAAACTGGTTGTTTGAGCTAACGTGATGTGCTCGTCGCATAGCATATCCACAGTGACCACAACAGTTCCATGGGTAACGATGAATTGGCTCCGTCTTTCTCCACTCAAAATAAACATGGTTCAAATGATAAGAAAACCACCTGGAGTATTTGTCCTTGCAGCTTTTCCGGATCCATTGAGGAATTGTACCTGCTGAAAAGAAGTGGGTTGCACAGTAAATCTTTCTCTTTTGTTATGGCGACAGAAAAAGTGAGATTCTTACATTGACAACTACGCATTGACAAGATAAATGAGTTATAATAATGCGTCACTTTTGGCTCAAATGTTTTGTTATTAATGAATTTACATAGCAAATTGAAATCTAAATTGGACCTTCTTTAAGCTTATAATATCGATCAACAATCTATAGTGTGCAGAAGCAGCAATACATAATAACAAATGTGCTATTTTCCTGTAAAAAATTATGCAAAAGTTCTTGTACTATTCTTGACATGGTTTCTTCCTCATTAAAACGAATGTTTTTTCTTTCACTTTTTCTGTCAAATTTGTTCGAAGCCATTAATTACTGTGTTACCAAGTAACAAGAATTGCTTGCAGAATCTATTTATACCTCACTAGCTACAAGTAGAAGTTTTCCGATTTGAGATAAGGAGCTTAACTTCTAGGATTACTTTATTACAAAGTGCAGAAACTTATCAAACGTAGTATAGCTGGCATTTGTGAGCATTTGTGAACTTTTCTGCTAGTATTACGTACCGAAATATAAAAGTCAATTCTTTATGGAACTATTCAAAAAACTGAAAAGATTTTACAAGCTTAAAGTATTAACAAAATTGTACAATTGTTCTATATATACCCGGCCATACCAATCGATAATTCCGATAATCAATAAAAATCGATAAAAATCGATAATAATCAATATTAATCAATCGATTAATATCGGAAATCGATGAAAATCGATAACTCAGAAATGTGTGAGTATCGATTATTATCGATTATCATCGATTTTCATCGATAATTATCGATTTTCATCGATTAATATCGATTTTCATCGATTTTTAAAATGTATTATTCCGGCTGTAAAACAACCACAGAAGAAACACTGTACAATAATAAAGATCAAGATGGCCAAGTTGCCCTCTAACATCATGAACTTTGAAAGCCTTCCCTTTCTCTCCATGCTTTTTTGACACCGTGAATATTTCTCGCGACTGACTTCCACTTGAAAAGGGCACTCGTGGTATCACTTCACAACACTTTTAATTACGACATCGACGACTTCAGCATCAACCTCAGCGCCGCTCACATCCATGGCGAATAGTTGATGTACATGAACATGAAGACAATAATCTTTAGATCAAGTTTCAAACCCGTGGCGAATGTAAGAATCGATAATAATCGATGAAAATCGATGATAATCGATGAAAATCGATAATAATCGATATGATTAGAGTAACTTGGGTTGTGAGTATCGATTTTCATCGATTTCCGATATTAATCAATACTAATCAAGTGATTAATATTGATTAATATCGATTAATTCGATTAGTTTCCGATGATCGATTTTTATCGATTGGTATGGCCGGGATATATATAACGGATACTTACAAATTCTCTAAATCAGATAACGGAAGCCCGATAAAGCGATTACTCTTTTGCCAGACGATGACAAAAACCAAGTTGACCAAAACAAGCTTCGGAGAACACAAATCTGCATTCATTAATTTTCATAAGTAAACTAGCTTTCATCCCAAGAGGTGTTAGGTATATAATGCAAAGATTAAACAACATTCGGATATATCAAGCAGCTGAGAGTTTCAATTACACCAGTATCCGAGCGCTAGACAGACAAACCGGTTTTCCTACACAATATACTTTTCGAACTGGAAGTTTCTTGCTGCGAATAGAGAGGCTGAATAATTGCCTGTCCAAGAGGTGAAAAGCTTGCACTTAAATCTGCATGTATAATATATCTAGCTAGAGATGGAAAATATTTTTCGCTCGATATTTTTTCTTTTCACTTTATTTAGCTTTTCAAATAGTGAGAATTCACTGGCACAGATGTACGTTGAGAAGCTGCCCTAGTAATATCTAATCAGTACAAACAAATTGTTATTACGATGAATTGGGTCTTTGAGATTCTCAAGAATGCGGAATTTAGCTAATTATAAGTCTACGGCTAGCAGTATATAATCGTTTGACTTTAGTTTTTGTGACAATTTGCTGAGACCCTTTTTTGTCAGTTCGGTTTAAAAGTGATACTATACAACAAACCCACCAAAAAAAAGTTAATGTGTCGATCGTGGATAGTAAGTATTATTGACAATATCAATTTATCTGGGTTTGATCAATAGCCTATAATTCTCCTCACTAGTTCCCCCACTAGACGTTTGATTTTATCTCTTCGCTTGACAGCCAGCAGGTGCACGTTGTTATAGCAACCATTATGAAAGCAAATTATGCTCTTTTCGCTTAGTACACTTGGACTAAAGATCTTTAAGAGATCTGTGCGGTACATTGTGTATAAAAGAAGAATCTTAGCCTAACTTCTTGAATTGCATAAATTTCAGCGATTCTTTTATCTCAGTAAAGTAAGTACCGAATTCGAATTTCTCATGTCAAGTATTTGTGCATCTAAGTGTAATCTAACCAGTACATGTAGGTGATAATGTGTGCATAAAAATATTGAACATTTTCAGTAACTAAGAATTTGCTTTTTTATCCCTTTAAATTGAAAATAAAACTGAAATCGCAGTTGCTTTTTAAATTTGATACCCAGTTCAGCTTAGTGACAGGCAGTCCGATTGTCTAGTTGGCGATCAATCTATCATTAGATTTTTTTTAGTGCTATTTTAGTGTTCGGAGGCAAAGGACGCAAGCCATTCAACTCATTTTCCTGAAAGTTTTTTCACCTCATTACATGCACTTGTCGTTCTTTGTTAAGTTCACTTAGAGGATCAAAGCCGCACACTTCGAGTTCAAAGAGGCAAGACATGAATTACTAGTTGGTCTGCGGGCCCACATGACGGAGTTGCACGAAGCTGCAGTTAAAGGAGACGTGGACAAGTTGGAGTCGTTGCTCAAGGCTGGTAACATTGACCCTGATAGTGAAGACTGGGACTATGGAAGGAGAACACCGTTACACGTTGCTGCAACGGCAGGTGAGTGTAGCTGCACAAAGTAGTTTTTACGCAGTTTTTTGCGCTAAGTATACGTAACGGTTTTACCCTAGCATGTCACGCACGTACGTGTATTTGTACGGTTGAGATCAATTGACAGCAGGACCAATGTGTTTATAGACTAGATATCGTATGAGTGTGAAACGGACCGCGCCGTGCCGTGACCGTGTCAGTGCCGTGATGTCTATAAAAACATTCGAAATTCCTGTTGTAACCGTGCCGTGACCGTGACCATGCCATTTTCACAGTCATACGAAATCTGCTCTATACATCAACACACGGTCACGGCACTGCGCGGTCCGTTCACACTCATATGCATGAAAACTCTTCTGACTACAAAACAGGAAATAGACGCTCTTTTTCCGCAAAAGATATAACAGATGATCATCCATGACACTAGAATGAGATTTCGTATGACTGTGAAAACGGTACCGCACGGTCACGGCACGGTTACGACAGGAATTTCAAATGTTTTTATAGTCAACACGGCACTGACACGGTCACGGCACGGCGCGGTACGTTTCACACTCATATGAAGTTTGGCAAAGACACTAAGAAGTGTTCTGCGTGAGATCATTTTCAGTGAATGGCGTTTTTATGATAACTGTAGAGAGCAATTTTCGTATGACTGTGAAAACGGGACGGTTACCATCGACAGAAATTTCGAATGTTCTCGTAGACATCACAGCAGTGGCGGCAGGAGGCTCACGGCAAGCACGGCGCGCGGTCTGGCCGTTAATGCCCACTCATACGAAAATAGATATACATTCATGGAATGATTATAGAACGTGTAATCATCTAACCACATCAATATTCTTTCGTTCACTTTACTTTTCACGTAGGCAAATTAAAGTGCGTGAAGAAGCTTTTAGAGCATGGTGCTGATGGTGAGATGCGCATGTCTGGTGGATGGACCCCCGCTCATTGTGCCGCTGAACGAGGCAGTGCCAAAGTATTGCAGGCTCTTATCGACGCTAACGTATGCGTAACTATGGAGGACAACTGTGGCGACACACCCAGACGAGTAGCTGAGACATATGGGCACACTAAATGTCTAGAATTGCTGGATAGGTAACACACATAGATGTAGAGAAAATTCAATGTCTGGGTGAGAAGATTAAAAAAGAAGAACCAGGAAAGTGGGAGGCAGATCGCAACAAAATTGCGTATTGTCAGCGTGAATAATTTGCATGGTTGTGGCAGGAATCTCGAATGTTTTTGAACATCTTGGCACTGAGTCTGACACGGTCACATCACAATGCGCTCTGTTTCTCACTCACACGAAAACCGCTTATATTCGTGGGGTGATTCTGAATGCATGGTCGAGAGCTGCTTCTGTGACCAGAGATGTCTGGTACGTCTAAGTGGCCGTTTCCATGGTGTTCTGCAACCAGAGTCCAAAATATGTCACCCTGATGGAACTTACATAGCTTGTCAAAGGCTCGACACACGATACAACTTTGTCTGTAATTTTGTTTCAGCAACGTTGCGTGCAACAGCAGTTGAACGTGTCCAACCCTGAAACAGTTGCGCGCGACAGTTACGGAGGTAGCACTCGATTCTACTCTTGTAACTGTCGCAGATCAGGTACCCTTAGTATCAAAGGCTATTATTTTTTTCTATTCTTCTATGACGAGCGCCTTCGGCAAAACCCGCTGATACTCAGGGTACAGATCAGGCGGACAAACGATGCAACTTTGCGGGCACCATTGCAGAAAAGTTGCAAGAAAATTTCTGCATTTCGGCCTTGGTGTTGCAAGGTGTCAGTGGATTTCAGGGAAGGATCGAAAAGAACGGGCTTCCTTAGTTCACCTAACCCCGAGGGCGCTACTACGCATAGACAAAACAAAAATGCCTTTCTCTCTTTTTCGGCTTTAGCTCATATACTTCATTTTTTATTTACTTCAGCCAAGTTGCCAAATGAAGGGAAAACGAGAATTTGTCAAGACTGGTGCTACGTAAATCGTTGTCGTATGTCGATAACTTCTTGGTAACATGATGCTCATAGGCACTAACCACATTCAATTATTTTCAAAAAGATAAAATAGCGTGGAAAGTGGGTTATCTATGTCACCATATGCATGAACATTTACTTGTGTCCTCCCGTCCTCAAAACAGAGCAGAGCATCGAGACTATAAAAAAACATCTTTGAGATCGTAAAAAGTTTTTAATTGAATATTTCACACTTGTTTCCAAGTATACAGAAATCACATTTTATAAAAATAGCGTTTTCAGTATTTATTTCCACTGATGGCATAAATGACGTCTGATTTCATGAAATTAGACTGCGACTTGAGAGATGATATACTAAAGTATACCAAAGCGAAATTACTTTTTAGATTATAACAATTAATATATCTTGACAAAGAGCTGTTTTAAACGGTCAAGAATTGTCATTTTCCCCTTGTATTGTATACTAAATCACTATAAAATCACAATTAAATCGTAAGTTCAAGTATATAATATTTGTTACATTGATTACATCTTTGAATTTTCTTTAAAAAGCTTGTTTAGATTCATACTCAGCATAATGTTCCCAGTCACCTTAAGCTTTCCTTTCATGAACAACTGCTGTGCATTGAGTTTTCCTGAAGCAATCCCCACCAAATCATCATCAGACACAGTAATAGTGCATTCAGGCTTGATGTTTGGCACTGTTCCTCTTATGACAGACCCCCCTACCTGTCTTGAGGTCAACTATCCATTGCCCTGCTGTCTTGCCATCTTTAGTAATATTCCACAGGAAGATCCCATTGACAGTCTTCACAAGGGCAGGGTTTCCTGAGATGCGCTTCTTCATTTCAGCAAACAGAGCTTCACATTTTAATTCCGATGTTGGCTTATCCTGAGAAACATTCACATCCTACAAAGAGATACACATAGCTGGGTTGTTTTTCTCTTCTTCTATATGCATAGTCAGGATGAAGATACCCTGCGTCATATCTGGAAAAAACTCTCATTTCTCCATCTGTGTAATGGTGACATGAATTGTGTACTGGATCTCTTGATTTTAAAAAGAAACTTGTAACACTTTTGATTGGCTAAATCATGAAAGTCATTCTAACGCCATTTCTTATTGGATGTTCTTTTGCAGCAACATGACATGAGTGACTGTTTCTATGGAAATACCCAGTGACAAGCAGCCTTATTTTAGCCAATCACAAGCTTCTTTTCAAAATCAGAAAGAAACTAGAATACCATTCTTGTCAGTGTTACACAGCTGGACTAAAAACAGACTAAACAAGAGTTCTTTTTCTGGATGTGATGCAGGCAAGATAGTTTACTCATTGTAATTCCTCCTTAAAGGAATGAGGTTCACCAACCAGGAAGTTTTCCATAGGGAGACTCTGCCTTGAGGTCGAAGCCGTTACCTTTTTATACATCACATAAACATGTTTTGAGAGAAGAGCTATCCCTTCTATACACCTCCAGCCTGCAAAAGGCATTTCTTCCAGGCAGAGTCTTCACGTAAAGTTCATTACAAGGACTACCTCCAGGTAATCACACCCCAAACACAGGCAATAACTTACCGTCACATTACTTGTCACACCCTTCAAATCAACATAGCCACCAGCTAAGACAACATTTCCATTCTCAATCACTCTGCATTCAATATGAATTCGATTCCCTTCTCTCCACATGTTGGTTTGTAGAGTTTGTCCAGGTATCACAGGTTTAGCGAAACGAGCTTTCATGGCCTTAAACTTTGTGACATCATTACCAGCATAATGCTTGAGCACATGACGACAAGCAATGCCATATGAGCATAGCCCATGGAGGATAGGAGTAGAGAAACCTTGAAGACACAACAATATTTTATATGAAATTAGGAAATACATTGTAGGCTTTTCTCAATTTGCTTAAATGACTACACAACATATTCATGGTGAAGCTGGAGTAGATAAAGACAGTATTCAGGGAGCTTACGCACAAGACATTTTTGTCAGCATGGACATCATGCAGACGTTTTTGTTCATGCAGGCACCATCATAGATGAAATCTAGAACGTGAGAAGGCCTCAACTGACATTCTAGTAAGCACAGGAACCCCATCTATGACAGCATGTGCACCATCAAAAATGTACACATGGTGTCTATTTTGACAAAAACATCTCTTGCTTAAGCTCCCTAATGTATTAATTTCAAAACCCCAGCCTGGCCTTGAATCTATTGTTCCACGATCGCAAATTTGGGAAAGATCTATTTTAAGCAATAAGAAAATTTATCTATGAAAAGATCAACATTCAAATGTGTGTTTAGGGGGTTACTGTTACTAAAGGTGATGAATATGGTAGTCTAGGCAAGACTTCAAGAATCATGCAATTTGATGGATTTTGTCAGAATCTGATTTTTTGGGGGTAACCATTTACCATCCCATTCACCATTAGTTTAACCACCATCATCATCATCATTAGTCATCGTCATCAGTCATCAACTCCACGATACCGTCTCCTTACCTCCCATTTGAGAAAATGCAGGATCAACATGAAGTGGATTGTAATCACCATTAAGACGATACAAAGCCGCTTGAGTTAAACCAGTCTTCTCTTGTACCACCACATCAGGTTTCCTTGACGGAGCTTTCACTAATGGCCTGGCTTTGTCAGAGTTTCTTTTGCCACCAAATCCACCAGACCCACCAAGATAAATAGCAGACTGGTTCAAACAAATAGGTTCTCCTTGTTCATCATATGTTGTGACATCAATCAGAGCTAATGCTCCTTTGCCTTTATCCAAAATATCAGCAATTGAACCTTTAGATGTCACAGTGCCAGACGTTGGAAATGGCTTAAAGAGTTCTGTATACTGCTCCCCATGAAGAAGCTAAAAAGAAAATTGAATTCTTAACAACTAATCCCAACTTCACAACATATTTTGTTCTGGGAATAATTCTACTAATTCGTGGGAATGACTCCCTGACAACAGACCAATTTAGCAAAGGCAATGTGACATCAGAATTGGATTTGAGATGAAAAATGTGCATTATTTGTTTACAAATAAAATTTTATGCGAAAATTGAGCCACTGTTTTTAATGCTACCCACAATGCAATGGGAGCCTGGATAACGGGGATTGATGTTCGGTAATTTGAATCCTATGATGTTGACACTCATGGCGTACAAAGGATGGCGTGTATCTCAGACTCGCTGACACACAGCTCTTGAACTTTTGAGATATTTAATAAACTGGCTATGTGATAAATTGTCACATAGCCATTTAATACCCCAAAACAAGTGTGGATTATTCTGCAATTCCCTTTGCGAACAGAGCTTAGCACAGTTTTCAGTCTGACAAGGAAATTATCCTACATAGGGTGGAAATTGGAGCATAAATTTTATTATATTCTTTTACTGTGTAGCTACAACATTACAACACGATATTCAGGTGCCATTATCCCTGTCTTCACATCCTTTCCAGAACATTGGCAACATCAACAGTCATTTTTAACAGGTGTCATGCACATAGGCTGCACACTAACAAACTGTGCCATCTTTGCTCCTTAAATATCTTGATATGCCTTCAAATTAGCAACTGCCAGAGAAGAATCATTTAAATATTGTTAAAACATGTACTCACTCTTGTTGGGTCATAAGCAATTTCTCCTACTTTTCCAGATATGAAAACCTGTGACATCCCTTTCTAAAGAATAAAACAGTATTACATTTAACATTTTCACTCACAAGATTCAAACTAACTACAACAGTCTCACAGGGACCAGGGAGCACCCTGAAAAGTGGGGTGGCTAGCATTTGAAAATAAAGTAGACTAACCAGTCAAAAAAGTTTTCAAACAGAACAGTGGACTAGGTAGTGCAGAAAGTTGGTAGTGTAGCCCCTACCCTACCCCCCCCCCCCCCATTTCCATGGTCCCCTGCCTGATGGCAAATAGATGCAACTGGTTACATGTTAATACTGTCATCCAACAAGAGTAAAACCACTACTCGTATACCATCAACCTTTCCACAGCAATAACCCTTGGAACAAAATGGCCAGTGTAGAGAAGTGGCCATTGTACAGAGATTACAATAATTTTATAGAAAAATGTAACAATTGGATTGATGGTGGGAGCAGAAAATGCTGAATGTTGCAGAGGGGTGGCCATTAGCAAAGATTTATAAGTAGTTCCTTTAACCTTTCTGGTATGCTTAGGACATCTATGGGAACTTAGCTATAGAATTCTATAAATTAGGAATTTATGCAACCAAAAATGTCAATGGTGAAATAGACATCGTGCAGACTTTCTTTTGTGTCTTAAAAATGTTGTGTCTTTTGTGTGCTTGCCTTCATCACTGAGGTTCCAATTCTCACTAAGAACATCAGTTGATACATTCTAAAATTTTGACGATGATGGCATGTGCATGAAAGAGAACATAGATGTGACATCCATGTCATTGTTTTTGGTTGCTTTTCGTGGTTTTCATGACCAATGGAAGCAGAAACAATTAGCAACAGACTCAGTGCTGAATTTGAGAAGACAATGAACAGTACATTACTGAGTTTGCATATGTTGCTTCTGCTTCTGGTGCCATTGCTAGTGCAAACCAAGCATTAATGTGCCTAATGACATAATAGTGTGATTTTGCAAATGTGACGCAACACGAAAACAGGACATTAGATGATGAATTTATCACATTCATTTGTTGTGTGACTAGTGTGGCAATGTCGTACCGCTATGTTCAGGACGCCATTTCACTTGTTTTCATGTCCTCTTCTTGACTTTGACAACATCAACAGTCATTTTGAACAAAATTTGTCAGCACACACAATGTTGTTTTTCCTGTCGCATTGCATTTGCTATTAAAATCACTCTAATCTTGTAACATCTCAAAACCAACCTGAGCAGGAATCACCCCAAAAGTTGGCAACACACTAAAATCCTCATGACCTTCATATAGGAATGTTAAATGTGAGTAATCAATCTGAAATGACACACCAACACCTAAAGCATAGAGAATGACATCTCTCTCTGTGTATGTGAATGATATTGGCTTGGAATCTTGTTCCTTGGCCCCAGCAGCTTTCTTGGCCTCTATGATCTCAATGGATTTGGTTGGGTTATCTTGTGGTGTTGGATTATCTGCATTAGTCCAGTCAGTGATTTCATCCCATCTGTCACGGACCATCTCAGGGGTGACCTCTATACCTTCACGATGGAGTATAGCTCCCTTGGTTCGTTGCCACCTGAGCTTAGCGTGCCATCCAGCCATACTATGGAATAGTGAACCATTTTCATCACAGCTATCACTACAGAGGTACAACACCATTGGCACTACGTGCTTTGGACTGAGCTCTTCAAAGGTTTCAGATGGCATAATGGATTGTGTTAGTCTTGATGCTGCAATGGGTACAATGGTGTTACATTTAATATTGTACTTAGCACCTTCCAAGACAAGGGTGTTACTGAGGCCTATGAGGCCCATCTTAGCTGCTGCATAGTTGGCCTGGCCAAAATTACCAAATATCCCGCTTGTTGAGGTAGTCATGATAATGCGACCATATTTTTGCTTTTTCATGTGTGGCCATGCTGCTCTGGTGACAAGGAAAGACCCGCGCAGATGGACACGATGAACTAGGTCCCAGTCTAAATTACTGATCCTCGCGAACGTCCTGTCTCGAAGGATACCAGCGTTGTTTATTAAGATATCGATCTTCCCAAAGGCATCGAGAGCTGTTTGTACAACTTTATCGCCGTCTTCCACAGAATTGTAGTCGGCCACTGCTTTGCCCCCTTTGGATCGAATTTCATCCACGACCAAATCGGCGGCGCGTGAGCTCTTTCCTTCACCTATAGCGCTGCCTCCCAAGTCATTCACGACAACAGAAGCTCCTCTTTCTGCAAAGGCCAAAGCATACTCCTTTCCGAGCCCGCCACCTGCACCAGTTACCAAAACTACACGACCATCAAAGCGTATGGGATCCGCCATTTTGGAAGCTTGCGAAAGAGAGGGAGGTGACTGGGCAGGTATGTTTTCTTGGGAGGGGCAGGGTAGGGAGAGAATTCTACACTCGTTAGAGTCAACAGGAATTATTTCAATATCTAAAAATCATTTGGTAAAATTAGCTAAAATGACTGCAAAAGTTTATTTAAGAGAAGAGCTTTTATTAAGACGCTTATATTTTATTCTACATAAGCTTGATATTTTTAGCTTTTTGTACCTCCCCTCCCTTAGTAAAATCAAAGCTATTATGTAAAGGTCGCATGATCGGGTGTAAGTGCTAGCGTGGTGTTTATTCAAAGACTTTATGTGTTTTGGGGATATTTTCTCAACTTGTAATTAAAAGTATTTTATGCCTTAAGTACTTCCAACATGACAGCTCAACTAGAAAGCCATTTAAGAAACAAAAAGCAACAAGATGATGCTAAATTTCCAGCAGGGCCTTTGGACTTGTATCGTAGTCAGGCCACCTTTGACTTGAAAGAAATGAAACATTTTGTGGATGGCGGAGAAGATATTACCGAATTCAAGAACAGAGTATGGAAGCTTATGGAGAAAGACCACATTTTTAGCCATGAACTCGATAAAGGGTTGTCGTTGGATGGAATGAGAAGGTTGGCAATGAGACGATGTAAGAAAATTTATGAGTTGGACTTTTTAAGCGAAGAAGAGTTTTTTGGCAATCCTTACAAGAATCAAGCGCTTTCTGATGCTTTAGGTAGCTATGACTGGGGTGTGTCAGCCAAAAATTCTTTGAATGCATCGGTGAGTATGTATGTTTAAAAGTTAGAAAGAACTGAGGATGATGATGGTGGTGGTGATGATGTTTAGAGCGATTTTCATAGAGCAGATTTCTTATGACTGGGAAAATGGCACCATCAGTCTGCACAGTACAGTTGCAGCAAGATTATAGACATTACGGTACTGACAGGGTCACGGTTAGGTGCTGTAAGTTTCCCACTCATACGAAAACCGCTCTATGAGTGGGAAGTGGTACAGTCCGTACTGTGACCATGTCATTACTGTAATTTCTTTAAAAACATTCAAAAATTATGAAGTAACCGTACCATGTGGACGGTCCTGGTAGTCCAGGTGGTCGGAGTAGACTGAGTTGTCGACTAAGTGGTCTGGGTGGAGGGCGTGGTCAGGCTAAACTCAGTGGTCTGGGTGGACTGAGTGGTCTGCTTGGATGGAGTTGTCTAGGTAGCCCTGGTGGTCCCAGTGGACTGGGTAGTCTTGGTGGTCCAGGTAGTCTGGGTGGTGCGAGTGGACTGAGTTGTCAACTAAGTGGTCTAGGTGGAGGGCATGGTCAGGGTGGCCTCAGTGGTCTGGATGGACTGAGTGGTCTGGATGGACTGAGTGGTCTGGTGGGATGGAGTTGTCTGGATGGTCTGGGTGGCCTCAGTGGTCTGGGTGGACTGAGTGGTCTGGGTGGACTGGTTGGACTTGGTTGTCCAGCTGGACTGGGTGGTCAGGGTGGACTTGGTGGTCTGGGTGGCCTTGGTGGTCCTAGTAGTCTGGGTTGTCCGAGTGGACCGAGTTGTCAACTAAGTGGTCTGGGTGGAGGGTGTGGTCTGGGTGGCCTCAGTGGTCTGGGTGGACTGAGTGGTCTGGTTGAATGGAGTTGTCTGGGTAGCCTCGGTGGTCTGAGTTGTCTGGGTAGCCTCGGTGGTCTGAGTTGTCTGGGTGGACTGGTTGAACTTGGTTGTCTGATTGGACTGGGTGGCCTTGGTGGTCTGGGTGGTCTGAGTTGTCTGGGTGGACTGGTTGGACTTGGTTGTCCGGCTGGACTGGGTGGTCTGGGTGGCCTTGGTGGTCTGGGTGGACTGAGTGATCAGGGTGGACTAAGATAAAAAAAATAAAGGATGTTAATAAAGGTGCTGTAGCACAGCAAGTTGAATATACAATAATTGTTGTGCACCTTTATTAATATCTTTTCTCAGTTATCATTCACTGATCTGGCCATGTTGTCGCAAGGACAACAAAACGTTGTCTTAAAATTTTATTTGTATAGGTAATCATACGGTTTCGAGTTCAATTTGGAATTAATTCGCACGAGTGTGTTTTTCAAAGAGTATCAAAATTGCACGAGCCTGTAGGGCGAGTGCAATTTGAGCTCTTGGAAAAATACACGAGTGCGAATTAATTCCTAATTGAACGAGAAATCGTACGATTACCTTTTAATAATATACATGAAAAAATTCGAGAAAATAAACAGTGATTTGTTAAGAAAGTAAAATCTCGAGAAAACTTTCAGCGCTCGCTCGCTGAGATGTGATGGCGTCAGTGGTGCGCGCGCGCAAGTCATCAAAAATTGTTTAACTGACAAACAGATCCTCATAGTTTTGCCATTTTTTTCAAACAAACATGCACTTTAATGAATGAAAACCTCCATATTTGTAATTCTTGGTTAAGTTTTACAATAGCATTTTAAGGAAAAATTGATCTTAATGCGACTTTGAAATTATAAATTCAAATGTAATTTGCACTGTACTACAGCTCTTCTGCACTGTGTTACACTTGAACTGCACTGTTCTCGACCAATTAGAATCGAGTAATTTTTTCATGTATATTATTATTTACTAAATTGTTTAACTAAAGTTACATTTATAAAGACTCTATACTGTGCAATTAATTTGGTATCAATATTATCAATGCAGATGTTTAGCCGAATGTTGAGATTCCAGTCTACCCATGAGCACATTAATAAACTAGGAGAAAAGGCACAAAGACAGGAGGTAAATAAGATTGATGGCCCAAGGTTCATATTATATTCTGTGTATACCAAATAAAATAACTTTGTAACTTCTAATATCCTGCAGATATTTGGCTGTTTTGCTTTGACTGAACTGGCCCATGGTAGCAACACTAAAGCAATGCAAACTACTGCTACATATGACCCCAAAACAAAGGTATAGTTCTTCAACAAGTAGACTGTACATGAGATGTGGTATGTAGGTGTTTTCATTTGTATTTGTCTGTGTGCCATAATTTTAATTTGATCTTACAGGAATTTATTCTAAACACGCCACACTTTGAGGCCACAAAAGTCTGGGTTGGAAACCTAGGGAGAACAGCCACCCATGCTGTGGTTTATGCTCAGTTATACACACCCGATGGTGTATGCCATGGTCTTCATTCATTTGTTGTACAAGTTAGAAGTACCAGAGATCTTCGTTCAAAGCCTGGTGTTACTGTTGGAGATTTGGGGGAAAAGCTTGGGCAGAATTCATTAGATAATGGGTGAGAAACCAGTCAATTCTTGATCTCATAAAATGTTGGGTCAGTAGGTGATCACTTATGGGGGATGGTTGCTTATTAAGAGAGGCTATGACTATAGTGATTTGAATGGGAAACTCAGGGGTACTTACCATTTACCTGGAAAATCAGATATTTTGATTGGAAAAACAAATGGTATATGTCACTCCAAATGGCAAGTTCCAGAAAACTCGGTCTTCTGATTGAGATTTTTTGTTCTTCTGGTAGACGTATGTACCATTTATTGAAAGTAAGTTTCTCGCCTCTTTATCATTAGCAAACAAATTTCCAGCCAAATGGATTGGCTTGAATGGTAAGCACCCTGCATTTTGGGGGAAACTGGTTGCTTACAAGAGTCTTACAAGAGGTCACCATAATGGGGGATTCAACTATTTTTATAGAAAATGGATGAAAATGAGTTTCTTCAGCAAGGATACTTCATGATTTAGGACATCACATGCTCACTGTCAAATATTTATTAGATTTGTGGCTTTTGACCATGTACGAATCCCAAGACAAAACCTACTGAACAAAGGAGCTGATGTAACTCCTGATGGTAAATATGTCACTCCTTACAAGGATCCCAGGAAAAGATTTGGTGCGGCACTGGGAGCACTGTCTAGTGGGCGTGTGGGTATAACCAGTATGGCTGTTACGAACCTGAAATTATGTCTACCAATAGCTATCAGGTATGGCTGGATTTTACACCTTAGACTTAATTAAACCATTTACAATAAGTTGGCACAATATTGTTTTTTGATGTGTGCAGTGGATTTTACTGAGACCCTATTTACAATGTTGCTGTGAAAACGCTATAACCTAATACCCTGAAACTCTAGCTGGATATACTTTGTGGCTACAAGCAACATTGTTTAGTGTTGGGGGATGCAATAACATGAGCTCTAACTGAATAATGTACAATAACACTCTGAATTCACATCATGCTAACAAATAATGGCAAGATTTGTAGCTCAGACACCATTCTCAATTCAAATTTTAGTTAGAGCCATAGTATTCAACTGGCTTTGAAAGTGTGCTGAATTCCTTTAGAAGCCTTAAGAATTGAACCAGCTGTTCCAAACATATATTTGATGCCAAAATTTCCATGTATTTCATTGCAACAATTAGGTACTATCCATGGATGGTACACCTGAACAAGGCCTAATAGACCTATCATGTCAAACCTGCAAAGAGCTCTAATTTTAAATGCATTTTGATCATTTCTTTAGATATTCCGCTGTGAGGAGACAGTTTGGGCCACCTGGAGGTGAAGAAATACCTGTTCTTGAATATCAAATGCAGGTAAATTTTTATTCATCTCTCCATCCTACTATGCATTCCCACTCATCCTTAATTTATCCTTTCCTTTGTCTGCTGATACAATTATTTTCCCATACACAGTTACAGCTCAAAATCATCCTACCATCTCATCCAGCTGTTCATTCTCCAATTGTCTCTTGTCTTCTGTCTTTATTTATCAATATCATTCACCAATTATAATCCATCTTTCTGTGCTTTATTTTATACCTTTCATCCCTTATTCCTTCCTCCCTCCCTTCCCTTCCATTCCATTCATTTATTCATTCATTCATTCATTCACTCTTACATTTACACTAAATTCAATATTTCTAACATTCTCTATTTTTCCTTTATTCCCAGCAATGGAGACTTCTTCCTTTGCTATCAGCGACATATGCACTTGCATATTTTGCACGAACCTTCTTTATGGACTTTGTTGAGTTCAACATGAAGATTATGATGGATGATAAAAGTGATCGTCAGGTAAAAACTCAATCACTTCTAATAGATACAGTCAACCTAGGCTACTATATTGGTCAAAGGATGTATGTTGTGTGGTTCAATTTTATCCTTGGCATAATATTTTTTCTTTGTTTTTTGTGTATGGTAATGCATGGTAATGAGTCTAAAACAAAGGAAAATAAAACTTGAACCAAGGATAAAATTGAACCAAAACATCTATTATCAACCAGAGTGTGTACCACAGAATATCGTATTAGAACATGCGTTATTTAACAAATAGGTTCTGTGATGTTGTGTGACAGTCACGCTGTGCACTGGGCTTCCTGTGAACGCGTTGGGCGCCTTTTGAAGTGTGTGGCGTCTTGTCAAGTTGGATAGTTTTAGGAGTGTTAGTTTTGGATTAAAAGACAAAAAGGAAAAACAACGAGTCATCTTGTATTATCACAATTCCAATTTTCTGTGTCTGTATTTTAATAGATGCACAGATGACGTCAAAATGTGGTGAGAATAAAAATAATTACACCATGAGACAAAGTCAAATCACTGTATGTGTACTGTAATCACACACAGTTATTGACCAATCAGAGTGAGCTCGCATAGTATATCAATTAATTCTAATAATGTCTTTATAATACACACACAGGCAGAATTGGGTAAAGAAATCCATGCAATATCATCATCGTGTAAGCCATTGGCAGGTTGGGTGGCTAGAGATGCCATACAAGAGTGTAGAGAAGCTTGTGGAGGACATGGCTACCTTGCAGGTATATAAACTCAATATATTATTTGTTGTACAACCAACATCAAGAATTAATACGGAATTTGCGCCCGTCAAACCGTGCACAGCTTTCAAAACCGTGTAATACCCTTGCATTTCGTTTTGGTCTTTATTCGCGCTCAAATACCTGCGCGCTCGTATAATCTAGTCATTGCTTCTTCTAACAATATTGTTTTCTATCATCAGTTAACCGTCTTGGTGTACTGAGAGATGACAATGATCCTAATTGTACGTATGAAGGTGACAATAACATGATTCTTGGACAAACCAGTAACTACTTGCTTGGACTTTTGGAGCTCAGAAATAAAGGTTTGGAAAAAAGAAGCTTTGGGTTTTTGCTAATGATAGCCTTATACATGTTCATGTATTTTTGTAGGTATTTCTATATCGTCCCCACTGCACACTGTAGATTATTTGAATGATGCAAATCAGATACTACAACAAAGGTTTACAGCAAGAACAGAGGAAGAATGTGGCGATCTACAAAGTAAGTAGACTTTCAGTTATTATTTTCTTATTTTATTTTTATCTTTTCTCTTCTTTCCCTTTCATTTTCTAATTATCCTATCTCATTTTCCTATTTTCCATCGCCTTCCACCCTTTTATTTTTCATTTCATTCATTTTCTGCACTTTCTCACAATTTTCATTTCTCTTACCCAGCACTTCTGCAAGCCTTCCAATGGCTTGTTTGCTACTTGTGGATTGAAAGTGGAGCAAAATACCAACAACAATTGTCCTTTGGGAAGGTACAGTTTCACTCCAAGAAAAGTTATTCTTGGTTTTACATCACACTTTTTATTCGCATTCATTTCCTTTTGTTTTCTCATAGGATCCATTCTCAGCTAAAAATGACAGTCAAGTCTTTTTCTGCCGTTCATTATCGTTGGCTTACATTCAGGTACAAACAAATGTATCTCAAGCAGAATTTTAGATTATCAAGAGGACGTGTAAATAGTGTCAGCGCGTTGCCTTGCTAATGGGCTGTTCGCTATTACGGACAGCGGTTACTCAGATACAAGTAGTATATAGTGTGTGATTCAGACAGGAAAATCCACATGTGGATCGTGTGGATCTTGTGTAGATCGTGTGGATCCGATGGAGGTACATACATTTTCAGTAAAGTCTTTGTAACTTTTAGCCTAAGCTGAGTTTTTATATGGAGCGTTTATGGAGGGCTTCAACCATTTCCTTGAGAATGAAAAGATAAAGGTAGCAATCTTGGATGAACAAACAAGCGACGCAAATGAAAAATCTTTTGTTCAAGTTCATCCAAGATGGCTGCCGTGACGTCACATGCAACTCAGCGACTGTATTTACAGCTATTTGGCAGTGTGCGTAAATTCCCCCTTTTTTGCATTTAGTTTCAATATTTCATCATTTCTTTATTTCCAGTGTGAAGTTCTTCGACGTTTCAAAGAAGCGTGCACCAGTGAGGATACACCTGCAGGATTACGGCCAGTTCTTACAATGATGTGTTCGTTGTACGGTTTGTGGTCTTTAGAGAAACATTTAGCGACTCTTTATGAAGGTAATGACGACACACCTAGCCGTTCAAGTACGAATTACGTGACGGGTGTTTACCATTCAAACCAATATATCCGGTTGGAAATTCATTTGCTAATGGAAAAAAGGCGAGAAACTTGACTTCCGACAAATGGTAGACGCGTCTACCGGAAGAACCGAAAAGAGCGGGGAAAATGGATTACCTCAATCGGAAGACTGAGCTTTTACGGAACTTTCCAATCGTAATGACATATATACCATTTGTTTTACCGACCGAAAATTCTGGTTTTTCAAGTGAAATGGTAGGGACCCCTGCGACACGAGTGAAAATGCATTGCGCATGCTCGGATATTCGGCGGAAATTCGTGGACGCGTTCGTGTTTACAAATAAAATAATTTAAAACTTCCGAGTATGCGCGATGCGTTTTTCACCAGTGTCGACCCCTGCTTGTTGCATCTGACATTGGGCATTGTCTGCTTTTTCCCTTGTGGGTGAAGGTTAATCGTTCTAATGTTTTCTTTGTTTATCAGGTGGATATTGTCGTTCAACAAATGATGCTCGTATAGTTAAGAGTGCCATTGTAAACCTGTGCTTTAAGGTGAGTTTTAGTCTTTGGACTTCACTCTCCAACAAGTTGTTTGGTGCAAATTACCGTTAGTTAGTAAAAAACTCAATCTATGTTCATGTGGATCTCTTTTAGCTCAAGAATGAATCTGTCCTTCTCGCTGATGCTTTAGCTCCCCCAGACTTCATTCTTAATTCACCCATTGGTCTAAGCGATGGCCAGGTTTGTAACTTGGAATGATGCTAGCCGATTTGATGATGATGATGATGATGAAACGATAAATAATTAATCATGCATTTTATTTACCGATTTATTCCCAGGCACACAAGAATCTCTACGAAGCCATCATGTCAGATCCCAACAGCACAAAACGTGTCTCATGGTGGAAAGAATGTAGAAAGATTCCGGTTATCAAGAGCACTAGAAGCAAGCTGTAAACTCGCCGCGTTACACTATGGACACGCTGTTAATACGGAAACGTAACAAAGAAGGCTTGAATATTGTGAATCTTACGTTGAAGATACATTCGATGAAATTTTTAATGAAGCCAATACACAACCAATTTTTAGATTTAATATTATCTAACCATTTTATTATCCTAGCGTATGTAAAAAGGAAAGAGAACTCAGATTCAGCCGTGTCACCTGCGCAGGCGCGCGCTTTTGTTAAAGTCGCGCATTGGAAAGCTGAGAAGGCCCTGGGAACGAGGATGCTGTACTGTGTACTCGGCTAGGCCGTCCTGTATTCACCACAATTCAAATATGGAATTATCAAGTTGTTAGCAATTTATTCTATTTATCATCATGTATGCCTTTTTAGAAGCATTAAATATATACTTGAATATGAAAGTGTTAGCATAAATAACTTGAATATGAAACTATTAGCATGGATGACAAATAAAATAATTCAAAAATTCCAGTTTTTGATTTTAAAGTTTTCTATCAATATTTACTTGATGAAGTCATCATTTTGGCATTGCATTACTTTTAGACCATGATTTCAGAGGATATTTAATTTTGTGGTTTTTTTTGTTTTATCAGAATTGGAATACTTTCTGGTGTTTTGAGATGTTTCCGAGGAAACATTCTTTTGTATTGAAATCAATCGAACGTCATTAATTTGACATCTTTGGAATGTCAAAACAAACTGCAACCGTCTTCAGAAATTGCTATAAATAATATACACTTACACACTAGTCTCAAATGTGTAATTTTGTGTTTTACTGATGCAATGCAAACGCTTACAATTGCTAACTGAACTGTAGTTACACTATATACCCTATATACTTTTAACCCGGTGCACATCGAAATCTGATTGGCTATATATGGTATCATCCAGTTATGATGCAATTCTATCAAGCGTTTTGATTGGTTGGTTCAATTCTGTAGCAGGTGCATGTACAAAAGATCTCGATATTTTTATTAATCTCTACATTTTGAAGACCTGATGAATTTTAGACTTCGTCTACTATCTCAGTGAAAATGGTTGATGTGGAAGCGAACTTTAGTCAACAAATACAAGACAGTAAAAGAAATTCACTTGATAACGAAAATGAGGTCAGTTTGATTTGACTTGTTAAACTTTTTCCTAAAACTGTTTAACTCATTTTGTGTTATTTACAGGGTAGATATGAACTGTAATTATTCTTAAGAACTACAGTTATACTTAATGCTTCTTTAAGCAATTTTTTTCCAAAGAAGAAGACTATTTACCAAAGAAGAAGTCTATTTTAGTTTCAAAAAACATTTTGAGACGTCGAACGTCTGCTTGTGAATTTTTTTCTTTGCATTAGTTTTCAAATACCTAAACATTAAGTTCAAACCTGGTAAACAATTAGATTTATGAAGTCGATCGGAACATAAATTAGCTACAGATTTGCATGAGAAAATTATGCATGAAAGACTTTGCTTGAAAAAGATTTTAATTGCCAAAAACTATAGGAAACTTTGTACTGGATACTTAAAATTTAAGTATTTCTTACACTGCTGTTGCAGAGATATTCATGTTTTTTTTCTCCTTATTTTTCATCGTTTTCTTATGAGTCATCTCAACTATTCAAGACCTAATTCAATTCATTCTACACTCGAATTTAAAATACTCAGTATGCAAATGAAAACGTTTGATTTTTTCTATAGAATGAAAATGAGAACAAGAACGAAACTTTGGAAGACGACACTCAACAGCACTCCGATAATGAGGTACACAGGGAAAATATTTTTAATTGTCTCGCTTGTTTAATTCGGTACGTGCTTAAAAATTTCACGTATGGCCTTAGCTGTCCGGTAGAATGTGTGTTTCCCGGCGAGAAATATTCGCTACACAAATCATGCATGTTACAATTTTCCCCGCGAAATTTGACAATTTCAAGCAATTTCAGTTTTCGCATAAACAATTTACAATACTGTGTACAAAAGCTGTAAAACGTACAAGATGCTACACGTAACGTTTCACGCGTACGTAAGTAACGTTTGATGCGTAAGTAATTAACGTTTCCTGCTCACCTAATTAACGTTTCGTGCGTGCTTAATTAATGTTTCATGCGTAACGTGATTAACTTTTCATGCGTACGTAATTAACGTTTCATGCGTACGTAATTAACATTCCGTGCATTCGTAATTAACGTCTCATGCGTACCATAATTAACGTTCCATGCGTATTACGTAATTAACGTTTCATGCGTACGTAATTAACGTCTCATGCGTACCATAATTAACGTTCCATGCGTATTACGTAATTAACGTTTCATGCGTACGTAATTAACGTTCCGTGCGTAAGTACGTAATTAACGTTCTGTACGTGCATGCGTAATTAACGTTTCATACGTACTGTAATTAACGTTCCATGCGTACGTAATTAATTGTTTCACGCGCGGCAGTTTTGTTTCTTACAACGACGTTTTCGGTCGATTCTCTTGTTGGGGCTTATCTCTAACTATGTATATTAATTCATTATGTACAGAGGACGTGTTTTTTCTTACATTTTTAGGAAAAAGTGTCTACTGGCTGTCAAAGTCCAACTGGAAGTACCCACTCTAGTGACGACGAGCCTGCAGAAGCTCCTTCTTTGACGGAACCATTTCCATTCAGCAAGCTGTTAATTTACCCCCTTCAAAAGATTTATACATGCGTTAAGTGCAAGGAAATACTTCGTGAACCAGTAAAGATAAAAGCATGTGAACATCGATTGTGTTATCAATGCTATGAAGATGTTAGGAGGTAGGTAGGTAGGTAGGTAGATGAGTGGGTGGGTAAACAAGTTAGTGGTTGGTGGTTGGATGGAAGGTTATGTGGATGGTGAATAAGTGAGTAGGCTGTGGTGGTGGGTGAATGCGGAGCAGATGGGCGAATTAGCGTTGATAAGTGGGTGCATGGTTGAAGGTCTTGTGTGGGTTGGTGTGTGTGTTGGAAAGTGGGTGGGTGGGTGGCTGTTGGACTAGGTCGATGGCAAGTGAGTGGGTAGTGGTTATAATTATAGGCAAATGCGGGGTAGGTGGGTGAATGATGGATTTGATGGCTGGTAAAGTGTGTGTTGGTGGGTGGGTGAGTTGGTGGGTGGTGGACTAGTTCGATGGTAAGCGGTGAATGAGTGATGGTTGTGGGTGAATGCGAGGTAGGTGGGCGAATTAATGGGTAATCGTTGGTACGTCAGCGTGCAGTTGATGGTCTTGGGTGATAAAGTGTGTGGGTTGGTGTGTTGATGAGTGAGTGAGCGAGTGAGTGGGTGGATGGGTAGGTGGATGGATTAGTGTGTAATTGCTTTTAAGCGAGTGCGTGATTGAGGGCCTTGAGTGGCTAAGGGTGTGGATCGTGGTGGGTTGATGAGTGAGTTATGATGGGGGAAAGAGTCGACCAAATGCTGTTCACATCGATCTGACAATACTAATGAGACAACACTATATTATTATTATTATATATATTATATTTATATTATTATTATTATTATATTATTATATTATTATATTATTTATTATACTAATGTTTCACAGCGGATCAGGACGGTGTCCAAATGATCAAATGGAACTAAGAGACAGAAAACCTGTAAGCAACATTCTCTCTCTTTGTCTTTGGGTTATTACTTTCCTTTATTCTCGTGTATCCTTATTTTCTTCTTGTTCAAATCAGTATTGATTTTTTTTACAGCGTATTGACCAGAACTTCAAGAAAGAGATCGAGAAACTGGAAGTGAAATGCAAGCAAAGTGAACAAGGTTGCAAATGGGAAGGATCGATACAGGAATATCCGGTGAGAGAAAGAAGTTTTGCTTTTAAATAAACACCCGCATTTGTTCTATCAAACACAGATCTAGAGAGTAAAGCAAAAAATGTCTTACACACTTCTTGTTCTTTGTCGTCCCCATTTTTTGTTGCTTATTCTTTGGATACCATTGGGATCCGGATGGACGTATTGTATAACGACCTGGGAAGCCTTCCGGAAATAGAGAACTCGCCTCATGATCAAACGTTAGGTTTCACAAAATGAAATTGTTTCCGTGCTAGGGTCATGTGGAATTCTGCAATTACAATGACATGGTCTGCATCTGCGGCGCTGTGTTTCCCAAACGTTTCATGCAGAAACATCGTGATAAAGAATGTGGTAAAGAACTTATCGAGTGTGAACACTGCAGGGAGGAGATTCCTAGAGAAATGAAGAAGGTACGATTGATTACCAAGTCAGAAATAGCCTTCTTTTACAAGAAACTAACATGTTTTTGCAATCTAGAATCATCTCGGTGAGTGCTCAAAACTTCCTCTTCTCTGCCCCAACAAGTGTGACAAAGATTTTACGATTCCAAGAGATGAGGTAAAAATATTTTGAAAACAAAATTGAATTGTCAGTAAGTTAATTCCCGTTAATTCTTTTAGATTGACAAGCACATTGAGACTGTATGTCCTCGTACTAAGATTATGTGCGAGTTTGAAGACGTTGGATGCTCTCATAAAGTAAGTTAGTTATTGGAATCATAGTTACCTTACTCCACCTCCCACTGACTAGCTCGCCCTTTGACTAGGCACAACGTGACACCCCTGATCACACCCTTATGAGTAGGTACATGGCTACACCCCTGACCTCGCCCTTTGACTAGACAAATTGTAACCCCTGACCACACCCTTATGCCCTGACCTCGCTCTTTGACAAACATATCGTGAAACCCCCTGACCTCGCCCTCTGACTAGGCACTTGGTTACATTCTTGACCTCGCCCTTTGACAAGGTACATCGTGACACCCCCCGACCACGCCCTAAGGGCATGATTACACCTCTGACTACTTCCTATGTGGGAACAGACTTTCGTTGATGATAGTCAGCATGGGCTTTAGTATTTAATCAAACACGATTTCAACTTTGTTACCTAACAGGCTTCTCGAGAAAGAATGACAAGACACTACATAAAGGAAATAACCACCCACGTCAAGTTAATCCACAACCAAGAGTCCCAACATGATCAGCTGTTAAACAAGTTTCTCCAGAAACTCATTGAGCACGAGAATATGATTAGTTCAGAAAATGAACGTATAGCAAACCTGGAGAAAATCGCGCATTGTCAAGTGATCTGGAAAATTGAAGACTATTCAGGGTAATTAAGATAGAGATGGGTTAAATAGTACTTGGCATTAAGCAACTCATCTCCTAGACCTACTGCTAACCTTTTCCACCAAAATAAAGCCTGTTTGACGATTTATTATTCATTTTAACCATCAGCAAATTGAAGCAAGCCAAGGCGGGGAATGGCGAAACTCTCTTTCATCCTCCTTTTACAACCAGTAAACATGGCTACCGTCTCAGTGCTTCTGTATGTCTCAATGGTGACGGGAAAGGCAAAGGAAGTCACATGTCGGTCTTCCTGTGTATTCATAAAGGTGGGTGTCGATGAAATATAATTTTGACTTTATTTTGCATGACCTAACGTGACGTGATATTACGTGACGTTACATAACATTTATATTATGACGTGATATGATATAACATGACAATATAGATGTGACTTTGATATAACGTGACATGTTAGACATGACAAGCGACATGGTGCGAGATGACGGATGTAACGTGACACAACGTGATTTAACGTTATTATGTCAAAACACATGACATGACATAAGATAACATGACGTAACGTGACAATGACATGAAATGACATGAGATAACGTGACACTGACATGACGTGACGTGACATGACACGACATGACATAGCGTGACACTGACATGACGTGACATGACATGACACGACATAACGTGACACTGATATGACATGACGTGATATTAACTGATTAAATAAACCAAATCATTTAGACTTGCCTGGTCTGAACTTCATAAGTTAATTTAACTTTTGCAGGTGATTACGATGTCTTCCTCAAGTGGCCGTTCGATACCCGAGTACAATTCACCTTACTGGACCAAAACGAACATCTCAATGAACGCAAACACATCAAACTTTGCATCAAACCCAATCCATCACCAGACAACGACAAATTCTTAGGCAGACCTGCAGCAGACAAGAATGCCAGCTTTGGACTCACCACGTTTGCCAAACACGATGAAATCGAGTCAGGAAATTACATCAAAGACAACACGATTTTGTTGAAGATTTCTGTTGACTGTCATGGGACGGATGCTGCTTTACTAGCATAACAATATCAACTCCTAAAACTAACTTTAGTTTAAGTTTAGTAAACCTTTTGCAATTTTTGAGTATGTCATGCGGAATAAAGTTTATAAACATTAGATTTTCAACAAGTTTAATTACAAATAAATTTTACGCCTTTTAGTTTCTATAGAATTTACGTTTGCTTAAAAGTCTTCATCTCCATTGTATTTGTATTTTACCCTTAATTTAGTGGTCAAACTACAAGACACCCAATTTTGCACTTTTTCTTTTTACAAACAAGTAACATGAAACGTTAGGTATAAGAATATAAAAGCAAATATCACTCAATCAATCGCTTACTTTCAGTCCTGAGAGCGTCCATGGATATGATACTTCTGTGCTCTCAAGAATGCTATAACTTTAAGCATTGTAATTTGGAAATGCCGAGTGATAGATGTTAATTGTGAAAATGCTAAGAATCTCACCCTACGCGTGTAACTTGAATTGTTAACCATAGATTGTTAAACTTGAATTTCACCAATAAGTATTTATAAATTTTATTTAGTGGTTAGTGAAAGGTTATAAACATTCTTGTAAACATTAAAAAAAAATGTAACTGTCTTCAAGAAATGTCTGTAAGTATATATTAACTATTAACAATTATATATAATACTACGAAATAAACAGCCATGCATACAAATGATGAGAAATCTAAAAATATCTTACTATCGATGATATGGTGTTTATAAAGATAGCCATTCATATCACTCACTGTTTCAATGATCCAGCTGAGCTAGATAGCCTGAATTCAAGAGTTAGGATTTCATACTGATAAAATTACGCCTGTTGTTACGAACTCACAAAAGTTTTCTTGCGAATTGCAAGTGTTTACTTTATTAAAAAAAAACTAAAAAATAAAGAAAATCACTTCCAGGACTGTGATTGGCTACCTAGCAGCATCACGTGATACTAGATTCTGACTTTTGATTGGTTGGTTTTGTGGCAGGTGCACCGACAGCAGATCTCGATCATTTTTTCGACCTTTAGTTTGAAGACTCTGAATTTTTAAACTTTCTCATATACTACTGCAATAAGAATGGAAGATATTGAAGCAAATTCTACTCAACACAAAGAAAACAGTAAAAGAAACTCGCCAAAGAACGAAAATGAGGTCTGTATAGAATTCAAAAGTAGTCGTTAACCCTAATTCCACTTGTTTAACTTTCTGCAAATGATTATTTATGTCAAATGCATTGATGGATCGATAAAGACCTATATCGGACTTTGACATCAACTTCAACAGTCTCTCTAGAAGTTATCTATACAATGCGCCGCAGTTTCCATTTGTGTGAGAGATCCTATAGCTCGAAATTCGTTTCATGTGAAAAAGAATGCTCTTAACTATTATTGTAAACAGAATTACTCTTTGACTAGCTATCACGGGGCCTGCTGTTCGAATTCTTATACCAGCTTATAATACCTTTGTCAATACTATTCATAAGTTTCATCTAAAATTGCTCGCCGCACTTGCATCAGTCGAAGCAATCTTGTGATTTCTAAATGAAACATTTCAAAGTTCTGAAATGGGCGCCGTTCTGATTAAAGGGTCAAATCAAATGGGAAAATAACTATATTATTTGTATAACAACTAAAAATCATTTGAGTAATAACGTTTATAGTTAGAGTTGTTGAGGAGATCAGTTCGGAAACATGTTTTTTTAACACGATGATTCGACGCACTTAGCACTTAGCTACACGTCTAGGTTTTTTTAGAAACGCGCACATTTTTACCTCAGATTCTTTCTCGCTACTTTCCCTTAGACGTAAAACGCCGATTTAGTGTGGGCGGAAGGATCGAAGCTAGCGTGCATCGCCCAACCTTGCAAAAATATATTATAAACTTATTTCAAAAAATATTGTCGTGGTTGAAAGCAACAAGCGTTGTTCGGAAGGAAAACAGCAATAACCCAGAATGAAAGAAAACCATTTATTTTAACTCTGGGTTAATACTTATCACCAAACCACTGGAGCCTGAGTGCATGGTATCTGATCAGTTATCCGCACAGGAGAATTTCAAAATTGAATATGTTTTGAGTTGCTGCATTGTACTGAGATTGATCGACTGAAAATGCTGGTTTGGTCATGACCTGTGATAACACTAAAGTTTTACGACTTGCAACTGAAGCAAGAGCTGAGAGTTCTGTGCATAGAATATTAAAATGTAGTGGTAGTGTGTGTGTGTGTGTGTGAGAGAGAGAGAGAGAGAGAGAGAGAGAGAGAGAGAGAGAGAGAGAGAGAGAGAGAGAGAGAGAGAGAGAGAGAGAGAGAGAGAGAGAGTAAGACTGTACGTGTTCCCCAATTAGTGCGCAAGCGCTAGAAGACATTAGACACTCATAAATATACAGTTATATATTTATTGCTCAGAATGATAGCAATATTGACGAAAATAATGATGAAACTCCACAACAACAACAACAAGAAAACGATGACACAACTCAACAACAACAACATCAACAACAACATCAACAACAACAAGAAAACGATGAAAACACTGAACAAAAATCCCCTGATAACAAGATCGAGGTACGTTTACAAGTTGTTTATTATTTTATGGTTCCTTTCCCGGTGTCAAACACTGCTTGACTTTTTCTTTCCAATTAGTCTCGTTACTATTTTTCCCGAGTAATTTATATTGCATTGATATATACCTCGCTACACGAACTTACTTGGTTAGAGACTACAGAATAATTTGTTGTTAAAAAGGCTATTAGCCTTAACCCAGGATGAAAGAAAACCATTCCTTTTAATCTTTTTTATTGTAGTTACTAACATGTGAGTTTTTTAGTTCGTTCTTTCCTTGATTCAGTCCTCCGGATTTCCTCCCTCAGTACGTAAGAAAACTTGTGAGCTGAGAGTTGTGTGCATAGAGCACAGGTAGCCCAAGCTGTACATTTGTATATGAAATATATATTACCAGTAATATATGTACATGAAGGGAGAAAAATTCAAATAATCGCTAAAAACTCCCTCAAATGAGCACAAAACGGCTTGAAACCTCACAGAAATACACAGAAAGACAAGCACAACAGCATTATGAGTTCAAATTATTCCTTTATTCAAAATCTATTTTTCAGCAAATCGTTCGTGAAATCCCAACTAAGCAATTTTTTAAATTTTAGGTCAGTGTCAACTTTTTATATATTTTATGTTTTAAATCCCATATATTTCATATGCAAATGCACAGCTTGGGCTACCTGTAGTGTGAGAGAGTACAGTGTCCCCTAATTAGTGCGCAAGCGCTAGAACACATGGGACACCTTAAATAAACATATTTTTATTTATTGCTCAGACTGGAGACAATATTGGCAAAAATAATGAAACTCCAAAACAAGAAAACGAAAACACTGAAGAAAACCCCTCTGATGACATAAATAAGGTATTTAAGCAATATATATATATAAACCGAAGAGCACTCGACTAAGCCTCGTATTCCTAAGCGTGACGATAAAACACGTGCGCTTAGGAATACGAGGCTTAGTCGAGTGTTCTTCTTGCTTTTCGAGTGCTCTTCATCTTTCACCGTGTTTACATCACAGTACAAACAGGTTTGGTTTGAATTTCGAGGTGGATCACCGACAACACTACTCGGTGCAGCGGGTTGCTAACTAAAGTAATCAGTGGTTTTTGATGTGCTATTTGGTTAATTACTCTATATTATATAGATTGAAGAAGATGCTAAAGGGGACGACGAAAGTCAAAAGAGATATGAAGAAGAACTGAAAAAACTGTACGATACTGCTGACAGCTTTAGGGCGGTAATGAAGCAAACTATCTTCTATTCATTCATTTAATTGTTCGTTCATTCATTATGCGTTCGTTCGTCGTTCGTTTGTTTTATTTGTTTGTTTGTTCGTTTATTTGTTTGTTTGTTTGTTTTATTTGTTTGTTTGTTCGTTTATTTGTTTGTTTGTTTGTTTGCTTGTTTATTTATTTATTTATTTATTTATTTATTTATTTATTTATTTATTTATTTATTTATTTATTTATTTATTTATTTATTTATTTATTTATTTATTTATTTATTTATTTATTTATTTATTTATTTATTTATTTATTTATTTATTTATTTATTTATTTATTTATTTATTTATTTATTTATTTATTTATTTATTATTTTTTACTCAGGAACTGCTAGTGATACAATATGGGACATAAATGACGATTAAATCGGAAAGTTTGTGCGTTTTTCATGACGCACTTTCCCTTTCACTCAATGTTGTGATTCGTCCACAATCTCGTCTTCAATTAACATGGATAAGCATTCTATGTTAAACATTTAATCTGATTGCTTTCTTGCTGTGGATTTAAAATTGTAGATTTTTTTTTCTTTTCCAAAGCAGGTTAATGGCAACGAAACCTCGCCACGAGAACAAGAAAATCAAGAAATAACAGAACAAAACCAGGTATACACTATCATAATTTACTGATGTTGTTATATAGCATCATATCAAAAGATATCGCTTGGTCGAATTGTCCAATAGATTTATTATGCTGATACTGAACGGCAATTACTCGGGCATCCACTTTTGCGGTAATTAAAGAGCACTAATATATCTACAGTAATGAGATGGGCCAATAGGTAGCCTGAGTGAACGCCAAATAATGGCGTCTAGTTTTCGAAAGCGGAAGTACTGTTTTCTTTGAAACAGCCCCGACGTAAGTGATTTCAAATTATTATTTATCCTATTGTATAAGACAAGTCAATTAAACATCATTTTTAACATGTTTGAACATCTAGACAATTGTCTTTCTGGACAGGAAAGAGGCCGGCAAAGTCCAACCGGAAGTACTCACTCACAACCTGAAAAACCTGCAGAAATTCCTTGTTTGACTGGACCTTTTCCAGAGAAAAATCTCTTGATTTCTTCCCCCGAAAATATCTTTATTTGCGTAAACTGCAAGGGGATTCTTCGTGAGCCCGTAAAGATGAAAGCATGTGAACACTTTGTGTGTTATCAATGCTTCCAAGACATTAAAGGGTATGTGAGTGATTTAGTGATGAGGGAGGGCGTCAAAGAGTGTGTCAAAGAGTGATACTAACGTACGTGAGGGAGGGAGGGTGCCAAAGAGTGATACGCATGTACGTAAAGGAGAAAGAGGCGACATACCAAGGGACAAATGTGCATATTTGACTCTGAATAATGAAGATAGACTTGGGGTGGACAGGTTTTAAGTCTTATGTTACACCCTTGCGCATTCATTGACAATGGCGCGCTTTTCTCATTTGTCAAATGTCACTAAATTTATAAAATCTTAATTTTGCAGAAATTCACGACGATGCCCAGAAGATGACATGGAACTAGAAGACAGAAAGCCTGTAATACATCATTATTTTATTCTCTTCGTCTTTTATTTTTGTTGTTGTTATTATTATTACATTAGTCTGTCATCGTCGTTTAATTTGTTTCATTCGTTGCAAAGGGAGGGGAGGGGAGGGAAGAGAAGAGAAGAGAAGAGAAGGGAAGGGAAGGGAAGGGAAGGGAAAGGAAGGGAAGGGAAAGGAAGGGAAGGGAAGGGAAGGAGGACTTCACCATCTCTTTTCTTTCCCGTAACGCAGGCTAGTGACGTTTTTACTGGTTTCTGATCCTATCACGTTGTTTTGCTAATTGACGTTTTCAGGTTATTGACAAAGCCCTCAGAAATGAAATAGACAAACTGCAAGTGAAGTGCCAAAACAGTCAACAGGGTTGTGAATGGCAAGCAACAATACAGGAATTCCAGGTGAGAACAAATATTGATTCTGTTTTCCACTGGTGTTTTGTGAGTTATGAGAAAGTTTAACGGAAAACGACAGACGGCAAAGAAGACCACGCAGCATTCCTTTCTCGCATTTGGCGTTGCGCGTTTTATACTTTTTTAACGTAAGCGTGACTTCACGTTTACGATAAACGCGACATAATAGTATTACTTGTCACAGACTGTGTTTTCAGCGTCATTATAGAGTCCCTAACTCAACCATGATATTCACGATGGTAAACTGTCTTGCGTGCCATACTGCATAGTATGAAAACCTTTGAAAAAGAAATGACCCATTTCTTCATTTGTATTCCAAATAACATTTATTTCGTTAGAATCACGTGGAATTGTGTGAATTTATCGAAATGATTTGTGAATACGACTGTGGTACTAGAATGTTAAAGAACGACTATCAGAAACACCTCGACAAAGAATGTCCCAAGCACTTCATCAAATGTCCGTACTGTCGTGATGTCATCATTCGAGAAGACAAAAAGGTGAAATAAACTATCTGTAACTGCGCATGCGTGCTAGGTAGTGTAAGCTCTCAGGTTTGTCCCACATGAAGAAGATGTACTTAAACGATACAGGATATTTGACAGTAGCTATTTTAAAAGGGTTGAGGGTTCTCTGATTAGTGTACTGAGTAAAAACAATTAGTAAATTTGACAAAATTTGTTGTTAAGTTGCAATGAATGAATGAATGAATGAATGAATGTTATTAATTTGCAATTCAGAGCCATTTTAAAGAGTGTGACAAGCTTCCAATTCCATGCCCCAACAAGTGCGACAAAAGTACAGTCCCACGAAACAAGGTATGATGATCAACAAAGTTGTTACGAACAAAAGGGAAAGATTAAACTCATCAAATACTAAGTTCTGTTCAAATTCCTCGTCTTTCTTAGCTTGACGAGCACATTGAGAAAGAATGTCTTCGTTCCAAGATTAAGTGTGAGTTTGAAGATGTTGGCTGCTGTCACGAAGTAAGTTAGATTCATTAGTTACACCCCTTCCCCTGACCACACCCCTTTACCTATATAGGCAGAGGGGTTGAAAGCTAGCGATCGTTTTGCCTCAACGCCACGCCCTGACATCGCCAAGAACACTCTGTTAATATCTTAGTATTAATGAAAATTTGCAAATTATCAAGTCTATTTATGACAAAGTATTTTTGATTTTTTGAGTTTTAATTAATCTTTTTAATTCTACTATCTGTAAGATTTCCACTTGTTTGCGCAAAAATGTTAGTTTTAATTATTAGCCCGTCAAACTCTTGTTTAGTCTGTCTGCGTAACAGCGGCAATCAGCTTGTGATTGGCTAAAATAACGCTGCTTGCCATTGGGTATTTCCATAGAAACACTTACTCACGTCATGTTGGCACGAAAGAACATCCAATAAGAAACAGCGTTAGAATGACCTTCACGATTTAGCGATTTAGCCAATCAAAAGCCTCTTTTCACAATGAGACAGACCGTTGGGGGTCCAGAACACGATTCATGTGTTACACAACGGACTAAACAAACGTGATAAAAAGAGCTATTGCAAATTATATTTGTGAATTGGCCAAATAATATCTTCGACGTTTAGTATTCAAAACTTTATAAAGACCCTGTTGCATGCATTCATATTAACCAGATTAGACGAGAAAACATGCCAAGACATATAGCAATGGAAATGGTTGACCACATTAAACTACTGCACGACGTAGACGGCAAACACAAAAAACTATTGGATGAGATTATGAAGAGTTTGGAGGAGAACGACTTGGTACTGAGAGAAAAAGACTATACCTCGCATTTGTGAACTGGAAAAAATGTCTCGCACTCAACTAATATGGCGAATTGATGATTTTAAAAAGTAGGTGATGGATTGTTTTCAAGACAAGCACGCGCGCGGGATTGAAGCAAAATTGCCACTGTCTATTTAGAAGGCGTAGTTCTAGAGAATTAGTTACATAGGGCAAAAGGAAGCATTTTGGAGGTTTGTTTTTGGTAGATAACGTCATGTACATGCCATATGTATTGTTGCTGTCAAAAATATTATTATTGTTATTGATCAGGCATTGTTATTATCATTGCCATTGCCATTTTCATTCTAGTGTATTTTTTGATAATTATATATTTATTATTTATTTATTCGCCATTCATATATATTTACAAAAGATTTTTTTACAATATCTATATAACAAAAGATTTTTTTTCATTGTCACTGTCATGGTGACTGTCATTGTAAATGTAATTGTCACTGTCATTGTTATTGTTATTGTTATTGTTATTGTTATTGTTATTGTTATTGTTATTGTTATTGTTATTGTTATTGTTATTGTTATTGTTATTGTTATTGTTATTGTTATTGTTATTGTTATTGTTATTGTTATTGTTATTGTTATTGTTATTGTTATTGTTATTGTTATTGTTATTGTTATTGTTATTGTTATTGTTATTGTTATTGTTATTGTTATTGTTATTGTTATTGTTATTGTTATTGTTATTGTTATTGTTATGGTTATGGTTATTGAACCAAAACATTTACTTTTCATTGCTGTTTCACCAAACAGCAAAATGAACCAAGCCAAAGAAGGAAACGAGGAAACTCTCTTCTATCCTCCTTTTACAACCAGCAAACATGGCTACCGTCTTAGTGCGTCTGTGTGTCTCAATTGGTGAAGGGAAAGGCAAAGGAACTCACATGTCTGTCTTTATTAGTGTGCTTAAAGGTACGACGTAGAGCATAAGCCATGGCTTTTTCTTATTCCTTAGTCATTTGCATAACACAAATTTCGAATAATTTTCCGTGCAGGTCCATTTGATTCGTTGCTGAATTGGCCATTTGAGTGTCGAGTAACCTTCACTTTGCTGGACCAAAATCCACTACCATCACAGCGAAAACACATCCGTTTTAGCATGAAGCCAAACCCATGTGCAGAAAACCAGCCGTTCTTGGGCAGACCTAAAATGGAAAAGAATGCCAGCTTTGGATGCACTAAGTTTGCGAAACATGAGGAAATTGAGTCGAGAAACTACATTGAGGAAAATACAATTTTTTTGAAGATAGCTGTTGACTGGGACTGTGATAGTGTACCCGAACCCTAAAGGAAGAATGCACATTAGATAGATGAACAACAACACGATAGGGTCCGCACCATCTCAGTGTTTTGCTGATCATCAGCGATGCTTGCATTCTCACAAGGTGAATTTCACCTTCCCGGAGTTCCCCAGAATGCTGTACGATTTTGCGCGCGCAAGCGAGGTCAGGGCACAAACATATTAGAAAAGATGGCATTTATTGAAAACTCTTGCATTTACATGAACTTTTATCGGAATTTGTAGGTACTATACTCGTTTTGTGGTGTTTCTTTCAGTTTATCTATGGCTTGCTTTAATATTTTTTACCCTGACCTTGCTTGCGCGCGCTGAATCGTAATGAATTCTGGGAAACTCCGGGAAGGTGAATTCACAGTTGGGATCTGCGCATGTTTTTCTAATCTGCATGGCTAATTTTATGAACTCCTATGACGTCACAAGTGTGTAAAACCAACATCCTTAATCATGATTACAGCTTTGTAACGTTTGCTCAGACCAGCCATCAAGGAAATCTTATCATTAAAATTCTTAGTGAGTCAATGGCTCTTTAATTTATTAAAAAATACAACATAAGGATACTAAAAGAAAGTTGTATCTAAAAACAATGTGAGAATGAAAAAATATGATCCATTATTTCACGAGTTAAGTAAATCATTTTGTAGTATTTAGGTGTTGCTATAAGCAAACCCCTCCCGCATCTTGTCCGTCCTCACCATCGATCGATCGTAGCCTGCGTAGCTGACGCTTATATGCAGACTACTTGTTTCGTTACGGTCTTGTTCAGTTTGACTCCACTTTTCATCCCAAACTACACTAAATGCTATGATGATAAACGTTGATAAAAGCTTGTAAAAAAAGAATGAAAGCTAAATGCTTTGTTCTTACTTTTGATCGGATAAACGACCAAAATAGAGAGTATTTTCATGATTTTTACAAACTGGTTCCAGCTGAAAGTTTAGAAATATTATTAACATTTTATTTTATTGGAAAGTTAAAAGTTAGAAAGAGAAACGTCGGTGTTGTCCAGAGGCATGCAACTACGTGGGAGTTTTACTACTTTTGTTTTCATTAGTCATTAATTGCTTTTATGGATTGTGAAATCTAGTTATACATATGTATAAGCAATATACGTAGCTAAAAATGAACGTTTTTTTATCCTCGACGTTTCTCGATTGTTCCACATATATGTTGATACTTCCATGCGATGGCTCTTTATATGTTAAGGTTACTTCATTATCTCATTGATCAGTTTTCAAAACAAAACTGTGGAATTGAATAAAATTGCTTGCACGGTAGGGTTTCGGACCGAAATAGTATCTTAGCTATATCGCTTCAATGGATTGAACCATACTAAAACATTGTTTGACTGAATCCTTGACAACAGAAAACATTAACGATACAATAATAATCATCGTAATAGTGTATTACGAGCCACATGATTGGCTATATTTTGCATCACGTGATGATACAATTCTATCAAGCATTTTCATTGGTCGGTTGTTCAATGGCAGGTGTATGTATACAGAACTCTCGATTATTCTTTATTAAATTGCGTTTGAAGATTGTTTTGTTGAAATTTGGACTTTATCGTTTACTACTGCGGTAAAAATGGTCGATATTGATGGCAATTCTTCGCAGCCCAATCAAGAAAGTAGCAGAAGCTCGCCTAACAACGAGAGTGAGGTTTGTACAAAGTTATTTGACTTGACGAACTTTATTTTTGCCGGCATTAATATCAGTTTGTTTTTAAAGCAGTCCTGGAATTCAGCAATTATCTGTGATATCTCTAGAAACTTTATTCAAGCATTTTTACATCACAAATTTGAAAACTACAATTTTTTGGAAAAATTGCCTTTCACGACCGAAAAGTGACAAATTCAAACTGAATTTAAATGACAGATATTTACATTTGTAAAATATTTAGCAGCTTAGTGAAAAGTATCATTGGCATTTGATAAAATACTAGAAATTATCAAAGCAGTTGCTTGTTTTAGTTTTCTATTCTCTATTTTTTAACTTCCTTCCTTCCTTTCTTCATATTTTTGTTTTGACGCAAATGAAATATTCCATTTTTTAAATTTAAATTTGAATTAAATTTTGAACAAAAAGTGACAACTATTTTTTTTACCTTCATTCAAGTTTTTGCATATTTTGCAGACTCAATCTTAATTAAAAATTGAAAAAGAGGAGCAATGAATCCGATTCTTTTTGATCGATACCTCAATATTTTGGTGTTTCAAAGAGTGTTTTCTTTTTAACGGACTTAAGTTGCAAAACTTTGAATATAGAATGGAAGCACTAAATTAAAAGTATTGAAGCATTTCAATTGAAGGTCTGAAAACATCTCTTTGTTAACACCGCAAAATCATTAGTGAAGACAAATCGAATTTCGGTTGCGACAAATTCTTATCAGAGTTTAAGAGTGCTAAAATTGAGCAATTTTAGTTTTAGGAATATAAAACTAGAGTAGAAATCTTTTATTTGTTCAGCAACAGAATGACAATCCTGAAATTCCACAACAACAACAACAAGAAAATGGAGAACATCCTCAACTAGTTCAGGAATCTTCTGACAACAACGGAGAGGTGAATTGCAACTTTTTTGCACTTTTTGCACTAAGTTGTCTCGGCACTCACCATTACTTGCATGAATTTAAATTATGAATCAAGACGACCAAAAGTATTTTTAGATTTCTAGATAAATCTATATCATTGTTCTCGTGCAAAACAGGGGGTACATGTTTCGAAACAAATTCCCTTTCTCGACAAATTTAGCTCGACTCTCGATCGAAGTCTTAGCTAGCGTAATCTCAAGTCAAATACTTTGAATGTAGGGTCTTAGAATATGCAGAAAACAGAAGAGAATTCTCGGGAGAAATTCTCTAAAGAAATTCTCGGGCTCGGAAATGGAACAGAAAAATACAATTTTGGGCTCGGTGTTAAAATTCCATGTCTTTCCCATTCACAACTGACCACGTACTGTTTCAATTAACTTGACAAAAAGACACAAAAAATATTATCATTATCATTATTAATATTTTTTAGTTTTTCTCTCTTTTGTTTTCCATAATTATTCATACAATAACTAATTATACAAAATAAAAGAAAATAACATAAAAATGTTTATTTGCACGTCCCTGAATCGAACCTGAGTTTGCAAGTACACGGTACAGTGATCGCCTTAGGCAATATGGCGTACTACCTTGTGATCGTCTGAGGCAAAAATCGTTACAGTGGAACATGTAATTTTCGTATACCAACTGTCACAGTCCATTTTCTCGTGCTCTGATTGGCCGAGAGGGTGTCACGTGAACGTGAACAATTAACACTTATCAGTTGACTGGGACCGAGGGAAACAGTATGTTTCATACTACTTTCCCGAGGTCCCAGTCAATAAATGTTTTGTTATATACCAACTGTCAAAGAACAAAATAAAAAGCAAAACGTCGGTGCCTACAGTTAAAGTTTTTAATCAAAATTCACACAAAACTGACCTTTTTTCACACATAGTTTTTCGGAAAATTGTTGCAGCTCTTTTGGTGACATTCCTGGTTGGTTATCATCTTTTTCTCGGAATAAATGTTGTATAAATGGTCTTAAACGTTTGACAATAAACACGAGTTTTGCCTCATGCACGTCCGAATGAATGAATTTGTAAACGCGCGCTGCCAAAAACGTGCCTTCAAAGCTCAATCAACTTCCGGTTTTGTTAGTACCGGTCAACAAAATACACTGTTGCCCGCTGAGAGTTGTTGCTGGGGAAACAGCAAAATTTGTTGACGTTCACGTGATGCGCTCTCGCCCAATCAGAGCACGGAAAAAATTCACTTTGACAGTTGGTATATAACAAGTTTTGATGTTTCCCTGGGCAACGGGCAACAGTATGTTGTGGACCGGTAATAACAAAACCGGAAGTCGATTAAGCTTTTACATAAAGGCACGTTTTTGGCAGCGCGCGTTTGCAAATTCATTCATTCAGACATGAGGCAAAACTCGTGCTTATTTTCAAACTAAAACGAGTAAACACAATTCATTACGAGAAAAAGATTGATAATCAATCAGGAATGCCACCGAACAAGCTGCAACATTCTCCGAACAACTTTATGCGAAAAAAGGTCAGTTTGTTGACAAATTTTGAGTGAATTTTGAATTCATTGTAGCGACGTTTTGCTTTTGGTTCTTTGAAAGTTGGTATATAACAAAACACTTTACTATTTACTGGAACCTCGGAAAAGCAGTATGTTTTGTGGTCCCTCGACCACAAAACACACTGTTTCCCTCGGTCCCCGCAGTAAATAAGTGTTATACAATTGTGCTAAAAATCGTCTTCCTCCATATCAAGTAGCGTTGTAAACTGTAATGAAGTTATAAACTAAAATGAGAGAGCTTGTTGTTGTGAAAAAATAAAGAATGGAGTAGATTTTGACTACAAAAAAACACAACGTTACGGCACAGAACGGAATGGCAGAACACAATAACTACACATCGTGGTAAGACAATTCGCGATATTTAACAAATATATTCCATTTTGCCGTGCGTGTGTACTCTAATCGATGCATAGATGACGTCAGGTGGTGAGAAACAAATAAAGTACGTCACGAGACGTAGTCGACCGGCATGACTGTTTTTCTTATCATATTTTGACGTCATCTGTGCATTAATTAGAGTACACACGCACGGAAAGATGGAATCTATTTGTTTTGTATAACATTTATCGAAACATTCCAGCCAATCAAATCGCGGGTAATGACGCTATCTATGTGTGCCTGTACTGTAATCACACACGGTCCTCGACCAATCACAGCGCGCGCGTTATATAAATTCACATAACATTAACGTCACGTCACAGTATACGTTATATGGTGATATCATGTTAGTGAAACTTATATGCATATGACACGTCGGGTCGCGCGATCACAACACCAAACTTTAGATGATCAAAACACTTTATGAGACAGACACTGGCACCACAAGAAGCCTCTCTTTACGAACATCTAGAATTTAAAATAATATTCTACCTTCTTCTCTTAGCAAGGAACAACGGATGAACGTCCCGCAAGTCCTTCTGGGAGTACGCACTCTACACACTCTTCACGTTCAACACGATCTACACGTTCTACACGCTCGCAAGTTAGCGTCCCGCCCGCTCCTGAACCCTTCCCTAAGGATCTGCTTATTCACAGTCCTGAAGCAAAGTATATCTGTCTGATATGCGATGAAATACTTCGTGAGCCCGTGCAGATACAAGCATGTGGACATCGACTGTGTCTTCATTGCCATGAGGAAATTAGAAGGTAGGTTAGTGGATAGATGAATAGAATGGTGGATGAATGAAGGAAGGAAAAAAGGAAGAAAGGAATACATGAATGGAATAGAATGGATGGATGGATGGATGGATGGATGGATGGATGGATGGATGGATGGATGGATGGATGGATGGATGGATGGATGGATGGATGGATGGATGGATGGATGGATGGATGGATTGATAGATGGAAGGATGGAAAGATCGATGAATAAATAAATAAATAAATAATCAATTTGTTGTTTGTTTACAGCCAACAACCTACGCCACAATGTCCAGAAGACCAAATGGAACTAGGAGATAAAAAACCTGTAAGTTCGACAATTTTCTTCGATGGATTTTCACATAATGTTTACTCATCATTAACGATTATAACATTCTAGTTTTCGTCCAGTCGTCTAACACCGACAAAATGTGGTTTTGTTTGTTTGTTCGTTCGTTTGCTTGTTCGTTTAACTTGTTTGTCGGTTTTTTGGTTTGTTTGTTGGTTAATTGGTTAATTGGTTGGTTGGTTGATTGGTTGGCCGGTTGGTTGGTTGGTTGGTTGGTTGGTTGGTTGGTTGGTTGGTTGGTTGGTTGGTTGGTTGGTTGGTTGGTTGGTTGGTTGGTTGGTGGGTGGGTGGGTGGGTGGGTGGGTGGTTGGTTGGTTGGTTGGTTGGCTGGTTGGTTGGTCCAAATTTACTGATTTTCCGCGTTTTTCCAAAGGATATTGATAAAGCTTTCAAAAGGGAAATTGAAAGTCTGGAGGCAAAGTGCAAGTTCAACACAGAAGGCTGCAGAATGGAAACGCGTCTCAAGGACTTCAAGGTGGGAGGGAGCTCGCAACATGTTTATACAGTGCGAAACTTGACTCTAACATCTTTTCTCCCTCCATCTCTGATTTCTCCCTCCATCTCTGATTTCTCTCTCTCTCTCTCTCTCTCTCTCTCTCTCTCTCTCTCTCTCTCTCTCTCTCTCTCTCTCTCTCTCTCTCTCTCTCTCTCTCTCTCTCTCTCTCTCTCTCTCTCTCTCTGCCTACCTCTCTTCCTACCTTTCTTCCTTCCATCCTTCCTTCTTTCAATGTTTTTATTTTCTCTTTACTAGAGTCATGAGGAAGAATGCGAGTACGCCACCATGCTTTGTGAACACGATTGTGGCGCCATATTTCAAAAGCGGTTCAAACAGAAACATGTGGACAAAGACTGCGGTAAAAAGATCATCTCCTGTGTTTATTGCGATGACAGACATCTTAGAGAAGACAAAAAGGTAACGCAGCCTATGACTGCGCATGCGTGGTAGAATATGTGACTCAAGGTTTATCCCATAATGATTAGCATGATGTCTTTGGCTACTCTCACGCTATAAATCCGAATAAATTTGGAAACGATTATACTCAAAATTTGGATAGAAAAGCTAACGTAACAAAATAAATACAATTTTAAGTGAAGTTTGGTACGGTCAATAAGAGTCCGTTTAGTCTCAATAATGTTGAATAGTTAGATAAATTTAGTAAATTTAGTTAGTTATTTAGGTGACGTCACCTAAAATAGTTAAAACCCGCTAAACTAATGGTCATGCAAATCAGGGGGGTTCCATTAATCGATGAATGAGCATATTTTAATACAAGAAAAAGAAAGCAGAAACAAGGCATTTACATTAACATTCCCCCAGATTTGACGAATTGTTTTCACGCGATTTAAATTTGACGGTGACCTCAACTAGGATAGTAAATAACCTATTTAATTGAGACGACATCACCTATTCAATACTGAGACTAAATAGCCTCTAGCAGTATGGACGTATTCGTCAATTATATTGATATCTTTGGTTTGTGTTTCAGAGTCACGTAGAGGAATGCCCCAAGCGTCCCCTTCCCTGCCCCAACAAGTGCGACAAAAAGCTTATATTGCCAAGAGATGAGGTATGTCCAATTTTCAATCGACAGGCTAATGAATGGAATAAGAAAAGCCATCAAAATAAAGCATTTTTCATCGTTGACACAAGAATAAGAAAATGTCGATCTTGCTATAATTGTTGACATGCATAATGTGAAATTCAGAGTGTTTTTAAACATTATGCAATTATTTAGTGCCTTGTTATTGGGTCCCCCACCCCCTATAGCTATAAGCAATGTTGATTTGTAGCTATGAAATCTGTCCATCTAATTTCTGAGTTTTCCAAGCAAGAATGTAATTGAAGTGGTGTGTAGGGGAGCGCGTGTCACAGAGACAATCGAACAATTCTGGCAATAATTGACTTGACTTTTTAACTCGTGGATATGCGAAGCATAGAAAGGAGTTATTGTGGGGACTCGGTGTCACTCGCTCACTCAGGTGTTAGCAGATACCCGTTAGAGTCTGGGTACGAGACTGTTTCCGCTCGACTCCGCTCGCCTGCAGTCGATAACCACGGACTTTGTACATCGCTATCAAGCGACAAAAATCTCTTCAAGTGCAACATCAAAGTAATCCAAGCTTTTAGTGTTCGTACTCTATTATCACAAGCCAGTCAAAGTAGATAAGTTAAACAAACGAAAACATTTTGAAAGCAGTCGTCGGTCGCCGCCGTGAAGGCCTCGAGTCCGCTAGCCGAAAACAGCAACAAAAAGGCGTATTGAGTTACTTTATTGGCTTAGTGTTTTGTAAAGTAATTTCTTTTATATTTATAGCGACATTTTGCTACAGAGCACAGAGAGAAGCATTTTTGCATTTGTTTTGTAACCACATTCTGACAATAAATATACAAAATTCACCAAACGAAATCAATCAACTTCTGGATGGTCCAGTGGATATGCCCTTTGCTTTAGAAGCGAAAGGTCCGGGTTCAAATCCCGGCACGGCGGTGAATTTTTTTTTCACTTTTTTTTTTCTTTTTGACAGATTTTTTTTTTCTTTTATAGCTAATGACTCTTTCTTAGCTAAAGAAATTATTGATTTATTTATTGACACAGAAAGCCCATATAAAAAAGAGGAGCGGCCAAGGAGGGCCCAGCGTCTGGACTATGAAGGCCATCGAGTCCGCTAGCCGAAAACAGCAACAAAAAGGCGTATTGAGTTAGTTTATTGGCTTACTTAGTGTTTTATGAAGCAATTTCTTTTATATTTATAGCGACCGGTTTTGCTACAGAGAGAAGCATTTTTGCATTTGTTTTGTTTGTAACCACACATTGAATAAATACACCAAATTTACTAGTCGAAGACATGCAACTTCTGGATGGTCAAGAGGATATACCCATGGCTTTTCAAACGAAAGGTCCGGAGTTCGAGTGTCGGCCAGGTGGTGATCAATTTTTTTTTCACTTTGTTTTTCTTTTTGACACATTTTCTTTTTCATCTTTTATAGCTAAAGACTCTTTTTCGCTAAAGAAATTATTGATTTATTGAGATTTTTGTCTTCAAATGAAAACTCGTTATTTTACTAAAATGTTTTGCTTGGGCTTCCTGTGGTCATTTCGGTCAATCCACGACATTATTTCAAGTTATATGATAGAGTGAAGCAGTTTGCAGTGTACGCAGTGGGACATTACTTTTATTAGGAACATATCTATTCACGATATATCCACGAGTTAGCCATAGGGGCCTTTGATTTATTGCTTTATTACCTTTGAATTACATGAATCATACAAAAATATACATATACACAATTAAAATTGGTAAACGTTACACAGAATAACTAAAAAAAGCTAATCTAGCTGTGTACTTTCCTAATGAGTTACTGCCAATGTCTTATTTCTTTTAGCTTCAAAAGCATATTGAAAATGAATGCAATCGTACCAAGATTATGTGCGAGTTTGAGGACGTTAGCTGTGAACATAAAGTAAGTTAACTGCTTAATTTCTTTTTGGTCTCTTTGCATAATTGTGTCTTGTTCGTTATCTTCCTGTCTGGAGGACAAAACAGTATTCCTCGAGAGAGAAATTAAATTCTTCTTCACTCGGTTAATTTCATCGTCCAGATTGGGAATTTCACAAGGGCTATTCTACGCACAATAGATAGCGTATAGCAGATTTCGTATGAGTGGGAAACTTACCGCGCCGTACCGTGACCGTGTCAGCTCCGTGTCGAAATTCCTGCCGTAACCGTGCGGTGCACTGTCATGCGTACTCTACTTTAAAAAACCGCGCTGTTGATACCTAACCACATTGATTACTATTGATTCACTAAGGCTAGTAGAGAGAAAATGGCCAAGCACTACAACAAAGAAGTAACCACCCACGTGAAGCTAGTGCACGATTTGTTGATGAAACACGACAAATTGCTGAACGCACTTGTCGAGACTGTTGAAACACATGAGGCTAAATTTGAAAAGCAAGATGAGCGAATCGGTGACTTGGAGAGAATCGCCAACAGCCAGTTGATATGGAGAATTGATGAGTACAAAAAGTAAGATAAGTATCATGAATCTTTAATTATTATGGTCGTGGTTCCCTCCCCCCTTCCCTTGGGCGTAGCCTTCGCACCGGCGAGAAGGAGCCTTCTACAGAAGCAGGGATCGATTAATGGTTAGTGCCCGCCTTCTAAGCGAACATCAGTTGTCTTTACACACTTGCTTCGACTTTAATTTCTCTAATCCGTGATTCAAATTTCTGTAAAAGGACGAATTGAAATATAGTATCGGGCTTTACCTTGAACACGTTTCAGTGACGTTTAGGGAAGCCAGGGAGTCATTTTCGATACACATCGCCTCCCTTCACCAACGGTTTTCTTATGTTCTTTTTCGTCTCTCATCGAATAGTAAAATGAAAGCAGCCAAGTCTGGAGAGACGCCAACTCTTTTCAGTCCCTGTTTTATTACAAGCAAACACGGCTACCGTCTCAGTGCTTCTGTGTGTTTGAATGGGGACGGAAAAGGCACTGGATCTCACATGTCGGTCTTTATCTGCATTCTTAAAGGTAAATGTCTCCAGAATATAAGAAATCTAATATATATATTAACAGAATTAATGATGTGACAGTAGAGAGGTGGTTATTGTAGAGAGGTGATCATTGTACAGAGGTGGTCATTGTACAGAGGTGATCATTGTACAGAGGTGGTCATTGTACAGAGGTGGTCATTGTACAGAGGTGGTCATTGTACAGAGGTGGTCATTGTACAGAGGTAGTCATATGAAGATAGGTGATCATTGGGGTGAGGTGATCACTGTAGAGAGGCGGTCATTGTACAGAGTTGAGCGTCTCTCACAAATTGGACTTCATTTCTCAGGTCCATATGATGCCCTGCTAAGGTGGCCATTCGATAGCCGTGTGACCTTCACTTTACTGGACCAAGACGACGACCCAATACAGCGCAAACACATCAAATTCAGCATCAAACCCAATCCCTCTCCTGAAAATGGGATGTTCTTGGGTAGGCCGTGGAGAATGGAGAAAAACGCCAGTTTTGGCGGTGCAAAGTTTGCCAGACACGAGGACATTGAGTCCAGAAATTACGTTAAAGATGACACCATGTTTTTGAAGATAAACGTTGACTGTGAAGGTCACAGCGAGCCAGTTTGAATGCCGCAAATACAGGCATTTCTGCTTAGCTCTGCTTATAGTAATGACAAGAACTATTTGTAGAACCTTTGTACATAAGTTTGTAAAACTATGGGATATTAGAGTCAACTCTCACTGAGCTACTAAATGAGATGCGCGCGTTTTTGATCGTCAAAAGCCTTTCACGTGACGCCATGGCAGCCATCTTAATTTGATGAACTTTTACGAATGATTTCTCAATTACGTTAGCGTATATTGTTTGTTCATCCAACATGGCTATCGCTTCTTTATATTTGGATTCTCAAAGGAATGATTAAAACCCGGCAAATTCTTTCATTAAGATTCATGGTCAGTTGGCTTGATTCTCGAGCAAAACGCGCGCGGATTTGTGTACGAATCTGGATAAGAAACGCCATAATCAAACCACGTGGAAGTGAGTTTGAAATCATTACAAGTAATTAATTGTATTTTTAGCCGTGAAAGTTACCCAAATATCCCATGGTGCTTTATGGGTTTGATGTGTACAGTACAAACAGTGGTTGCTGTGACAACTCGCACTATCTTGCAACACTAGCCTATTTGGTTAACGTAAGGACAGTCCTTCATATTAACCATACATTCATTACAACAGTATATTGTAATCGATGGATCCCTGAGTATCAAGAATCGCATTTATATAATTAATCGGAAAGAAGACAAGACTTCAATCTTTTCGAGATTTCTCAGGATAAGCACTTGTCACTGATTCACAGTTCATTCGCATTTTGTATCACTTACAACTACAACGACAGTTTTATTGCATTGATATGTAGACATATTGAATGCAGTTTTTCGTTGTGATTGGGTGCATAGCTGCGCGATGTGGTTGGGTGCATTGTGGTTGGTGTGTTTTAGTTGGATGCGTTGTGTTTGGGTGCGTTGTGGTTGGGTGCGTTGTGGTTGGGTGCGTTGTGGTTGGGTGCGTTGTGGTTGGGTGCGTTGTGGTTGGATGTGTTGTATTTGGGTGCGTTGTGTTTGGGTGTGTTGTGGTTGGGTGCGTTGTGGTTGAGTGCGTTGTGGTGGGGTGTGCTGTGGTGGGGTGTGTCGTAGTTGAGTACGTTGTGTGGTGCAATGGCGACATGTTACAAGTCCATGCTCTTTAATAACTGTCTAATAACGCTTGCTTTGCAAGTTGCAAGGACAACTACCTGATGTAACATACATAACTTACAACAAGAGAGAGAGAGAATACAATATCAAGGAGAGAATTGACAGCTGATGTGCGCTCAGGACTCAGTTTTAGGTATGCTTCCACAGTGATCTGGATACATTTGAAAACACAATTTTTTGCTACGTGAAGTGAGTTAGGCTTTTCGTCCAGACTAAAACAACGGGTGCTTACCATTTAAACCAAACCATCCAGTTGGAAATTCGTTTCCTAAAAAACAACGATAAATGGTACGCGTGTCTTCCAACCAAAAAGAGCGGGAAAACACATATGGTACACGCGTCAACCGGAAGAACCAAAAAGAGCGGGAAAAGTGGACTACCTAAATCGGAAGACCGAACGTTTTCCGGAACTTTCCGATCGGAATGACACATACCATTTGTTTTTTCAACCGGAATTTCCGGTTTTTCCGGCTAAATGGTAAGCATCCAACGTTTTTCTTTTGTCTAAGCTGTGTAAACGCAAAAAAAATTCTTTTTCAAATTTGTTCGGACGGTACGTGTTTTCAGTTCCTTTTTGGGGGTGGGGTGGGGTTGTGCCTTCTCCTTCTACATAATTTGCTACTGTATTGTTCAATCATTAAAGTCATAACTACGAGTTTACACCTATTTTCAAAATTACGCGACCTTTGCAGACGACACTTGAATGGCTTTTTCAGTGTTTTGACTACCGTCAATCAAAGCTCCGACTATTCGTTCTCCCTGAAAAATTTACATCAAAAGTCGGAAAATACTAAATGTTCTGCCAATAAATTCAAGTTTGTTTTGTTTCTGAATTTAGAAAGCTAAAATTTTACAAATTCTAGACGTTACAATTTGATTGACAGAAGCTTAAAATCCAGACAAGCCATCGCCACTAGGTCGCGTAATTTTGAAATTGGGTGTAATCTTATTACTATACGTATAGTACGTACACTGATCCACGTTTAATTTGTAACATTTTTGAGTGGTCAATACCATGTGTTTTCTTACGAGAAAATACGTGGTCAGATACTTTCAAAAAAGAAAATTAAAAACAACTTCACGATCAAGATTTTTTTCGTAAATCAGCGTGCATTACTAATTGTATTACTGACTGTATTACATTGTATTAAAACACTTATAAGGATGTTGTTAATCGACAGCTTTAGCAGAACATCGCATCGCTGCGAATGAAAATTGTAGTATAACATGCCGTTGCGGTTGCAAGAAATTGAGGGTCAAATTGTTATGAGTTTTTGACGATCGTTGCGCTTAAAATCGTAGCTGTTTTATATACTACGCTAACTTTCAATTTTTTGCTAGCTTCTTGCCCAAATAAAGTAGCATGCAAGAGTTCTGTTTTTTTTTTTTTTTTTTTTTTTTTTTTTTGCAGTTAGAGTACAAACACTAAAAGTGTGCAATAGAGCGATAACACTAAAACCGTGAAATAACTTAGTAACTAAATAGAGACAAATAGTAGCAAAACCCTTTGTTTTCTATTGTTTCATTAGTACTATTTGTACTTTTTAGTTAGTACTTGTTTCACGGTTTTAGTGTTATCGCTCTACTTTGCACTATTTAGACAATAGAAAACAAAAGAATTTGCATAATTTAGCATTATTTAGTACTATTGCACACTTTTAGTGTTTGTACTCTGCCATCGTAAGACACAAGTAGAAGAAAGCAGTGCCATCGGTTTTCTCTGCAATATATATTCCGTTGTAAAAGTAGGCAAAGTTCTCATTGCGCTTTCTAGTTTTATAGAAAGAGGATTTCCACAGTTACTGGGGCTGCCTTCTAGAAGACACAGTATAATTACTTTTCTTTGCGACGTACTCTGTTGCAAAAGTGTACTTCCATTCGAGTTATCTTTCTACATTGGAAACGTTTGAAATGGGAACTAATTATAAGGAAACGTTTGTGGGAGCTGGCTGCTAACTCATTGCAAAAATAAAGTAGCTCGAGTTCTGGTTTTTATAGAAAAACATTTTCCGCATTTACTAGGGCTACCTTCTATCAGACACAAGTAGAAAAATAAAGTGTCATGTTTTTTCTCTACAATATATACTCTGATGTGAAAGTAGGCATTGTACCCATTACGTTTCTTTGTTAGTATTACAGAAAAAGAATTTGCACAAGTACAAGGATTTCTCTTCATAAGGCACAGCTAAGAAAGAGTATATCCATTAGTCAGCGTTGAAAGGTTTCTGCTCTTTAGCTTATGATTATGTTTAAGTATTTATACAATAACTGGTACACCTCGAGCTCCAGCACGATTATATAGTCAGTCTACATGTTCTGTGACTCCATTACAGGATAGTTAATTTATGCTAGTAATTCCATTATATATATTTCATGTAGTCCTTTAAGACAAATAATATTGCTTACAGACTTGGGTGGGAAAGTGTAGTAATTTTGCATGGAGGAATAGCGTGATGCTTCCTTGGGACGCCAGTGACTTTATTGGTCCACAGTTGATAATTAACAAACTTTAAGCTAAAAATGCAAAATTTGATGAATATGATCGAGTCCCAAGCAATCAGGTAAGGACATATTCGTGGGTTCAAAAATGAAAGATTTGCAATTAATAGTGAAAACACAATTTCGAATATTTTGGTTATTTTTGAAATTCTAAAAGTCATTATTTCATCAAAAGTAATGAAGTATATTGTATATTTTTTCAATGAATGAAAGAACAAAACGCATCAATTCACATTTTAATTCCGAAAAAAATTGAACTTTTTGGGTGCTATTTTTAAACTGAGTTCGATTTTTTGTACTCGAATTTTTAACTGCATGTTTATTTGTGTTTATATGTGCGTTTTGGACAGCATATTCCCGTGGCTTTATAGCAGTGCTATTTGCTATGTACATTACTTTGTGATTATTTTGCTAACAATAGTTGGATTTCACCACGCGTTGTTCTTCTAGAATTGAAAAATTGAAGAAAATTGCCTTCACTCCAGGGTGTCATGATCAAAATACTACCATAGTTAGGACTTCAATGGGTTCGGCCTTTTATTGTCAAAGCGTTGCTTAACTATGTCCTTGACAACATAAAACTATTAAGCAAACATTCTCCCTGAGGTATACTACGAGCCTTGTGATTGGCCATAAGGTAGTATCAAGTCATGATGTAATTCTACCAAGCGTTTTGATTGGTTGGTTGTTCTATAGCAGGTGGATATTGAAAGAATCTCGATAATTCGTTATTAACCTTCAGTTTGAAGACTGTGTTGCCGAATTTTTGGCTTTCTCGTCTTCTACAGCAGTAAAAATGGTGGATGTCGAAGCGAACTTCACTCAACAAATACAAGACAGTAAAAGTAATTCCCTCAAGATCGAGAATGAGGTTGGTCACGTATTGTTTGACTTGTTAAACTTTCCGCCGTGTTAATAACTTCAGTGTGAAAGGGAAAGTTCATTAGAATTTCGACCTTTCAAATATTTTCCGTTTTTTCATAAAATCAAATATTATCCTATTCAGAACGCTTTCTGAGTATACTCGAGAAACGTTTTCGCTTCCGTTCTCTCAGAGCCTCCATCGTCGGCTCTGGAATAAAATTCCAACAAGCTATTTCTTTTTCCTTTTAGTTATTGTATTGGAATTCACTAACTTTGCTTTGTGTATAGCATTTAAGCTCTACAAATGTTAATTCCGAGTTTCCATGTATTCGAAATTCCCAAAATTATAAACAATCCCACAAAATTAAACTTGCGATATTGTAGAAGTAAACTTATAAATTGCAGACTCCTGCTAAGTGCGGGGAATTAATTTGTGTAGTATTTTAGAACTTAGTGTGTAGAAATTGTTCAAATTGACCTGATATCACTTTATTTGTTAGACTGACTCACATTTATTCCTTTTAGATCATTAGAAATAATACGAAAACTAAAAATATAATTCGTTTTCGATCAGAAATAGATAGTTTTACAGACTGCATGGAAATCGTTAACGTAAACGATTTATCCGCCATGAATAAAATCAATTCTGAAACTGTCGCCGGGTGGAATAATTGAAAACGTATGGATTAAAAAACTCGTAAAGTTATCAGTGGATAAAGAACTCGAAATTTGAGTATTTTCAAGAGAAGCCAGTCAAAATACTCAGTTATGGTAACAGTGCGCTCTGGCTAATAAAGCAAAAGTAGCAAGAAACTACAATTGTTTTACTTTCTTTTTCTCATTTAAAACTAAACAACACTTTAATTCTCAACAAAATAAACTAAAACGAACGAAGCACTGATAAACACAATTCTCTGAAAAAAATGTCCATAGAAAAAGATTTATCGGTTTATTTTTTGCTTGATTTTCCGTTCATTCTGGAGCCGAAAACAATATCTGACCGTACACAGTGTTTCGCGTCGTTTAGTCTAACAATTAATTCCGCAGAGATTGTAGTAAGCTAAGGACTTGACTGACAGAAATGACAATTCAATGTATTCGTGATCATTAGATGACTGACGAAAATAACAACGAAATGAAACAACAACAAGAACAACAACAACAAGAAGAAAATGCAGGGGAATCTTCTCAAAATCAGATTGCAAACGAGGTAAACGACACTGACTTATTCTAGCTTTGTAACGTTTCACTCGCACTAAACTAAACTAAATCTAAACTATTTCATATTTTCAATGGATTTCAAAGTGACTTCACTAATGAAAGCGTTTATAGTATTCACTAACATAACCTTACAACACATAATCACGAAAATACATTAAACGTTCTTCAGCAGTTTTAAAACAAATTAAATCGAAACCATTAAGGAAAAATTCATTTTACCCAGAATATAAAGTGTTTTTTTACGTTTGTTTCTTTGAAAGGAAGTAGTTACGTATACGACTGGCCGTATCCGCGTATTGAGCCTCTGACGTCACGGTCGTACGTCATAGTTCAAATGCGGATTTTAGGTGCTGAATTCAACGGATTCAGGATGTTGAAACTAAAACAAAAGGCAATTTTGTTTTTGAAACAACGACATATTACGTTCAAAAACTTCTGGTGTGCTTTAGAAAAATGTGTTCAGTGATTACAGCGATCATTATCTCCCATCGCTGGACACACTTTTTCGATCGTAGTGGTTACAGAGCTCGTACGTAGCGACCATATTATGGAAACCGTGAACGCGTGGGCTGGGGTACAAAGGAAATCTTTCTGCTCTGGTTGCACGAGAGGTGGATTGTTGTCCGTTATCCAGTACCCAATTAATTGAATAACATAACAGCATCGTTAAATCCTGGATAAATCCAGCAGAAAGCGCTATCGCTCTTCAAGTAACCTGTGCGCAGTTGTTCGATCAAAGCTGGCAGTGCCAATCCAGGGTTATTGCCAGTGGTTTTCTTTAGATTTAAACCTGGGTTAACACTAACCCAAATTCGAGCTGTCTGGCCCAGATGAAGTAGTTTTCTTTGGAAAACTCGGTTGCATGATGATTTGGTGAGAAATTATTTAATATGTACCTACTTAAATTGCTCATAACCAATGATTTTGGGGAGATAAGTAATTACTTCTAAATGACTGTTTAATCAATCACCAAGTTGTTGAATATTAGGCACTGTAATGTTTGTAGGTAACTAAAGGTTTTAGAATATTGACGGTAGCTCTTCTATTACGTACGAATGGAGAAGTTGTTACGACCACTTTTTTTCGTATTTCTCCCTCGCCATTAGTCATATTTCTGTTCTTCCTCCTTTCTAGTTAACCCATTTCTACTTCCAAAATGCACTTTTAATAGAGAAGAAGTATTTAAACGTTTCCATAGTTGTTCTATTTACAAAAGAATTCTAAGTTTTTTCTCGAAATAAACTATACATGACTGAGTTCTACAGAAATCTCATTTCTCTTCTCTAGGAAACGATGTCGAACAGAAGTAGGAGTAATAGTACCAAGAGTCAAAGCCCTACACAAAGTGTTAGCTCACAAAATGGAAGCATTCGTTCAAAGGCTAGCACTCGTTCACAAATAACTACATGCTCGGCAGTGCATGAAAGCCCGACCCCTCCAACTGTCCCTCATCCAAAAGCAGAATTCTTGATTACACGAGATGACAGATATGCTTGTGCAAAATGCGACCGTATTCTTTGTCATCCAGTCCAAATTCAAACATGTGGGCATCGTGTGTGTTACCATTGCTACAAGGAACTTCTAAGGTAAGGCTCAATAGAGAAGGCTGGTGGCAAGGTAGGAAAGGTGCAAGGGGGAGGGAAAGGAAAAGGAAGTGGGGCCTTTCTCCCTCCCTTTCCCTCCCCCCCCCCCCCCCCCACCTTTCCAATCCCTTCGGAGCTTGGTCGCTATGCAAGCCAGTAGGATTTGGAAAGGCGATTTAGTGATGTGATTATGTAACGAATGAAGTTTTCATCATCTTTCGATCATCTTCAAACGATTTAAGAGTCAAGTCAACTATTCATATTACAGAGGGAACATTGATAGTCCAACTCTTTTGGCTTGTGGCTTGTGACGTGTGGCGTGTGACTTCATTAGTGACGTCATATTCAGGAGTGGGCTCCTGTCATAGTCCATTCTCCTTACTAGAACCTGACGTATACCATCTTCTGCCATTTGTCTTTTTAATACTAATTGTAACATTATTTCTATTTCAGCAACATTGAACCAAAATGTCCAAAAGATCAAAAAGAGGTCGACAAGGATATTCCTGTAAGCCTGGAGATAAACTAGTTTGGTTTTATTCAAATGTTTGCCGTCTCTACTCGTAATTGTTTTCTCTTAGTAACTATGTCAATCTTTCCTAGAGTGTTGATGTGGTTTTCAAGGAAGAGGTCGAAAACCAAGATATACAATGCCCATACCTTGAATGGAATTGCAAATGGGAAGGAACAGTTCTGGACTATCTGGTAAGGAGGAATTCAACTCATGCGATGTCAGTCTCCTGTTCCTCTCATCTCCCTTTCGATGGAATCTTCTTTTCCTCTTCATCTTCTCGCCACTTCTTTGTCTTGACATCAGTATCTTTCTCCTTTTGCTTTTTTATTCTTTGCTCCTCCTCTGCAATTCTCTTTCGTATGAAAGTTTTCACTGTTTTCAGCGTCATTTGTGACCAAAGCTACTGTAACTATTTCTTAGGAGGTTCACCACGATAAATGTGATTTTATTGACATATTTTGCACGTTTGACTGTGGCTTCAAATTCCAACGTCGCTACCTAAACAAACATCTTGATAAAGACTGTCCAAAGCAGTTCGTAAGTTGCCCTTACTGCAGCGAAAGACACCTTCGAGAAGAGAAAAAGGTAATGTCTTTTACTGAGCATGCGTACCTGTATTTCAGTAATGCGTCCCACACGTGATGTCTATCCTAATAAGTCAACCAATCTTATATCGTTAAATGTTTAAAAGATGAAGGGAAAGAATCAATTAATTCATACTTGAAGAGAGTTGCAAACAAACCCCAAATTATAAGTGACAATGAAACTCCATAATCTTGTATATTTTGATATTCGCTTTCATGTTATTGGTTATAGGGTTTATTTCTTAATGCATTAAATATTCAAACTAGTACCCAATCCCCTATTCGATAAATCTCCAATGTCGTTAGCGCCTGCGCACTAATTTGGGGAATACTGTACACTCACACACACTACCACTACATTGACTGTTTTAAGCATACAACTCTCAACTCACATGTTGAATTTTTACGGAGGGAGGAAAAACCGGAGAGACCCGGAGAAAACCCTCGTGGCAAGGGAGAGAACAAACAGCAAAGTCAAGTCACGTGGACAGTCACGTGATGTGAACCCCGGACCACAGAAGTGATAGACCGGGGCTCTCGAGCACCCTTGCTTCCAAAAAACTTGTTTAGTTTAGTAATTTTGATATCTATTTTTCAGATGCATCTTGAAGAATGTCCTAAACTACCACTTCCATGTCCTAACAAATGTGATAAAAAACTAATGATTGAAAGAGCTGAGGTATTATTTCAATTTTTACTAATAAAAACTAGAAAATGTAGATAAATAGACCGCTTTCAATTGAGTTTATGCACAGAGCATGCGCAATTCAAAATGAGGCTCAGGTCTAACAATGGAGAAATCGTATAATGAGCACTTAAGCCTAAGCCCCCAAGCCTCGACTTGACTCCATTATTTGTTATCATTCATCCAATATATCGAAAGTGGACTATTTACTTGGATATGAGTTTGACTCTATTGTTCTTTAAAATAACCGAAGGCCGAAGGACGCTGCCCCTGCGAACTCTAAACATGCGCAAAGCACGCGCGCGCACCTTTCGAATCTGTTGTCAGTGTAAATGAATACTGAATGTGCTCGAAAACAATGTGTATTCCGTTTAGAAGCAATAGGAAACTTTCCCGCTGTGCTGTTTGAATATTTATAACACAGAACATGAGAGAAGTGTTACGAGAAGGCGTGTGCTCTAAATCTGCACACAGCACGCGCGCGCGTTTTCTATTTTCTCAACAACATATGTCAAAAATTGACCAAGCAAAGAGACAGAGAATAAAGCAATTCTAGAATGATCCTTGAAAGTGAGTTCTTCAATTCGTTTTCTAATGCATGCAGGTGATGAAACAGATATGGACCGAGTGAATAGGTATTTAACTTACGTTTAATTAATTCTTGTTTTGTTGACTTTAGCTGGAGGCTCACATGGACAATGAATGTCCTCGTACCAAGATTTTGTGCCAGTTTGAGAACATTGGCTGCGCTCACAGAGTAAGTGAACCATGATGATCCAAGATTTTTTGCTCATTTAGTATTGTAAGACCTGTATGAGTTATGTATTCTGCAGTATTCAGTCGACACACATCCTTCCTTTCTTAGTTCCTTCCTTTTCTCCTTCCTTCTTTCCTTCCATCCTTTCTCCCTTCCTACTTACCTCCCGTCCTCCCTTCTTTCCTTCCTTTCTTCCTTCTTCTGTTATTCTCTCCTTATTTTCTTAGTCAGTTCTTTTTTAATAGCTTTATGCTGCGCTCAGTGAAGGTTATTTGTTTTATAGCTAAGTTAAAATTGCCTCTGTAGGGTTAAAAGCGTTGCACTCGTATCACTAATTGTATTTGTTAACTTACAGTCAAGTCGTGAAAAAATGTCCAAGCACTACTCCAAGCAGACAGCCAACCATCTGAAAATGTTGTACGATCTAATACTAAAACAAGAACAGACGTTGGAAAACCATCAAGAGAGCCTTTTATCTTATGAAAGTACTCTAGCAGAACAAGATAAACGCATTGCAGACTTGGAGAAGATTGCCCATAGTCAACTGATATGGCGAATCGAGGACTATACCAGGTAATCTCATCGTTGTATGAAAACTGCAGCAAGAAGCCATTGCAGCAATGATATTTAGAGCAGATTTCGTACCCACCCACCCCCACCCCTACAAGCGCCAGCTACGGAGACTAGCAATGCTCGCACTCTGTGACGTACTAAACAATGAATACTATACAAGTAAGTTAAAACACTCAGCAAAACGGCAATTATATATGAATTCTTACTTTTTTAAACAGGAAAATGAAAGAAAGCAAGTCAGGAAACTTGGACTCGCTTTTCAGTCCTACGTTCACAACCAGTAGACATGGCTACCGTCTTTGTGCTTCCGTGTGTCTGAATGGTGACGGGAAAGGCAAAGGAACTCACATGTCGGTCTTTATCAGTGTTCTTAAAGGTAGAGTCATTCGCTAGCAAATTGTTGAATAGGAAGCACAGATAGTTCCTGTATTACAGGAAGCCCAAATAAATATTCTGATCCCAAGAGATAGGGTCCTACATTGCTACCCCTCCCCCTTTCGTTCTATAATAAATAATAGAAGGATGGCATGCATGAGTGGAATCGAAGAATGACTCTAAAGCCTGATTTACTTGACAACCTTTCTATATATGGCAGGTCATCCTAATTCTTAGCGCGTGGGGCCATCATCTTTGGCACGGCACCTGAAATTATCATCGTTTGAACAGAAAATTTATTGGCCTTGTAGCTAGGGGTGCTATACCCAAAATAATCGGACCGCACACCTCTCGATGGATACTTGTCCAAATGGTGTTCGACTTAGAGGGAGTTCACTGTAGTTCTATTTTTCAGGTCAATTTGATTCCTTGCTCAAATGGCCGTTTGAATACCGCGTGACGTTCTATTTATTGGACCAAAACGAAGACATTAGTCAGCGACAGCACATCAAATTCAGCATCAAACCCAATCCCTGTCAAGAGAACGAGCCGTTCTTGGGTAGACCTAAGATGGAGAAGAACGCCAGCTTTGGAGGCGCGAAGTTTGCGAAACACGAAGACATAGAGTCAGGCAGCTACGTGAAAGATGATGTCATTTTCCTGAAGATAGCAGTTGACTGTGATGGGCTGAGTGAGCCTTGAATATAGAAAAGTCTTTTTCAGCACATCAATGATGCATGGAGCACCGAGCAGGAGACTTTCGGCTAAGTTTCCTATGCTAGGCTGAGCATGAAATCCCAAAAGCGCACGATTAGATAGTCTGAACAAGAGCATGATGTTGACCGTTTTTGATTTGAAGGCTTTAATTCATATGCATTGCTCAAAACGAAGAACCCGTAATGATCCTAATTTGAGGATGAGAGGAAGAGATCTTCAAAAAGATGGAGGCTATTTTCCAAGATTGAAATGCATTATGAACTATGTGTAATTTGTTTGTGTGTTTGTTTTTACAAAGCTTTTACCATGTCATGGCTTAAATAAAAGAGCTTGTTAGAGTGTTCCACTACAGAGCAAGGCTCAATTAAGTGGTCAACCTGTAGCAACATTGACTGTTTCCTGTCAGGTCGATCCTCAGCAGACCTTTTCCAAAACTTTCCAGTATATCTATAGTGTAAAATAGTGTAAATCTCACATCCAGAAGATGCATTTCAGTCTTGGAATACAATATGCAACAAGTTTGCAACATACAGTTATATATCTCAACCATTAGCATGCAGCACAGCTATCATGCATGACTAATTAATTGCACATCAGACTTTGGTTGATCTGATGGTTATTACCGTCAGCACACATCGACCAAAAAACTGTCGATTGACATTGTTTGCCAGCTATCTTTGGAGATCCCAATAAACAATTGTCATTTCTATTAGACTGAAAAATGGCTGTAAATCAATGCAATAAACGAGTAGTCCCACGGATTGTATGAAGAGGCGCAAATAAAGATTGGTTTCCACATCCACGAGTTGCAATGCGCAAGTGAAATATTATTATTTAATTATTGGCGCTTCTTCTTCTTCTTCTTCTTCTTCTTCTTCTTCTTCTTCTTCTTCTTCTTCTTCTTCTTTTAAAGAGATTGTCTTGTAAAAGGTCAAATTGAATGGGTGTTTTGAAAAAAAGTAAAACTTAATCCTGTCGAGCCAATATATTCTCTTACCACTGCAGGGCAATTTTTGGGCTAGCTTTTCTTACTGAAAATTGATCTAGAAGAAAGTGTGCTTGGGCTAATTAGTCATAAAAAAGTAAATATCACCGAAAATCACAGGGAAAAGCAACAAAGGCCAGGCGGTGGGCGATTTATAAGAGCTATAAAGTAGAATGCTTGCATTGCGCGCTAGTAGGGAGTAATACCTCCATGAAAATTTGGAAAACCTTCAATCCTTGACCTCGACCCAGATCTCAAAAAGAATTATTCGATGCGTCCTAAGGACAAAATAGCCAGCAAACGCTAATAATTAACAATATGGTATGTCTTTTCAAGTTAATTTTTGGTCACCCTGTGGTAGTCAAGAACGCGGGAGATGGTCACGTGACAGCAACAAAGATGGCGGCTGAGTTGAACAGAACAAACGTTTTCAGCGAATCATTCTAACAATTTCTTTGCCATTTCACAAATGAAAGCTCACGTATTGCTTGCTTTTAATGAACTAAAATCCTAGAATTGCTGTATCAAGAATGTTTTTTGGGAAACGCTTTCTGGTTGCAAATGTTTTTCAAAATGGAGTCTGCTTGACAGTTTGACGTTGTTCAACAAATCATGGAGAATTACCATGTACTTCACCTTATTGGTGAAGGATCGTTTGGAAAGGTGTACAAAGGAAGACGAAAATACTCAGGCCAGGTTAGCATTGTGAAATTGTATTTGAAACTGAAATGGAGAGGATTGATACCCTATAAAGCTTAATAACTCTTACATATGGACAGTTGTAAGAGCAGGACAGTTTAAAACTGACATATATAAGCTAACATCAACGTATATATAACACCCTCTGCACTGTTCCTATTGGTATTACCTGTTTGTTAGGTACAAAGTGTGTAATTTGACATCCATCTCCCTGGGAGTTGTTTTGGAGTGTGACATTGTGATATTTAACACCGTTTGAGATGCAAGACAATTTTATAAGTTATAACTGAAATAAACTGTATACCCTTAGGTTGTAGCTATGAAATTCATCCCAAAGACTGGTAGATCAGAGAAAGAACTAAAAAGTTTGCAAAGAGAGATAGACATTATGAGATCCCTGGAGCATGAAAATATCATAAAACTGTTGGATTCCTTTGAAACACCTCAAGAGGTAAGTGAGGTAGCATCAAGGGCAGGCCCCAGTGATGTGATTAGGATAATTAAAGACGTCTGTGTGTGTGCTAATGAATTATCTTTAAAATAACTGCCTGACAATGAGACAGAAAATTTTGGGCAATGTCAAGAAGAGGACATGAAAGTAAGTAAACTGGCATCCTGGACTTGCTGTTGCAAATTGTCATGATAGTCACACAATGAATCAGTGTGATATTTTTGTCTGCAGTGCCTATTGTTGTTGTGCTATGATGTTTTAAATGTGTTCATATTGTTTTTAATAGTCATACTATAACTACAACTCCTTTATACAGACCTATATCTATTTTTGTTATTATTGTCCTTTAGGTATGTGTTGTGACAGACTATGCCGAAGGTGAATTATTTCAAGTTTTGGAAGATGATGGTAGTTTGCCAGAAGAACAGGTATGGAGAATTCAATGTTATCCAAGGCTTGTATTTTAGCAGTGCTTGGGTACCTGAGGTGACTGGCATTTGCAGTCTGGTGACTTTGTCATTTTGTACAAGAGATCAAGTCAAACACTCCAACTTCTTAATGTCAGCTCTTTGATCCAAAAACAATAAATTATTTGTGTGGGCCATCTCTTTTTAATGAAAATTAGAAGAGAATGAAACTGCCTATGCGAGAGAAACCTTAAAATAAGAAGTGGGACTTTGGTATTTACAAATAGTTATATAATAACTAATGATAGCTTGATGATTTAGGTTCAAAAGATTGCCTGTCAACTGGTTAAAGCTTTATACTACTTGCATTCACATAGAATACTACACAGAGACATGAAACCACAGAATATCTTGTTAGGAAAACATGGTATTGTAAAGCTCTGTGACTTTGGGTAAGACTAGCAATTTATTGCTTGTTCACAGAGATAGTTAAGCCATGATTGTAAGCATGTTTACTATGATTTATTTGTACAGGTTTGCTCGTGCTATGAGTATAAATACTTTGGTCTTGACATCAATCAAGGTATATTTAACAATTATTCTCTGAACTGGACGTGAATAGGGATAGAATGTTTTCCGAGACAATATTCCTAAAACCACTGTTCACCAATACGAAAAGAATAATTGTTTTAGTTTTTACCAAACTTTACAACCCAACTCTAGGATTCTAAAAACAATTTGTTGAGTAAAAATACTCTCAAAATATTTGTGAGAGTAGCTGTATCCCGAGCTTGGGAAGTAGATATGGTCTCAACATTCCAAGATAGCTAGCCAATAGAAATGCTTGATCTTGTGAGGTTGTGAAGTTGGTATATACTAAGGAGTATTATTGATAAAGACTGACCAGTACATGTACAATGCACATGTATATTGCCACCAAACAAAATATAATTATGTTGCAATTTGAAATTATCTTTGGTTTGAAAATTTTCAAACTAGTTGAGGTCTTGGTTAAGGTTAGGGACCGTTCATTTTTTACCAGGAGGGGAGGGCTGGTGGTTTTTTGGAATTTTTCCCCAAAAAGTGTCCAGCCCCCCTCTTTGTCATACAATTTTTTAAATGGCCCCCCTCTTAGTTCATGTTTCATTTACATGACCCCTCCCCCCCACACTACCACCACCACCACCACTGAAAATTATGCAATGTTATCAAGAGATCGGAATATGTATTTTTGCCTTTTCATTATCGCAGACGTACTATGGATAGGATAATATTGAATTATTAGTCATCATTGCTGTTATCCTCATATGTGTATCAAAGGAAAATATAAGCCGATTATTGTTGAACAATATTAGAGAGTAATATTACATAATTATATATGTGAGCGCGGAGCGCGAGCCGCTCACCTGAAATTTCAGGTAAAGATGTTTCCAGAGGCTATTTTCTAAAAGAATTTTAAATGTTCTTATGGTACAATGTGCGAAATACTGCATTTATTTACAAATGCGAGCGCGAAGCGCGAGACGCTCGGCAGAAATTTGAAGTATATATGTTCACAGCTAGGTGAGAGGCTATCAGTTCCAAAAAGGATTTTAAATCATCTTATGAAATGTGCAAGTCACTTATTTCAAATGCGAGCATGAGTTGCTCGGCAGAAATTTGAGGTATATATGTTAACAGAGACTATTAATTCCCACCAAAGGATTTTCTCAACGTGCAAATTAAAGACATCTACTATTAATAACTGAATTTAAGTACATAAGTTTACAAAGACTTCTTCCTTAGTAAAAGGATTTGAAACACGTACCATTATGGTGGAATGTGCAAGTCACTAACTACAAATGCGAGCGCGAAGCGCGAGCTGCTTTGCAGAAATTTGAGGCAAATCTATTGTTTGTAAAGACTGTTTCCTAAAGAGATTTGAAATGATCTTGATGCAATTCAGTGTAACTCACTCTACACTAGCTTGTAGTGTTTGGCATTGTAGCATGGCTGCAGTGTAACAATTTAGAATGTAATTGGCTTTTGCGAGCGCGAAGCGCGAGCCGCTCAACAGACATTTTGCAAGAAAAGTACTTCGTGGTGGCTCCGTTTTGGTTGATTTGATAACAAAAAGGTACTACATAAACTTTTTTTTCGCGTGACCCCTCCTCAAATAGCCAAAAAGTTTTTGCTTGGCCCCCCATTTTATGGCCATTTTTTTCAGGTGGCCCCCCCTCAAAAACCACCAGCCCCCCCCTCCTGGTAAAAAATGAACGGTCCCTTAGGAGTCTGGCACCAGAACTCTATGGCCTCTCTATTCCATCTCGGCAGCATGATGACTTCCACACCCATGATATAAGCATTATCCCAGTATATTGATCTGGTAATAACATGTCATGTATCAATTTAATCATACCAGGGTACACCTCTCTACATGTCTCCTGAACTGGTACAAGAAAAACCATACGATTACAACTCTGATCTATGGTAGGTACAACTGTAGAACGTCAGCAGTCATACTGTGGTTGATACTACAGCAAATTTCATATGACTGTGAAACGGAGTGCGCAATGCAGAGGCTGTGTCAGTGCCATGCTGTCTATAAAAACATTTAAAATTCCTGCTGTAACTGTGAGTTGACTATGCTGTGCCATTTTCACAGTCATACAAAATCTACTCTATTGTACAGTATGAGTACTCTATAAGTGTCATTACCACCATGTGCAAAATTACATGTCCTACCAGACTATAATCTCTATTGGGAATAGACCATTTCACGGTTGTCGTGGCTCAACCTCAGCCTTGACACCGTGTAATATATTCTTTAGAATTTGACTACAGCCCATGGAATTTTAAAGTGTTTCGATTGTTTGTTGATGTGTACATTCCTTACATTACCATGGGCTGCAGTCAATTTCTAAAGAATATATTACACACTGTCGAGGCTGAGGTTGAGCCACGACAACCGTGAAATGGTCTATTTGGTCAATAGGCTACCAAAAATCCAGACAGAGGCGGAGTTTTCTATACTTATATCTGAACACTTTGATGGCTTCCCATTAGCCTATTGACGAAATCCGGGTAATGGAGACTTTAGTTTGGCGGGATGCGTAATTATGCACATGGTGGTAAATCTCCCATAAGTATTCATCATGCTAGGTTTGTTTGATTGTGAAAATGGTATGTTTCAATTCTTGTTCTGTTTTAGGTCCTTGGGATGTATACTATATGAACTGTGTGTTGGAACCCCTCCATTCCATACTAATAGTATATTTCAATTAGTCAATCTGATATGCAGGGTAGGTATGGTGAAGTAGAGTCTATTATAGGTCACTAGGATGTATAGTGTATGAACTGTGTGTTGGAACCCCTCCATTCCATACTAATAGTATATTTCAGTTAGTCAACCTGATATGCAGGGTGGTGACATAGAGCCTATTGGAACACATTTCATATGGGCGTGAAAGGATCATGCAGTGTCGTGACCATGTCAATGCCGGTTTATCTATAAAAACATTCAAAATGCCTGCTGTAACTATGCCATGACCGTGCATGGTACAGTTTTTGCAATCAACAAACTCTACTCTTACTTAGCGCAGTATCTCTCTTGAGCCACGGAAGTTCATGTGTGCTAGGAACTTCCATGGAGTTTTTTCCCTTCATGCTCACCTAATTTGTAACTAATGCATTGATCAGTTGTTGTCATTTGTTGTAGGATACTGTGAAATGGCCAGAAAGTATGAGTCCAAACTTCCAGGTAGATTTTCTTTATATCAGAGAGCTTAAGCTTCATGTGCATGGGAATTGGCAGATAGTGAAAAAGGTTCATACAGCCTGCTTTTCTCATGTATAGCACTGTGCTATCTGTCACGTAAACGTTAGCATGACTTTTTGCATTTACAGTAAATGCAAAATTGCTTACCTTGTCATGTTTCACTGGACGTGAAAAGTAGGTCCCACAATCCTGTCTACCATCTGCTGTTTTCTGTGTATACAGTCCATGAAGCTTAAGATCATCACTGGATTGCAGAAGTGATTCAGTTGTGGATTTCTGAATTTGAAATTTAATCTGACTTGTAATTTTTAATCTCATAGAGCTTCTTACAAGGTCTTCTAACAAAAGATCCTAGAAAGAGGTTAACATGGCCCTATGTGTTACGACACCCATTTGTCGCTGATGGGATCGATGGTGAGTTATGACTTTACAACCAACATGAACACCAGACTATATGCTTGATATACAAATAGAACCAACAAGTGAACTAGTTTGGGTTGAGTATGTGTATACAGATACAATAAGTCCAATAAAACTCTGTAACACTGTATAAAAAGAGAGTATGTTACTGACATTTCAAGCCTTGGTTCTTTGTCTGAGTTAAAGATGAAGTTGCTCACATACCTCTGCTCACAGCATAGACACACCAAGTACTTTAACATACCCCATAGACACACCAGGCCAGCATTGCTACATGTTTCTCTACATCTATCAACAGAAGCTGAACTAGAGGTGAATGGTATTCCACCTTCTCAGTTTGAGAAGACACAACAAAATGGATCTGTTTCACAGAGTAGAAATATTGCTACACCAGATAAACTGGTAAGCTGGAGTGATTTAAAGTAGACAGTTCTCAACTACCACACACATCTCAGATCGATAAAGTTTTTATTTGTTGTGGAAGGGACAAGGCAGACTGCAGTTTATTTTATCTTAGGGAAATCTATCTGTTGACAAGCTGAAAGGCAGGCACCAAGACAACACCAAGTGAGCCCACAAGGGTCCTCCGAAGAGCCTAATGGTCTGCACCCACTTTTCCGCTTGTCAGTAGATAAATTTCCTAAACAGATGCTATAAGGATTGAATATACATTGTAAACCAAGCAAAACACACAGTATACTTTGAGATGATCCCTTCATAGTGTACATATTCTCTGTCTCAGAAGAAGGACAAAGAAATCAAGCCATCATGGATCAAGAAACTCCAACAACAACAAGATGGCAATAAACCAAAGAAAAATAAAGGCAAAGAAAATGGGAATGGAAAGGAAAAAGAGAAGTCAAAAATTCCTACCAAAAAGCAACATCCATCAGACACAACAAAGAGAAAACCAAGTAAAGAAGAAAAGCCTGTTGTAAAGAAACAAAACAGTAAAGAAAGTAAGTTAGAAGCCAAAGATGAAGAAGAAAAAACTGCTGATGGTATGTAAATAGTTTTACAAAACATCATTTACCTCTTTTCACATTTCTCTTCAGAGCATTTACAACATCATCAGTCAATTTGAACCTTATACCTTGAGCAGTGTGTGGCATCCTATTTCACATGTTACATTGTAAACTTTTAATTTTAATTAGTAAATAAATATTTATCCAATACAAATGTTTATAATGACCATTTGTGTAAATTTTTATAGATGACTGGGAAGTTGGAAGTCCAAGACAAGTCCACACAAACAGCAACCCTGCAAGAAAAGGACATGAAATTAGTGATGATTATGAGAGAGAAATGTCTGTCATCAACCAAGTATTGGCAGCAGCAGCCAAGAGGAAAGAGAAACAAGGAAAAGCTACTGAACCAAATCAAACTGAGGTATTTGAAATTTATGTTCATTTTCTGAAGTTACAAGTGACAGGGGCAAATCCAAAATTATTTTATCCTATCCTGTTATACATGTAGCATTATAGAAATTCAAAACTATCTGGAGGATCTAGAGGATCAATTTATATTGGAAAAGTTCGTGTAGGTGTATCAAATGAAAATGCAGCTTTTTATAAGCAAAGTTAACTTGGAGTGGATAGCTGGTCAGCAGCATATTGCATGTAACTTTTACATGTGTGGGTTTTCTATCATTTGCTTATGATTTGTGATGTAATTGCTTCTCCATCACTTTATCTCATGGTTTTGCCATTGCCGCACCCACCCTCCTCTAGGGGGTTACATGAGGTAAGAATGAACAATTCCACTATGAGAACAGTGGGACAGGTGCAGAGGTTGACCCATGGCTAAGTTGCAGTAGTTACCTCTTGCCAATTGCTTGCCTTGCTTATCACCCAATCTGCTGCTAGGCACCTACCCTTCATCCTTGAAATGACAAGTTAAAGGGCCCAAAGCTGTCTCAGGAGGAGGGTACACACCCTCTACACCCTTCCTTTAATCCACCCTTTGCAGAGATGCACAGAAAAATGGAATATATAAATTTGTTGATTTGCTTATATGATGTTTAAGGACCTTGACAGCGATGAAGAATGGACCTACATAGCTGAAGTAACAGAGCCCAAGAGAGATTCTTTATCAAGTACAACAATCCAAGAAGAAGAAGATATAATAACAAAACTTTTGGTTGACAGTGAGTTCATGAGTCGCTTACGAACCACAATGGACAATGCTTGTTCCTTAGTAGCAGAGGGCGTTCTTGAAGGGGCCTCCAAGCTTAGACAAGTTCTTAGGGTTCTTAGAAACCTGGCTATGGCAAAAAGGTAAGAACATTTCCATTTCTTATTAGTCAGGGTAATAATGTTCAAAGTTGTGACTTGCAAGTTGTTGCTGATACCTGTAGCCATATTTTTCTGATCCTTTCTGACAGTTTTGGATATGGATTTTACACTAATTACATTAGTCTATGAGCTTAGACTTGATGTAAATGATTCTAAAAACTAAATTTCTACATTTTTTTACAGTCCTTTAAGAGAGAAATCCATGTTTTTTAGTTCTGTTGGCCTTCCTCTAAAAGCTGTTGAGCTTGTGGATAAAATGGTGAAAAATACCAAACTTGCTCAACAAAGCTGGAGTGTACAGGTCATGGTTGATCTCCTAAATCTTATCACTGCATACCTTAATAATTGTGTGTTATCAGCCACTGATGACATTGACAGGTATGTATTTCATGCTTGGATGATACAGACAGATTAATTGTTATTTCGTATTTGTTCGAACTGTCCTACTTCTTATCTGACCTGTTTTGAATGACATAACATTTTATAGGGTTATTGTATCATAACTTATCAACCTCTTACAAGCCTACACTTACCAACCACTAACCACTTCACAACTACTTACCAACCACTTACCAACTACTCATCAACCTCTTACCAACCAACAACCAACCACTTTATAACAAATTATCAACCACTTGTCAACCACTTACCAGCAACTTGCGGACCACTTACCTACTGCTCACCAACTACCTACCACTTATCTACAACAATTTACCAACCACTTACATTGTACATGTGTTAACTACGTCCCTCAACACTTATGTTGCATGAGCTACATTGATATATTATCAATGTTATCTAGAGTGGACCATTGTGGTTTACCTGAGACTGGTAAAACCCTGGCAGGTGTTATCCCATATTTACTAAGAAATAACCAGGACAAAGAGTTGACACTTAGGGAAAGTGCTCTAGAGGTAAGCACTGCTGTATTCTCTATTGCATAATTATTAGACTAAATGGGTGCATAAGATAAGTAAATAAATGTGAAATGTGCCAGATATAGGAGGCATTGTGCTAGGTGTAAGACGCAAGATGTAGAAAACAAGGTGTAGAGGACTTCCAGGGTGGGGAAAGTGTGAAGTGCAGAGCAGATGGCAATGTGTAATGTGCAGTCACCAAAGCGTAGGGGTTGTGCAAGGTGTAAAAGTGCATATGCTATGGGCAAGGTGTAGAGAACAATTCACAGGGTTTACAGTGCAGTTGGCAATGTGTAGAATTATGCTGTCCATGTAAAAGGCAGTAGGCAAGGTGCTGCAGTGTGGTGTGTAGTGGACTGGGCAAGTTGGACAAGGTGTGGTTCAGGGGGCTGAATGAAGGTACACATTGAGTGGATTGGGGTTGAAAATGTGTAAATGGTAGAGGCCAAGGTGCAAAGGTCATAAGTAAAGTATAAAGTGCAGTAGGCATTTGTGTAAGGTGCTATGGGCAAGGTGTGATGAACTGCGAGGATTTTTTCAGCTACTAAGAATTATCTCAAATTTCATCACCATCTCAATATTTTTTACTTTCTTTTGCAGTGTATGAATATCACATGTCAGTCCATAGATCATTTGTCTAGTGAAATCATTGATGACTTCTATGACCATCTTAGCACACAGCATATCAAAGCTATCGATGCCATCATCAGCTCACTTGTACTTGACCAGACATCACTTCAAAAACTGAAAGGTTTGGCAATGACTTGATGAGTTGTGATTAAATGATTCCATTGATGTGCAAAACAGTCATGGAAGCAAAACTTCAGAGGAAATTTTTCTATGTATCGAGAATTGAGCGGCCAGAGTCGAAAAATCGATTTGTCTAATTTTCCGTTTTTTCGAAAGCCCTCCGTGAGGGAATACTTTGTTGCGATTTTGGTGCTATGAGGTAACTTCATTGTGAAGAAAAACGCGAATAAGTGTTTTTAGACTCCCAGACCTGAAATCGACAAAAAATTAGACAGGAAAACCATGACTTATAACTTGTCTCGTTCTTAATTAAAAACCTAACTACCAGTCTTTTTGCATCAGAAACCAAGTGAGGATAAGTGTCTTGATTGCTAGGACTCATTAGCTTGTTCTTAACTAAATCAAAAAATGGAAAAAAATATTTGTGAAGAAAGCATAATTTTGACATACAGATTTAGGACCAAACTTCAAATAGTTTTTTGAGCATGTGCCATATCTCCAATTTACTTCATAATCCTTCTCTGGCCTCTTCTAAGATTGTTTTGGATCATACTTGAGAACTGATTTGGGTTATTCAATCAAAGCTTCAAAACTGTCGCCCGAAATTTGCCAATTTTGATGTAATTTTATCGTTGCTATGGCAACAAGACTCCAAAATATCTGTCAAATAAATGCATTTTGTGTTCGTTATTCTATCACCCCTTAAAAATATCGAACCAGAAAGGATCCTGGTTAGAGCAGAAAAAATAATAGCTAACGAAAATTGGATTGATTCGAGAATGTATTCATTTATTATCTGAAAAGTGATCAGCGACTAATTAGGCCCTTCTGGTAAACATGCAACAGTGACAAGAGCAAGGACTAGAATTACTTTTTTTCAAGTCGGTAATAACAGTATTACATTGATTACCTTATTTAATCTAGAGATCGTGTAAATCATACATCAATATCGCCATTTATTTACTTTTTTAAGTCCAGTTTTGGGGTGCTAAGGCCAATATTGCGTGACCCTTCGAGAATAATATCGCTAATTACATGATATGTAGATTATCTTCGTGGAAAACAACAATGAAAGTTATACTGTAACAAAAGTGAAAATGTTCAAAGTTCCACTCATATATCCAACTATCTTTACTAAGCACTGAAAAGTTGAAATTGAAATGTTCAACTGAGCTCGATGTCTATCAGGTGTTCCTTTAGTTCCATTGTTGGAAGTCAATGTTCCCACGATCGAAGAGATAAACAGAAGTCCACCGAAGTAGTTCCACTCTTAGCTTGTGAAAAAGACATAACTAATCACTGTCGTCTTTGGTGCATTTCTGATGTTAAATGTGAAGTGGATCTTATTTTATCAAGAGCTTCATTGTTTTCGTCAATTGAAGACCCTTCACATTTAACGATTTGCCCTATGCACCGTTCATCACTTGGTATTGGATGGCGAAGAACATCGAACCTTTGCAAAGTTCCACCAGAGATTTCAGAGCACAAAACAGCAACAAAGATCCCAAAAGCAGAAAGAGGCATGGGACAGCATGTGTCTGAACTGATATTCCACAAAACTGGTCACTTCCTACCTGTTGGAACAGGTAAGACATGGGTGTTAATTTCGTTAAAATAATAACAGGGCTAATCAGAACCCCGACACTTATTTATTTTTACAGGAATATGTCGAAATTGTAGAGTTAGCTTAAGTAAGACAGCTCGAGAAACCAAACAATGTGGTCCAAGGGAAGTGACTTTGGTAAGAAAGCATAATTTGTGTATAAATTACTCTTCTAGTTCTTTTAGTGATATACCTATTTATCTCTTTCCTTTGCAATATGTAGTCATCAGATCCTCAAAGCGTTTCAGCTGTGCAACCATTTTCAAGTGATGTTGATGCAGAAACAGATGATACATTAGACGCACCAAATGTCACCATATCTGAAACTGATGAAGTGGTTTTTAATCTTCGAGAATTATCTTTGGTAAGATATTCCTCAAATATGAACTCTTATTATCCAACTTATCACCACAGACGAGTAAAAATATCGCGCATGAGTCGAGTAGGACTGGAGCGAGTAAAAATATCCAGCGATAATTTTACCCCTCTATACTGGTTTGACAGGTTTAAAATCGCTGAAAACGTGAAAGTTTTGATTTTCCTAGTTATCGAAATTAGGCCGTAGTAAGCTATAAAAAAGTTCTTGAATGAAATAATTTCATAAAGTTAAGTCGCTTGAATCAAACTCATTGCCTATCGGTTATTGCAATCTTATAAGTTTCAGTGTTGAATCGAACTACAAAGTTTAACACAACATACTTTTATTTTCTTGACCAAAACCTTCATAGGGTTGACACACAAAACTTTTTCACTAGAACCTTGCTCTTTTTCTCGGCCGATCGATGAATGACTGATGATTGTCTCGTACAAAACAACACTCAAAAGGCTGTAAGTACAACCTGGAAAACGGTAAATTCCTTCACAAAGGCCTTATTTAGTCCAATTACTTGCCATGTTCTTTCCAAAGTTACTTGTAAATATATATTAAAACCAAAAGAATAAACTCTTTTTGGGCCTCGTTTCAAATTTGACTGTAGACTTTCAAGGCATTTGTTTTGAAGAAAACGGCTTTGTTGTAAAAGTCTTTTATTACTCGCAAACTTTGTTCTTTTGAGACCCAGAGGACTTCAATTTCAGTTGTCAACAGCTTTGTTGTTCCAATTTTCCAAAAGACGTAATTAATTTGTCTTAAGGTCAACAAATTTTCAAAGGAAACAGAAGAATTTAGCTGAAAATTCGACCATGGGATGAGAGAACGTGACTTGGCCTGTCAGAAAATTAAAACTTGCTGAATCAGTTTGTGCGTATTATCCAATCAAAAATCGTCCTGCTGGTCACGTTGAATAACGTAACGTCACGCGACAATAAAATACTTTCAGAAAATCCCGTTTTGGGGTAAAACTGAACTCAGATATTTTACTCGTCAACTTGTATTTTGGAAGCTCGTCTGCGTGACTCTAAAAAATCCAGCCATATTACATACACAACTGTCTTATAAGATATATATATACACCTATTTCAAAAAAGGTTGTCGTACGAGAGGTCTCAAGCTTACGCGATAAGACCGAAAAGGGGTATGAGTAGTAGGTACAAAAAATCACTCTTTTTCAGGTTTGGTCTTGATTTTAGCATCAGCAAGTGAAGTTCTTTAGTGTTTAAGGTCAAGGCAAGCTATTTTGAGTTGTCCTATTGCTGATTTGTGTGGTTTTATAGCTTTAGTAATTTCTACCCATACTCCCTTTCGGGTGAGTCTCGTAAGCTTTTGCCGACAACATTAATTGAAATAGGTATATATCACTTTTATTGAACAGTTATTTACCAAAAATCCAATTGCAATCGCATTTTGTAGCCCAAAAATATAAATTGATCCCTCAAATATTTGTCCTTCTTTATGTATAGTCAGATACTGAAGAGAGCCCTCCTGTTCAAAGTACTCCTTGTACTGGTGTAGAGTCATCCATTGGCAGTATCTTTGTACCACCAAACAACGCTACTGATAACACTATAACCTCTGAAGATGCAGAAAGCTTAGATGTACCCTTAGAACACTTGAATGAATTTTTGAGAAGTAGAAGTATAAGCCCAATAAGAGCTACCCTTAAAACTCCATGGGATGACGCAAGTGAAAGGACAAAGCGCCGTCACATGCGCAAAGCCGAGCAAGCTTTCTCAGCTGTACTAAGTGAAGTGGCTCCAAATGAGCCAGATCGTCTGTGGAACACAATAGCGTCGACATCGAAAGCAAAGCAAAGGTTATTTCCAACAGATGAAGAAGATGACATTGGTCATACTGACGACGCTCTCTTGGAAGCTATGGTAACTTGCTATCTCAATGCTAACGAGTGGCATACTCAAAGGCAAATATTATCTTACATAGCCGACAAAGTCAGCTACGCAAAGCTTTGTCGCTGGATACCAGACTTAACCAGGTATCGCTACACAGCTGCTAGGCAACATATTCTGCAGTATGGTAGAGGGATGCCTGTACCGCATAACCAGATAAGAGCAAGAATTCCATTAGACAAGCTGTCCCACTTTTTGGACTTCATAACAAGTCCTCACATCATCCAGGACATTCCATTTGGAGGTAAAACAATTACGCTATCGAATAAAGAAGTTATCCAAGTTCCAAACGTTGTAAGAAATATGATTCCAGAACGCATAGTGCAACAATACCAAGCCTATTCGAAAGAATCACAGTTTACCCCTTTGAGCCGTAGCACTTTACTTCGGATTTTGGAAGTTTGCTCTGCATCAACAAGAAAGTCACTGCAAGGCCTCGATTACATAAGCTCGGCAGGTGCCGAAGCCTTTGATCAACTGGAAAAAGTGTTAGACCGGCTGGGAGAAAGGGGAATGGAAATGACTCAAGTGAAACAGCACAAAGAATCACTTAAAATAGCAAAACGCTATCTAAAAACTGACTATAAGGTAAGCCCCTGATCTTTTTCGTCTATTCTTCATCAATCACTGTGCAATCAACTCTCGCTCTAGCGGACACCCTCGGCACCGTCATTTAGAGTCCGTAATAGTGAGAGTTCGTTGGCGCAAAGTAAACTGTTATGAGTTGTGAATTTGAATATAAAGCGCTTCTTCTACTGCAGTGTTACAAATGGTTCTTTTATGCAGAGAAATATAAATTATCAGCTGAGTTTTCATGCGAACAAACTTTAGACAACATCCCTTAGGCAGCTACCTAAGCTTAAAATTTTGGGTGGTCATTTACCTGAGGTTCGCATCTACGGACATTGTTTTGATTTGTTACATCTCTACTGGACGCAGTACGATGACACACTTACAGCGAAAATCGTTGTATCGCAACCTCCAACGTCGGTAAGATTTTGGTCTTTTCTGATCCTTCCATCATTCTTGGGGGCGGAGCTTTCACAAACTCGTTCAGTGATTGGTTCATATTAAAGAAGCTCCGCCCCAAAACTGATTGACGGCTCAGAAAAACCCAAAGTCAAAACAAATTTTGTAATTTGCTGGTCGCGATGCAACGATTTTGGCTGTAAACACGTTTGTCCTTAGTAATAAATGTATGGGTCATGTTATATATCTTAAACGGAGTTTTCTGAACTAAGACCCCTTTGATGTTCATCACTTTTCAAAATTTGCTAAAAAAACGACTTGATAAGCCCCCTTTTTAAGGTGGCCCGTACCTATTGATTTGTTTGTTGGGCATGAATTTCAATCGCGTCTTTTTACATCAAAACCCTGCCCGATTTCTGAGAAATTTGCAGCCATTTGTCTACAAGCCTTGAAATTTGTACCGGTAATTATTTTTCTGCGAATTAGATCAAATACTTTGAGATATCAGACGATTATTAAAAGTAGCTTTTTGAGAAAAATTGGTCATAAATCCAAAATTCCAAGGTGATTTTTTTTTCTATTTCGTTAATCAAGTAAAAAGGCATAGAAGACTACATACAACATGTATCGCGCCAATTTAATCCTTAGAAGTTGCGATACAAAATTTGCGCTGCCTGTTACGACGCGAAATTATGTAGTCAAAACTACTGCCCAAATCTCAACAAAATTTCCAAAACAGTGAGAACCATATCTGCTATAAGAAAGACAAATACCTATTGTAACTTTCAAATTTCAAGGCTTGTAGACAAATGGCTGCAAATTTCTCAGAAATCGGACAAGGTTTTGATGTAAAAAGACGCGATTAAAATTTATGTCTGACAAACAAATCAATAGGTACGGGCCACCTTAGGCTGCCTCACTTCATGTAAAAAAACTCTAATTTTTTGTAACTGCAGAGGCCTGAAAGGAATTGTACAAGTATATGGTTCTTCTTGACTTGTCGTCTAAGAGAACATTAGAAAACAGGAACCAAGCCCTGATTACTGCTAAAAATAATTTACCTTATGTAAGCTGACATGCCTCGTATGTATCTGAGCTAGCTCAGATTTTTTCGAGTCTTTATTTGACACTTGAAGTAGCATACATTCATTACTAACATCTTTCCGAGTGACAATTCCATTCATATCTTTATTCTTGTTTTTCTTATACATAGTTACATGTGTCAAAGTCATCAAGCGTACCAGATCACTGTAGAGCTTTCGCACTGAGCGATCCCAAAGATACTGATTACCAGGTCCATTGCTCTCACGACCATGATGCTTGCTGTGATCAGTGTGATCTTGTTGTTACTGTGATTGAGGAAATCGAAGATGTTTTCCAACATTTAGATGATGGAGTATCTGTTACTGAAGACATCTTGGAACTTAGAGAAGAACTCCTCTTTATAATAAGGAAGGCAAGGGACGACATCATGGCATGGAAGTCTCACCTCTTGAGGTCAATCAACCAAGATGAAGCAAGATTAGACATAATAAATTCACTTGATAACACCTCGGTGCTTTTGGTCCAGGATTGGGCGATGAAATTTTTACCTAGAAAGTATAGAGAGAGCCAAAGTGATTGGTTTGGCAAGAGAGGGATCCCATGGCACGTTACAGTAGCCATTCGAAAAGGACAGGATGACGACATGCAGATGCTTACTTTTGTTAATGTTTTCCAGAGCTGTGTTCAAGATAGCTGCACAGTAATTGCTGTTATGTCAGATGTGCTAGAACAGTTGAAGAAATCACTGCCACAGCTGAAATACGTATATTATTGGTCAGACAATGCTGGCTGTTACCACTGTGGTTCTACTATAGTGGGAGCCAAGCTCGCTAGCCAGATTCATGGAGTCACTGTAAAACGTATGGACTTTTGTGATCCACAAGGGGGGAAAGGTGCAGTGTGATAGGAAAGCAGCCACAGTCAAGTCACACATGAAGATTCATCTTAATTCTGGGAACAATATCGAAACTGCTATGGACATGAAAGATGCCATACTTTCATCTGGTGGAATACCAGCCTTAGAGGTAACCGTTTCAGGACCTCCATCAGATGCAGGATCAATGACCAATGTCAAATTGGAAGGTGTGAGTTTAATTTCAAACATGGAATATGTGGCGGAGGGAAGCTTGCGCGTCTGGAGGGCTTACGATATTGGGCCTGGAAAGTTGATTCCATGGTCAAAGATAAATATTCCAACCACCGCAAAAGTACCAAATTTAACAGCTATCGAAAGAGGACCTATTGAGAGCCACGCCTGCTTCGCGTCAATCAAATCCAGAAGAAAAAGAACTACTTTACCACAGCAACACCAAGAAGAAGATGATTCCGATGAAGATGATGACGATGAAGATGATGACGAAGAATATGCAGCTACCTATGAATCAGATAATTCCACTGGCAAATTGTTTACATGCCCCGAGCAAGGCTGCGTCAAACGTTACCAGCGTTATTCCTCTCTTCAACACCACCTTGATTGTGGGAAACACAAGTTTGCTCCTGAACGTCAAAATCTTCTAGATAAAGCAGCACTTGGGTATGCAAAGAGGTTAGAAGAACAAGCTGGTGCAGTCCCAAAATTGCCACACTTTTCTAAAGTACACGTTGAAGCACGCTGCTCGTCTCTGTCGGCTGGTTGGGCTTTAAAGTCTTCACAGGCTGGGAGGAAAAGATTCAGCGCTAATCAGAAGAGCTACCTCACAAACAAGTTCAATCTTGGGGAAACAACAGGACGCAAAGCCAATCCTGATGATGTCGCAAAAGACATGATGAGGGCTAGAGATGTCGATGGAAATAGGATGTTTAGAAGTGATGAATTCTTGACTGCACGACAGATTGCAAGCTTTTTTTCTCGTTTGGCAGCCAAACAACGGCGTATACAAGATACCACTGACTCTGAGCGGAGTGAAGACGAAGACAACGCAGAACTGGAAAATGAAATACAAGAGATGCAGGATAAAGTGATTCAAGAAGTGGCCTTGGAACATCCAATGGTGTATGACTGTTACAATATTTGTGATCTCATAGCCACTTCCAAGTTGTCCAAATTGAGCGTATCCATGCTTCAGTTAATATGCAAGAATTTCGACATTGACACGTGCGACATACAAGTAAAAAGGAAGAAGCCATACTTGGACAAACTAACCGACCTTTATCAAGCCTGTTCTTGTCAGCAGTAGAACAAAATGTCTGCCCTCGTAGCATGATATCGAGATTAACGATACACAGGAAACCCAACGGGTGTTATTGTCTCATATTGTTTGTACTAAAGAATGGAACTTTACGGCTCTAATGGTGTGAACAAAACTGCACTGCAGCTGGCTGATAAACTGAGCAAAATATACTGAATTGCATTGAACGATCAGAAATGTAGACAATTTCGTAATCTCAGTTGTAGTGAGACTGAGGTCTTCAATTAACAAAGGTTCGTCTAATTATTTTTTTCAGTGAACATTTTTGTTCACAACTGTTCATCATGCACAATTGATTAATAGTAGCGCGGTATGCCTTTCATCAGACTTTAATTTTAATTATTGGCCAATTTTCAGATGAGTGAATAACCTTGTTTTGATCATGGGACTATTTAATTCAATTTGGTTCCTTGTTGTTTTCGATTTACATAGCATAATAAATTGTAAATGAAATAATGGAATAGTTCAAGTGTCAGGTAACTCGTCCCTGTATAAAGCGATAACATTGCTTACATCGAGCCATCATTTGCCCAAAAATCCTCCTACTGGATAACTGTAAAAATAATCAAAATCGACCGCAATTCGATCTTTATAACGAAACGACGGCAAGCAAACTAATTACCGACATTCCAAACATGTCACGCAATCTGAGTTTTTTTACTCAAATAATAGTTTATTATTTATACCGCTTCCAAAATTATGATATAAAATTACAATAGTGCCAACGAGAAGGTACATTCGGGAATCAAAATTAAAGTCAAAAAGTTTTGTTTATTTTCATGGCGCACATCACGATCGTATGTTTACCAGAAGGGCCTAATTAGTCGCTGATCGCTTTTCAGATAATAAATGAATACATTCTCAAATCAATCCAATTTTCGTTAGCTATTATTTTTTCTGCTCTAACCAGGATCCTTTCTGGTTCGATATTTTTAAGGGGTGATAGAATAACGAACACAAAATGCATTTATTTGACAGATATTTTAGAGTCTTGTTGCCATGGCAACGATAAAATTACATCAAAATTGGCAAATTTCGGGCGACAGTTTTGAAGCTCTGGTTGAATAACCCAAATCAGTTCTCAAGTATGATCCAAAACAATCTTAGAAGAGGCCAGAGAAGGATTATGAAGTAAATTGGAGATATGGCACATGCTCAAAAAACTATTTGAAGTTTGGTCCTAAATCTGTATGTCAAAATTATGCTTTCTTCACAAATATTTTTTTCCATTTTTTGATTTAGTTAATAACAAGCTAATGAGTCCTAGCAATCAAGACACTTATCCTCACTTGGTTTCTGATGCAAAAAGACTGGTAGTTAGGTTTTTAATTAAGAACGAGACAAGTTATAAGTCATGGTTTTCCTGTCTAATTTTTTGTCGATTTCAGGCCTGGGAGTCTAAAAACACTTATTCGCGTTTTTCTTCACAATGAAGTTACCTCAGAGCACCAAAATCGCAACAAAGTATTCCCTCACGGAGGGCTTTCGAAAAAATGGAAAATCAGACAAATCGATTTTTCCGACTCTGGCCAGATATTTCGGATTTTGCTTGACGGCTAGAAAAATTCTCTCTTAAGAATCGAATTTTAGAATCGATATTAAGTAAACCCCGTTGAGGGAAGTGCGGGCAAAGTACAGGGATTTGACCGAGCTGAAATTTTTAGTCAAAATCTCGAGGGTGGGGAAACAAACACAGATCAAATAAGCTTAATATTTATTAATATTTATGGGTTTCAGGACCCAGAAAATGATCAAATGCCCGACCGGGGGGACTGCAAACGCTTTCAAATCCTTGTACTTTCCCCGCACTCCCTCACCCCCCACAGGGTTTACTTTGATAGGTAGAGTAAGGTAGGTTAGAGTAACTTGGGTTGTAAGTATCGATTATCATTGATTTCCGATATTAAGCAATCGTAATCAAGTGATTAATATTGATTAATTCTATTAGTTTCCAGTGATCAATTTTTATCAATTGGTATGGCCGGGTAAAGTACTAGACATTAGCATTTTTTGGTAAAATTGGTTGTCCATGGGGATAGTAGGTACTGCAGACAAATTTTAAGTGCATGAAGTAATAGTGTTTAGTGCTGCTAATTTTCACTGCACATAGTAGTTACTGTTACTGTTACTGTTACTAACTTAAAGATTGCAGGCAAAAAAATGTAAGCTTTGTGACCAGCTTCAATCAATTAAGTGTGTAGACACTTTTTTTGTGGAGTCTTTTAAATTGTTTATGGTACATTTTTTTTGAGTACTATTTCTCAGCTTTCCATTTTAATACCATTTCACTAGTCTAGTTTTTCAGTCACTAAATGTTTTTATTTATAGTGGTCCACACCATTTAATAGCACTGGCTAGGTTACAGTGTGTCAGTTTAAGACAGTAATGTCACTAGATTTTATTCTTAATTCTAGATCTAGTGATCCACACTTACTAATATTTATTACCTATGTACTAGATTTAATAGTCAGAGTGTCTGAGTTATTTTGAGGCATGCTAATTTTGAGACAGCATGTACTTATTTTGTTATTAGTTTTTAGTCAGTCACTTAATATTGTAGCACCTTAATTTAATATTGTGCTACTACTTTTTCATCAGCATGAACATTACTTATTTCTAGTGGTTGACACCAATTGTTAGTGCTTGCATGCACTTAAATCATTGTTTTACTTTTTTTAGTGTTGTATTTATACATGTAATTGACGTGATAGTTTTACATTTTAATGATTTCTCAGGACAGTAAGTTTATCCCCCTCTATCCTGATCATGGAGTTATAGGGTATGGCCACAATTGCCCAACTCAAATAAACAAGCCAATGACTTTCATTGATTTTCATGGTGAGTAAACTTGCAAGCTAATATTGTATATATTCTGAGGTATTATCAGTTTTAGTATTAAAATCATTTTGAGATTATTTCATTTCATTATTGCAGCCTAAAATAATTACCTATTGACTGGGCTTTGGAACATTTGTTAGTTTCTGTTGTGAGATTAAACATTAGTGACCCATACAGCATGCATATATGGCAAAAAAACACAATTAGTACTTAATAATGAATAGAACTGATGGTAAATCTTTTAATGTTACTCTCACTTTACTTTTATTTGAGGGTGTCAACATGCAAAGTATATGGAGGTTTGCAGCTGCGAAACTGTTGCAGAGACTCTTCTTCGCCTAAACTTTTGGCCTGGTTCACCAGAGAAACCAACTGTAGCATTCCATATGAGCCTGATAAAACTATGTGAAAAGTTTTTTCTACAGTGTCATGTTTCTTTGTTCCACTTTGCAGAGGTTCTGAGGACATTAAAATCTCAACTCCATCCCACTTTTGTAAGTTATATGGTTGTTGCATTGAATGTGGTCTGTCATTTCAAAAGTACCTTTAGTTAATAGCAATTCTGACAATGTGTAGAGTTGATCATTCTTAGCTATATCCTTAATTTTATTGTTTCTTTGTAATCAATAAAGAATTCAGAGTCTTGATAGTAATACCAACAAAAGCCTCTGTAGGTGTTACAAAGTGATTAATTTTGTGATGATAATTTTAGTGCTTCCAACCACTGGGGCAATAAGCGTTAGGGCCAGAGTTGATATGACTGTGTTCAGAATACTGGGATTAAATTTTTGAGCCTGATAAAACATCGTCATTTTGCAGGTAATATCCATTTACAGCATACTAAATTATGGATGTTTCGAAGAATATAGGTACATTGTATGGCCACAAAAAATCTAGTCAATATTGAAAACTAGACGCACCAAGTGCGTTCACTCGGGCTACAGCACGTACTGATTCGAAAGTGTGATTTTCAGTGATTACCACAGGTAGCCCAAGTAGTTTTAATCCAGTCGTGGACTAGCACGAATGGATATTTAAAAAGGCTGAAGTGCATGTAAATCGGTTGTGCGATTGGTTTGGTTGTTAAAGACAAATTTAGGTTGCATCTCTTCAAGAGATCTTGATAATAATATTCATAATAATATGACAGCTCGAAGCTCAAAACTGTGACCAGTGTTAATGTATTCGCACACTTTTGTCTCGCTATATCCATCTATTAGTGCTTAGATAAGAGATAAGATGAGAGAATCTCAGATGCTGATTGGTCTTTCAAAAGAAGGCGAACATCATACTTTTGGGCTTTGCGCTGTAAGCATTTTTAAAGTGCTTATACAAATCTGCTCCAAGCGCTATTAAAATGAACATTACATGTGAGATGACATATCTGATTACAAGAGTTTGTGGCCTCATGCCAAAAATTGTACTTTTTCTTCTTGTTCATTTTGGAAACTTTAGCTAGTTTCCCTCAGCCGTTGTTAGGGTCGTCACAAAAGCAATTTCTACCGAAGAGGGACAACCCCAATAATGGCTGTGCAGCAGACTATGGGGTAAAGCGGGGGCACAGGAAGCCCAATAAAAATATTTAAAATTTCATAAGTTCATATTTTCATTATCCCTTCTCGCCCGCTGTCTCTCTCATATCAGTCTTTGAAAAAACATTCTCTGAATTGTTGATGGTTTACTTGGGGCAGGGAAAACGTCAAAATACAGACTGTGCATGGCAATCCTAATTTGAATCATGAATTCATATATTGCTGTATGAAGTTTTATAATAAAAATCAAAAAGAAATGCAATCCAGATATTTATTGCAGTTGTGATCAAACATTTTATTTAACAAAATATGAAAGTTATACACAACATCTTATAGTCAAAAAAACGGAAGCAATGATGAGAACTGGTTAGTTAAAATTGTCTAAAAAATACTAACAACTCAACGGATAGAGAGATAACTACGAAACAATGTTGTAAAGTTCTTATACTTAGAGGTGAAAAACTGAGGGATACTAACTATTGATCTCTGAAATTTACTTCCTTCACGGCTTTGGTTTCCTTGTGATAGTCAAAAAAACGGAAGGAATGATGAGAACTGGTTAGCTAAAATTGTCTATAAATAATACAAATACAAACAACTCAACGGATAGAGAGATAACTACGAAACAATGTTATAAAGTTCTTATACTTAGAGGTGAAAAACCGAGGGATACTAACTATTGATCTCTGAAATGTACTTCCTTCACGGCTTTGGTTCCCTTGTGATATCGAAGTGTCATTTGTGGCAACGACAGCAAAACTCTGTAGATATCGTCATCCGCACTATCCATTGTGACTTGAACAGCTGGGTGGTGGTCGTCGTTATACTTGTCCAGCATAATTTGAATGGAGTCTTCATAGTACCCATAGAGATGGAGGGTCTTCATCGTTCACAATGATCTTAAGTTGAACGGAACAGCCATGCTGACAGTCGTTTGATCTCTGCACTGCATCACAATTATCACACTTAGCAATATCTTCGTTCAGGAGTTCCGTCAATGCTTTACTGCAGTTGAGACATTTGACCCAAGTTCTGATGTTCTCTGCCATGAGGACGCTGGTAACGTTGACATCTTTTTCATGAGTGGACAGGTCAGCAACTTCGTCTTCGGTGAGCTAAGGAGAGTAAAGATTTTTGTTAGATTGGAAATGATAGTGACGTTTACAAATTATCGCGTCGAGGATGACCATAAAAATTTTGAGAATAAACTTACGTGTGGGAAATCCAGGTCAAGAGGTTGAAAGTCTGTACTAGGAGAAGTGGACAGGTTTGTGTTTCCTAGGTATGTTTTGACTTTAAGGTTGGTGATAGTGTAACACTCTCCATTGTTTGTGGTTTCAATCTGATTGCCCCATAAGGTGAGGAGAAACGAACCAGTGTCGTCAATGACTATGCAGTTCTCCAGGCAATTTCGGACTTGGCCGTCGACCATTTGCACTTCTTTGATGGGGCAATTACTTTTGTAAAATGTGGCTTTAATAGTCACCATCTGGCCACTCTGGATGTCCTGCAACTGGCTGATTGGGAAGTGGAGTGATGCGTTGTGGTCTTCCGTCATTTGGACGTAGTCAAAAGGGACTTCACGGATACTTGCCTTTTCCAATTTTGATCTATATAAACAAAAAATAAAGTAGATAAATGATACGTCATGTTTCTGAAAAGAAAATACTATGTTCATGAATACCTACCTTTTACTGAAGTAAATGTCATCATCATCAGAAGTCGAGGATCAGCGTAGATTTTTAAATTTTACGGCAGTTTGTGAGTCTTCAAATGACTTGACAGTCTTATGCATGTTGGTGTCAAAGCAGACAGCTTTTCTATATGAGTTGTCTTTGGTTTGTACGTTGAAAAAATATTTTTCTTATCTTTAGAGCATTTGGTAGGAGATACGTTCTGTATATATCCCTTAAGCTGTTCCATTGCGACTTCTCCAATTATAGTTAACGCAAGTCTAGGAAGAGTGAAATATTGCAGCAGTTCGGATTGCACGTGCACAGCTTTTATATGAGGGAGAAGGATCGAAATGCACCAATCATGAAAGGAGAGAAATATTATCAACCAATCAAACAGAGGGTTGTAGAGGGGGCGTGGCCTAATAGGATCACTATAAAAAGGAATTATATGCGAACCGCTGAGGAACAAGGAGAGTTCTCTGTAGAGTGAGCTTTGTCAAGCATTTTATAAAATACTACTGAAGTCAAATATTTCCATTAAATACTACTAGTAGTTCGTAATCCTGTCGTTTTTTTATAACATAAGTTCATTTGTCCTTATAAGATCATAAAAATAAACAACCGGAGAATGGTTGTGGATTGATTACCAGTCGGGACCACCAGCTTAATAGTATCTACTTTTTCATTGGATGGGTTTTTGCAAAGAAATTGTTCAAAGCAAGTTTTGATTTTTGATTTTTTTTTTGAGAACTTGAAAGATATGTTTTACACCCCCAATTTCAAAATTACGCGACCTAGTGGCGATGGCTTGTCTGGATGTTAAGCTTCTGTGAATCAAATTGTAACGACTAGAATTTGTAAAATGTTACCTTTTTTAAATTCAGAAACAAAACAAACTTGAATTTATTGACAGAACATTTAGTATTTTCAGACTTTTGATGTAAATTTGAGCTTGCTTTAGGGATAACGAATAGTCGGAGATTTGATTGACGGTAGTCAAAACACTTTTAAAAAAAGGCATTCAAGTGTCGTCTACAAAGGTTGCATAATTTTGAAAATAGGGTTTGCAAAGGGGTTATTGGGGGCCCTGTTTATTGGCTGATTTTAATTGCGAACGTCTGAGAAAACAAACAAATACTTTTTGGATTTGGGCCTGGTACTTGTTGTTGACAAATGGAGGCGGCCATTTTGAAATAAGGAAAGCATTTTCAGGCCCCATAAGGCCGAATTGCAAACGTTCCAGTCATAATGTGTAGATCTGAGCCCTATAAATTATAAGGTATTTCTATAATGCTTTTTGTATAAAATAGTTTACAGGGCATTCTTGTTTGTTGTTAGCGATTTGTTAAAATTTATTGAGTTTTAAGACTTAAGCTTACATTTTAAGAGTGACCGTCTATAAATAGCGACTTAGGTACCTTGAGGTCAAAAATGAAAACTTTTACCAAAAGATAGGTCCAGGTGAGTAGTCTTCGAAACAGAATGTTTTATTTCGGTTGCAGTCATATTTTAGGAAAAATCTGGGTTTTTTCGATCCCGTGGCTATTTGGCAGCTTTTTTGATGTTTCCAACCCTATACCAAAATACACGTTCTTTTTCATTAAAATAGGAAACACATTCATTCATCGATATTGATCCTTAAAGCAGTCATACTAAAGAATACCCTGGTAACTTTTTTACTGTTTGATCTTCAAAATAGAAGAGTTGGTAGATTTTCAAATAACTTCATTTTGAGCAAAGTTTTTCGGTGTCGCAGAAATTGACCGAAATTAGTAGCGAATATCTTCAATGTTACATCGAATTTTTCAAAAAGGAGACAATTTAATGTTAGAGCAATGATTCTTCTCTAAGAAGATGCAAAAACATTTTGGGGCAATTCAAACTAGAAAATTTTGTAAGTAGTTAAGTGACACAATGTCTGAGACAAAAATTCCCCTCATTTGCATATTGTTAAATCAACAACACGACAAGATATTCCATTTAATATTTAGACGACATTGAACTATTGTCAATGTCTGTCAAACAAGACTCAGAAATAAAGTACCCAGTAATAAAGTATCAGAAACACTACTGAAATGGGTCCATGGGAGAAGGAATTGCACAAACCACTCCAAAGAAGCTCAGCCGCAAATTTGCCGTTCAGTTGACCTCTGATTGTTTCGGAATGTCACACTCAGGTCTGTAGAACCGTAGAACTAAACGTTTCGCGGTTTTACAATCAGATATTTTAGTATACCAGGGTTCATTTTTGGAACAGTCTTCTGAGCAAGGAAACGAATACTTGAAAGAAGGCAAGGAAGAGGGTCATAAGTGGATTGCGTTACATGCATACCAACAGGAAGCCCAAATTAAGCTAAGGCTACAGGTGTTCGACTAGGTGTACAAACGATTGATACTAGTACCATACTAATTTATTCTTAAGTTATATTGACCCAGTCCGTCTTTGTCAATGCACAGGTGGGTACATTAGAACTATTTTGATTTTCCAGATCTTTCTGGAAATGTCAAGTATTTTTACTAATAATTTGCAGTCAGATGTTTGCCGATGGCCTCGTTTAGCTTCTCGCTACATGTTGGAGGTTCATGCGGATCAAGTACTTCGAATTCAACTATTCTAGAATGTATATCATTGGAAAAGTGTACAAAAGATATAAGAGCCCACTTGAGAACATGCAATGTAAGGGATCTCACCATAAAGACTGAAGCACAGTTACTGCTGGCAAGAGCAGGTAATTGAAAACATGGCTTCGTTTAGTTCATTATATATGATGTATATTTATGACGCCAGTGCAATTATCTTACGGCGATCTCTTTTCTATATATTTGTGTTTGTCTTTTTTGTCTTCATACATTCATCCTTCGATTCCTGCACTTTCGTCTTTTTGGCGTTTACCACCGTGTGTATAATTATACGCACCAGCCAGACTAAAGTCTCGATTGGGATTTGGTAAATAGGCTTCCGGGAAGCCAGCAAAGTGTACAGACATTGTCATGATATAAAGAAACTCCGCCTCTGTCTGGATTTTTGGTAGCCTATTGACCAACTTTAGTGTGGCGGGATGCGCAGTTTTGCACACGGTGGTAAGGAAATTATAATTAATCAGTTAGAATTATTCTTGAGTTTCTTTATTTAGTTTAATTTATGATTTTTGCTATCCCCACTCTCTCACTTTCTTCTTTCCTTCTTCCTTTAATTCATTTCTCTCTCTTCTTTTCCCTCGGCTTTCTTTAATTGTGCTATTCTACTTATCCCTGATCCTAGCTCTTTTTTTGTTCTCTTTCGACCCATTTCAATTCTTTCCTTTTGTCCGAATAGGTCCTTTTTTGAGCCACATGTGAATAACGCTAGCGCTTTTGTGTTATTTAGGTTTATTTAACGTGCAAAATGAAGTACAAACGATGACAATCTGCCCACGGCATAGGGATGTGTTTGGCGTTCGATGGTCATGTAACAAAAGAAAGTGTGTCGTCCCTGTTGGGGTAGCTTCACACAAAAAACCTGTTAAAGGTGATCGTGGGATAACAGCTGCTCAATCTAAAGTAATGTTTGATTTGATAAACCACCTCATTCCTGTTGGATCACGTAAGTATTTCATATAACGTACTTAAGCTCAAATGTAAAAGTAACTAATAATAGTTTTACTGCAGATTCCATAATAATAATATTTGCTTACAAACATTTTTCCCATTTCAGCCATATGCAGAAGTTGCCGTGCTCAATTACAAGCGTTAAAAACACGTCCGAGTTTAGTTTCGGACACTTGTATTCAGCAGGATGATGCGTCACCACAAATTCTTCATCAAACCCCGAAGATGACCACTCCTTCCTTTAGGATTTCACCACCATCGCCTTCATCAAGTAGTTCTGATGAAAGTGACGTACGTAACAGTGTATAAAAATTTATTAACCTTATGGAGTCTGAGGTCATGTTTACACTTTAATCAACAATACCCATTTGGTATTCTACTATATGACACAGGCTTTATATTTTTTACTATCTTTCAACTAATTTAAGGGGCATTTCGTTTGAGTTCACCCTGTAAATAGTAATATTATTATCAACTTGTTATCCTATTGTCGACATCCTTAATTTTCTTAATTTGCAGAAGATCACAGACATTCAACCTGAATTAAGTTATGAATTGAGCAGACTAACTGTGGTCGACGATGATCCTTCTGCTGTTTTCACATCAGAAGTGACTACTACTAGTACTGAACCAGAATCACGCCAAAAAGCGAGCCCTAAAACAGTGGCCAGTTGCAGAAGGGCCTTGAATCAGTTTTTAGACAGCTGCGGTGAAAAAACCTATGTACCTCCCCATGGTCAGCTTTTGAAACCTTTTCATGATCTGAAGCCAGAAAGGAAAATTACCTACGTGGAGCGCGCTAGCACAGCTATCACTGCTGTCCTGAATGTTATTGTCCCAGAGGATGGAGGCAGTTTATGGCATGCTGTTCAAACTTCAAAGCGTGTCGAAAAAGCACTGGGAGTGACAGACCACACACCAGCTGAGAAAAAGTACCTGGAAGCCCTTGCTGAGACTTACCACCACGCGACAACATGGGACACACGTAGGCAAATTCTCGCCATAATGGCCGATCTTGTTTCATTTCGAGAATTGCAGAGGTTTATTCCTGGTCTAACTGAATTTCGTTTCAAGGCAGCGAGGAGACACATACTTCAATACGGACGTGGAGTGGCCTTACGAGTCCGCGAATGAGGGTTAGCGAAACGCAACTTGATCACTTCTTGACGTTCATTACTAGTTCCCTGATTGTACAGGATTTACCATTCGGACAGCGCAAACTGAAGTTGTCCACTGGAGAAGTCATAGAAGCTCCTAACGTTATTCGCAGTATAATACCTCAGCGAATAATAGATCAATACACAGCGTACTGTAAAGAAGAAGGCGTAACACCCCTGAGTCATTCCACAATGTGGCGCATCCTGACAGTTTGCTCTGCGACAGTACGAAAATCATTACAAGGATTAGATTAGGCACCTTAAGCAACAGGCGTTTTCGGGACGGCGACGTCTACCGGAAACGGCACATTTCTTTTCAGACACTACTGCGCATGTGCAAGGCGTCGTGACCTTGACGTTGAGAACGTGAAAACGTGGGGTTTGGCGTTGTGGAGACAACGTGAGTATTATTTTGATGATTTTTACCACTTAATGCTTGAAATTTTGTATAACAATTAAGACCTGGTTTCGATTGATTCGTATACAATAATTTTAGTTGCAAATGAAAGCCAAGAACTATTTTAATGTTTGTTTTTTTAACCTTTCATGATGTCTGATTTGGTAGCTTGTCGACATCGATGTCTTCACTGGCATTCGATCATTTACTTTTCAGTTAATTTTCGTTATTCTTATCAATGAACAACAATTTGAATGGTATTTTTTGAATTCTGGGATAGCGGATGAAGGTACAGATCCAGAATATGTCAAAAACAATAAAAAGTAGTAAGCTTAAGAGGAGATTTTTTTCAATGACGAGCAATAATGGCGAAAAGCGCCAAAAACTAGACCTTCGTGCGAGTTTTAATCAAAATTTTCGTTCTGGATTAACACTCAAATCCTTTTTCTACCGGTTAAAAACTGATGTACCAAGATAAAATACCTGTTTAAAACGGATTTTTGAATTGTACAAAGACTTTTTCTTGACGTTGTGTTGGGATTAAGCTTTTTCAAGCTGAATACAAAGAAAACATACAGCAAATGAGCAAATGAAGGCCTAAACCTCATTTTCGATCCAAATTTTCATTTTGGATTAACACTTTGATTCAACTTTTATCGGCCAAAACTACTTACAAACAACTTAAACTTTCTGACAGAAATGATTTTAATTCTGTACAACAGCTATTCTTAAACTCAGGAGTTTTTGTCGTTCACTGCTCGAACTTGAAAAAAATCCCAATTCTATAAACTTAAGCTTAAAGGACTATAAAGAGTGCGAGTACATACATGTATTATGTTTATATACGTCGTTTGGCCATTTTATTTATCTCGAGAAATTCTATAGTTTTTCTTCTTTAATAAACCTTTACAATTTGTACGTGTTAACACTTTGAAGGCATTTTTGTAAATCACTGCAGTATTCACATGCTGGTATATTTTGCTATTCCTTGACTGAACTGTTTCCTTTGGTTTACCATTCACTGTGATATGTTTTTAAAACTCATAGATGGAGTGGTCAGAACCTAAAGAAATATTGTTGGCAAGAGAGATTCTTCTCATCGAGCCGTATAAATACAAAGCGGGAACGAAGGAGCGTGGATCCTCATGGACACAAATAGCAGAAAATTTGAATACCCATCCAGGATTTAAAGCAACTCAAAGAGGTGTGAGAGAACATTTTCAAATTCTAGAAAAAAAAGCAAAAAAGAGGAAACAGGCTATAGAAGCTGGAACAGGGATATCTCCAGAAGATTCCGAGCTTGACTTAGCTATGGAGGATATTCTAGAAAAGCAGGAAGCAGCAGAAGAAGAGCTTCAACTGCAGAGTGAAAACAAAAACAAAAAAGTAGAAAAAGATAAAGAAACTGCTGAAACCATGAGAAAGATCTCCATGGAAACACTTAGTTCAACTAAGAGAAGAAAATCAGATTCAGAAGAACCAGAAGACTCTTCACAAAGAAATCAGAAAAAGAGAAGAACTGGAAGTGAAACAGTTCAGTTTTTAAAAGAGCAGTCTGAGAAAGAGTTTGAGCTCAAAAGAGAAGAGTTGGAAGCAAGGAAAAATGAACAAACACTTCAACAGCAGATGATTTCCATGCTTCAGCAGCAGCAGCAACAAGATAAGCAACAGAACATGTACCAGCAGCAGCAAATGCAGCAACAATTCCAACAGATGCAGACCATGTTCATGGAATTTCAAAGACAGCAAGCACAGCTAATGGCATCCTTGTTTCAAAAGCTGACAGAGCATAAGTAACATTTAAATCTTTCAGCAAACTCAACAAGCCATTGTATTCTACATCTACCATGTTTTTATTGTTGTATTATGTTAATGTTATTGTGTTCACATTGTTTAATCTATAATAAAGTTGTACATTTTTATCAGCAAACTTTATATTTTACAGTTTTTCATTAGTCCTTGAAACAGAGTACATTAATTTAGGTGTAATGGTGGAGTGAAAACAAATAACAGAATGGAATTAGGATGTAGTAAACTAAAATGTGTTGTACTGGTTAATCAAAACCACTCTAGAACCAAGTGAAACCTTTACTTAACCATTATCTGTTTACAATCAAGTAACTCTGTTTCATTAAATCTTGTTTTGAAATAATTGTGATGAACACAAAATCCAACTGTAATTCTGAGTCAAGCAAAATAGTCATAGATATCTGGAGGATCCAGTTCAAAAAATGTTGATGTAGTGTTTCCATATAAGCATGTGATAGCATTCCTGAGTAATGCAGAAACTACATACATCTTCCCTACTGAACTTAATCCAATTTTCAAGTTCTTTTTAAAATCTAGAAACTTGAAATCATTAATCACATCTCCAAAAAGCCACTCCACTGAACAGCGAACAGTGCTCATTGATCGGTTGAAATCCTGCATTTGTTGAGTAAGAACAGCATTTCTAAAAGGGGCTTGAAGATGTACCCTAAGTGGGTAGGCGGGGTCACCATATAGGCATAAGGGATTGCCATTTGGATCAAAAGAAATTCTTGTAAGCTCATTGTAAACTCCTGAATCAGCCAACATACCACTGTCGTGTTTTTTCCCCTCTAAATGATATAATAGAGATGAAGTTAAGAAAAGTTTCAAATCACTGTCTAAAATTGTTAGCATTAGGTATTTATTTTTAAACTGTCATTATTTTTATCTTACCTACTGGACCATATAAGTTGGCAATTAATCCATCTGGTGTTGCAATTGCTTGGAACTTTAAGGCATGAAGTCGTTTATGCCCATTGTATACAATTCGTTGATTTTGAAGTGGACGGCAAATGGGGCGAACAGTTCCATCGATGAATCCCCAGCAATTGTTTAGGGCTGCGCCCTTTTGATGAATTGCATCAGCGTATGTACGCAGAGAAGCTCGAGAGAGGAAGGGCTGGTTAAAGTCTCTGAGTCGATGGCCATGTTCATCGTAAATCCAGTCAAGAACGGTGTTTGTCATCATGCTTATTTCTGGAATAGATCTGCCAAATCTTGGTATCATGTCGCTATAACGACACGGATATGCTAGTCGTTTGAGTAACAGACATAAACCTTCCATTCCTCCACAAACTGATCGTTGAGAACAGTGAAAATTTTGTGGAAGATCTAGGACATCTACTAACACTTGCAAGTCGCTCTTCTGGACACGAAATTCTGCTACACATTCTTCCTCGCTGAAGTTGTCAAGAGAAAATTCATCGTAGATACTGTAAGGAAAATCTGGATTTTTTGACGTGTTTAGATCGTAAAGAACTGCACATTCGTTGGCTTTTATGAGTCCTTTCGTGTAAGAGTACAGGAGTAAATCACGCGTTTCTTTAAAGCTCGCCATAATGCATTTCCAAAACTACGAAACTATTTGTATACAAATCAAATTTGCCGCCAAAATTTTGTGGGGCGCGCGCGTTGTCGTGCTCTTTGCTTAAGTACGACGACCCGGCGACGTACGTCCGTTCTCTTCCCAGTCTTCTATCGGTCACCACGTTGCCGTCGCCGCCGAAAACGCCTGTTGCTTAAGGTGCCTATTATCTGGCAGCCAACGGGGCAAAGGCGTTCGACGATTTAGGAGAATTGGTAAAAAAGCTGGCAAACAACAAAGATCGAGGACGAGAGTGGTCAGCACTCTGTCAGAGTGAGTTAAAGAAAGGGAAGCAATACATTAAGGGGGACTTTAAGGTAAAGGCTGTTAATGAGATCTATTTACCATGGGGTTATTGGTAGTAGATCGAATGATACTATTAATAGTGATACAACAAAGGAAATGTAGGATCATTTATTCAAAAACCCGAAGTGCATCTATTCTATTCCCCCACAGCACGTTGTACGGCATTCAAAGTGGACTTATCTAAGACAAGTTTAAAGAAGGAAACATGACATTGTCTGATGATATCTTTCATTACTTCATTTTCAGGCCCATATCAACGAAACATCTAATGTGGCAGATCATTGCTGTACACATGCACTAGGTGACCCTCTAGAGAAAGATCTCAGAACTAAATGCAGCCATGAACACGACTACACATGCTCATCGTGCGAATCTCTTTCTGCTGTTCTGTGCATCATCGAAGGAGCTTTACCAACTGGCACCACGAGTTGTAACACTGCTCAGGACGAGTGTGATGATATGATCTTCACATTCAAACAAGCAAAGTCATCCATAATCGCTTGGAAGGCCCACCAACTGCGGTCCATTCGACAAGACCAGTCCCGTTTGGATGTCCTGCACGACCTAAAGGAGAATGAAGTGTTGATAACGCAAGATTGGGCAATGAAGTTCTTGCCCCTCAGATACCGTGAAACCCAAGCCGACTGGTTCGGTAAAAGGGGCATCAGTTGGCATATCAGTGTAGCAGTGAAGAAAGGTAGTGACGGAAACCTTCAACATCAAGCTTTCCTACACATTGTTAAACACTGTTCCCAAGACACCAGTGTTGTTGTAAGTCTTCTAGAACACACCTTGCGTTGTTTGCACAATGAGCATCCTGAGATCAACACAGCTTATTTACGTCAAGACAACACAGGTTGTTATCACAGTGCAGGAATGGTTATGGCATGTCATCTGATGGAAGCCTCAACAGGAGTAAAGATAAGAAGAGTGGATTTTAGCGACCCACAGGGGGGCAAAGGGCCCTGTGACAGAAAAGCAGCAACAATAAAAGCCCACGTCCGTTGCTTTGTCAATGAAGGAAATGATGTTTTAACTGGAGAAAATTTAAGAGATGCAGTGCTGTCTGACGGAGGAGTAAGAGGTGTGAGGGTCACAATGGTTGATGGCTCCAAAATTAAGCCTCTGCCACAAGTTAAATGGGAGGGCATAAGCTCCTTGAATAATTTTCTTTACGCAGAAACGTCTGTTACTGCTTGGAAAGCATACAAAATTGGTACGGGAAAGAAATTCCTTTGGTCCCAGCTCCAAGGTACACCATTTGAAGTAACGCACCTTTTTAATGAATGTGTGACAGTCTGTGTTGATATGCCTTGCGCAACTCCACGTTTTGATTGAAAACTTTATAAAAAGATGTATTTTTGACCTGATTTAGAGCTAAATCATCGAACTTATTGAGTCTTGCTTTTTTATCACTTTGCATGTTATGGTGCACGATTATTGCACTTATTAGTTTATCAATAAAGATCATTATTATTATTGGATGAGACGTAAGCTTTACATGCGCTTATTCATTTGCCCAAATGCTCTTAATCTTGCTGATACATTAGGCTTGTGCTTAGTAGTATACATTGTATGTTATGATGCAGCTCCATACCAACTATTATCCAGACCTCTTTTAGCACTGGTGACTTTGCCAACATTTCTAGTGGGTCCCGTCAGAGACTACCTAAAGACAACGTGCCCATCGTTACCGGAACAGATGGGGCAGAAACAGAAGAGCCAGACACACAGGGACGTTTCTGCTGCCCCACAGATGGCTGCGTGAAAGCGTTCCAGAGGCACAGCTCACTCGAAAATCACCTTATGTATGGACGATGCAATGTAGTTGTTGAGCGGCAAAGTTTATTCGACAAAGCGATCACGATGTATCGGAATAAACTTTCTGAAGGGCCTAAATTACAACCCATTCTTACAAGTTCAAAAGAGCATACTACCTCTAAAGGTCCTGCACTTTTACAAGGCTGGGCCCTGATAAGCTCCAAGAAGGCAACCAGGTTTAATGACCGTCAGAAAAGTTATCTTAATGAAAAGTTCAAGATTGGACAAGTAACTGGTCACAAGCTTGACCCACACGACGTGGCTCGTGATATGAGGTATGCGAAGACTGAGTCTGGCGACCGGAGGTTTCAAGTCGAGGAATTCCTCACGTCCCAACAAGTACAGTCGTATTTTTCGTGGGCCTCAGCCAAACTCAAGCGTGGTCAAGAGCAAGGCCAAGATGAGGTCGCTGAGCTGGATCAAGCGGCTGCGGAAGAAGAAACCAACTACTTGACCACCAAGACGTCAGTCATGAATAGTATACAGCTTACGCATCCCATTGTCTACGATACCTATAACCTGTGTAATTTGGTAGCATCAGGAGGACTCAAGAAGCTAAGCGTCTCAATGCTACGTTCAATATGTGACTATTATGATATTGACGTCAGTGATGTTTCACGCTCTCGAAAGGCACCATACATCAAGCTTATCAGGAACAATCTGGTTGACACATGTAGTTGTAATGTAGTGTGCTAACATGGGAGTGAACACATTTAAAACGTGCAAAAGCGCAAATCCAATTTCTAAACAAAATTAGAAAATCCCTTGTTGCATGTTTATTATATTATCTAAAAATTAACAAAATATCGATCCGGTGCTGGACTTTTTCTATAGAATCGATAGTCTTCAAATAGCAATGGCATTGCCATATCAAATGAAACACTTGCTAAATATACAGAGTTTTTTTTTAACAGTCTTGAAATAGTTTCTAATACTTGTCATCACTGCTCGATTGGATAGTCCAGGACGCATTCAGGTTTGTTTTATGGCTAAAAATATCACAGATTCTTAGCTTTTAAAAGTAATTATATCGTAATGTATCAGTCATTTCTAAGACCGCCCATCGTATCTCTGACCCAGACGAAATGTACAGAATAAAGCAACGTTTAAACTAGTTTTCCTAAGAAATGAAATCCTGGTGCTGTAGACCGCTGACCAAAGCTATGTAGCGAGTCAACAATCGTCCAATGCCCGCCTGGTTGGGCTTCGGTCGGGCAGGCCATAAGTCAAATGCGCGAGATGTGCTCGATGATCAATGAGTTTGCATGAATCGCATCACATTTTGTTTTTACAAGGAAGGCATAAAACCAGAACATAAATATCAAAAACCGCTAAATGTGTATTTTGCCTAATGAATAGATTAAAAATAATGCCGACAAACAATTTTCTGTTGCTGTATTCGTTTGTTTTACTTGTCCTCTTTGTTTGAATATGCAAATGAGGGGAATTTTTTGCCATGTTGTTGATTTAACAATATGCAAATGAGGGGAATTTTTGTCTCAGACATTGTGTCACTTAACTACTTACAAAATTTTCTAGTTTGAATTGCCCCAAAATGTTTTTGCATCTTCTTAGAGAAGAATCTTTGCTCTAACATTAAATTGTCTCCTTTTTGAAAAATTCGATGTAACATTGAAGATATTCGCTACTAATTTCGGTCAATTTCTGTGACACCAAAAACTTTGCTCAAAATGAAGTTATTCGAAAATCTACCAACTCTTCTATTTTGAAGATCAAACAGTAAAAAAGTTACCAGGGTATTCTTTAGTATGATTGCTTTAAGGATCAATATCGATGAATGAATGTGTTTCCTATTTTAATGAAAAAGAACGTGTATTTTGGTGTAGGGTCGGAAACATCAAAAAAGCCGCCAAATAGCCACGGGATCGAAAAAACCCAGATTTTTCCTAAAATATGACTGCAACCGAAATAAAACATTCTGTTTCGAAGACTACTCACCTGGACCTATCTTTTGGTAAAAGTTTTCATTTTTGACCTCAAGGTACCTAAGTCGCTATTTATAGACGGTCGCTCTTAAGCTTAAGCTTATATGAAGTCAACTCACAATATTTAATGTTTTTTTACATTTACATGACAGTGGCCAGTTAAGTTACATGTAATTCATATAATTCTTACATTTCAATTTCGAATTTAAAACTAAGCTTATTTCACTGAAATATTTCAAATTTGAAATATTTCGTAGTTACATGTAAGCTACATTGTATGTCACTGTTTATAAGGGGTCAAGAAACCATAGCTTGCAAGACCTAACCAAATACATTTTGTCTAAACTGCTGATAGGTGTAACTATTTGAAAAGAACATCAATGATATTGATGTGTAGTGAAAAGGGAGACCGCTGGTAGGGTAAGTAATGACTGTGGTGTTGCAATTTATATTATCCCATAAGATATTACTTGAATCATCAAGCTATAGCATTACTTGAAGATCACATCTTACTAATTGATTATAATCACATCGTAATTATTCTAATATAAAGGTTAGCACTCAGTTTACCATAGATGTATTGTTCCAATAATTATAAATGCAGTACAATAAATGTATAATAAATATTATTATACATTGTCTTTGAAGGTGGCACCTGTTGGTTTGCCGTGATAATTTGACAATGATGATTGGTTTGCCATAGATATTAGCATGTAGTCAAAGTATCCAGTTGTACTGAAAGGCCACCTCTTGGTTTGCCATAGATATATTTAGTATTTAGTCAAAGTATCCATTGTACTTAAAGGCCACCTCTTGGTTTGTCATAGATACATTTAGCATGTAGTCAAAGTATCCATTGTACTTAAAGGCCACCTCTTGGTTTGTCATAGATATATTTAGCATGTAGTCAAAGTATCCATTGTACTTAAAGGCCACCTCTTGGTTTGTCATAGATACATTTAGCATGTAGTCAAAGTATCCATTGTACTTAAAGGCCACCTCTTGGTTTGCCATAGATATATTTAGCATGTAGTCAAAGTATCCATTGTACTTAAGGTGGATCAATACAGTTATTATCTGACCATACCTCTCATTTTCTTTGGTCGTTTTTGTACTCATAATATATACTTAGCAACTTGATTTGTGGACCAAGTATTGAGTTAAGATTGAAGTTTAGAATAACACCAATCTCAGCGTGATCAACGTTGCCTAGGCAACGATAAACTAATGTCAACAAAATTAGTTTTTACTAAATATCTCGATAATCTGACCTAAGCTCTAGAAACGACAAACATTCTGTTAAACTTCATGAAAATGCACACCAATTTCACCATGTTTCGGGGCAATCAATATGTTTGATTTTTAGTTATTCGATAGGATTTTGCATCCGTGGTCAATTAGCTTCATTTGACATTCCAAAACTTTAAAGCCAAATTTAAAATGTTTTAAACGAAATTAAATGCCAACAATTGCTCTCTAAAACGTATTTGCCAGTGCTCTATCCTTGGGATAAATGCTGAATTGATTCACGCATTATTAACAGAGATATTTATTTTCGTGTTTATGCATATGTGTTGAGTATTTTTAGCTAATATTTACATTAACACAGTTCCCCAAATATCTCCCAAATTCAAATGTATATTCGCTGGATATTGTGCATGCATACTTTTCAACGTAATGACAATAATATTTAATTTTATTTTTGGTCATTGAACAACGCGAATATTTTTTAAATGAGCGATAAACTTTTCCTTCAAAAAAACGCCATAATCAAGGCGACATGCTGATCATTTGCAAAAACCGATTGTTGCTGAGGGGACTTGTTGTCACCTGATACTAGGACAAATATAAACCAGTATTCTACATCTATTTACTGTGAAAGTATAGGGATAATAATAATAATACGGAATTTAATTTAATAATAATAATAATGGCAACTTTATTTGCTTATGAATACAGTTGTAAATCTCACTACGTATAGGCAATAAACAACTGGCTACTTGAATTAATACATGAGTAATATATATAAATGTATATTTACAAGGAATCAAATTAAATGGAAAAAAAAAAAAAGTTAGGATTTTAATAGTTCTGGGCCATTCCAAATCTTATTTCTGCAGCAAAATATATAATATGTTGCTCTAATGGCAAGATTTATCATTTTTCTAATAATATAGAGTTGTTGTTTTTTATCAATGTCATTCATCATGTCCAGGAAGGTCAATTCGGACTTGTGTTGATTGTTAGACATGTGAAAGTCAAAGTAACATCCCAAGTAACTTGTGTTGATTGTTAGACATGTGAAAGTCAAAGTAGCTTCCCAAGTGTCACGTAGCGTTGATGTGTGGGGAGAGTATTACTCTTCTACGGAGAGATGACTTTTTGTTCCCTTTTATTGTTGTCCTTTTCTTTACAATTTCTACTCTTCTGTTGTTCTCTCTTCTTGTCCTTCTTTCTTGTTCTTCTGTGTTCTGAGCTCTTCTTCTGTCTTCTCTCTGTGTTCTGCGCTCTGTGTGTGTGCTGTGTGTTCTGTGTGTTCTGAAACTCTTCTTCTGTCTTCTCTGTGTGTTCTGTGCTCTCTGTGTGTGCTGTGTGTTCTGTGTGTTCTGTGTGTATTAAACTATGCTATGCCAGCATTTTTTTTAACCTTAATTATCATAATCCTTGACGTCAAGTCCTGCGTGACATGACGTCAATTCCAAGCGTTCTGATTGGTTGCTAGGCCCGGTGAATAATAATGAACTAGTTCCCAATTCCCGAGGAGGAATTGGAATTCTGTTAAAATTCTCTTATTCACCGTTCCTAGATTTAAATAAAAACTGAACTGTCGTTACATTAAAATACAATCTACTAGTTGCCGGTATAAAATTCTACTAGCAAACGAAATATAGAGAATCTGATGAGTGCTAAAGTTGGGATGTTGGTCGCTTACGAACAGCGCCCAACTATGAATTAATATATTAAATCCCAGCTGCATCCAACAGATCCTCCATTATCTACTATATTTATCTCAAAATAATTTCTCGTAACAAACATAAGCCTAATTACTAACTTATCCTTTCTAAGTACCGAAACATCCATCAGCATTTCGGATAACGACCAAAATGCTGACAGCGCGGTTCCTTAAACTCAATTCTAAAACTTATCTTTGCCATTAAGATGCAACATTTCTGTCGGATCCGGATTTCTATCTACTAATTCCCTAGACTTTCTGGTACCAAGGCCTTTGCCGATCGTCAAATATTTCCTGATTATTTTTCTATTTTGATTATTTATGATTTTCTTAGTGTCACGTCCACTTACATTTATTTTCTCATTACACAAGTAACGAAATGACTCGCCCAGTACGTTTGACACAGGGAACAAGGACTCCATTTATAAACACTTTAGGCAAATATTGGACAGATTTTGTACACGGTTTCTTAACACAAAAAGTAATACATTTGTTATCCCTTATTATCATGTCAGACCATTGACACCAGATTATGAAACGATTAATTATGTGCTGATCTTCAGATTCTTGGCCACTTATGACGGCGGCTTCGTCAGCGAACTGAAACCAGTGGATGGGATTCAAGAACTTGAGGGAAAACCAAATTGACGATACTTTTCAGATTTGATGTGCTGGAGAAACGTATTGAAGCAAAGGTTAAAAAGAAGAGGGCTTAGGCAGTCACCTTGAAGTACACCACGTCCAATAGACACAATAAGGAGTACGAAAATCATTGGTAACTATTGAGGTTTTAAAATCAGTATACAGACTTTTGACCAGAAATTTGATATGATCAGGAATGTGGTGGTAATCAAGAACAGCTTGAATCAAGTTGTGATGAACTTCACCAAAGGCTTCTTGATGTCAAGCAATGTAATGACCAGAGAACGTTGCTTTATGCGAGCTTTGTTAACGATGTCAACGATTTGAGCTGTATGCTCAAAAGCTCAGGAGAGACCGGGGGTAAACCCTTTTCGAATTTCATGTTCAACATAGCTATTGGCAGCAAGGAAGTTAAAAATGGCATTACGAAGACACGACGTTAAAACTTTCAAGGGAACCGATTGTAGGGTAATAGGACGAAAATTAGCAAGGTCATTGGTGTTTCCTTTTTTATGGATAAGGATTCTGCAGGCTTTTTTCCACTCGCTTGGGACAGATCCAGTTAACCACGCTGTACGGATGATTTCAGATAAATATGTAATATAATAATAATAATAATAATAATGGAAACTTTATTTAATTTTTTTTTTTGCCCAATACATACAAATGTAAATCTCACTAATGCATAGGTAATTTACAATTGGCTACTTGAATCTTATATTTGTATTAGTATTGAAAATAATGAACATGGAAAGGGAGGGAAAAAATTTTTTTTTTAATATTTGATAGGGTAAACGTTATTACTAATCATGAGCTAATATCAGTCAATCATACTACAGTCTCATTAATTCCGGATTGTCCCAATCTTTATTTCTTCTACAGAAAATGTAATAGGTGGCCCTTATCGCAATTTCTGTTATCTTTTTCATTATATATCTTTGGTTTTGTTTTTCGAGACCTAGATCTTCTAGCATGGAGACGAAGTTAGCTGATTCATTGGAAAATACTCCAAGAGCGCTGACAGACAGATTTATGAAAATTACTTTCTTGAAGTTACCACGTTGATTTTTAATAGTTTCTTTATATTTAGCTCGCTTGCGGTTAACGTTATTCCTTAAGTTTGACTCATGACCAACAGTTAGTTCTAGGACATAAAGGCAGTTACAAGCAGATATAAGTAGATCAGGTCGACAGCTATCTCCTGTTAGGATAGAGGGGCTCTTGAAATTAGGTAAATCGGCATAGAGAGAGGAATTACTGATGGATTGGAATGATCTGGCTAGGAAGAAGACTATGGAATCATGTCTCCAGGTGAAACGCCCTTGATCAAGGTAGGTTTTGCATCCTGCGACCACATGTAGGAGGGATTCAGGCATGAGACAGAAGGTGCAGTCAGAGCTTGGTGTTATTCCCCATCTTACTAAGTTCTTTCGGGTAGGCAGGGTATTGTTTATGTAGCGAATGGTGAAGTTGTAGATGTTCTTGGGAAGTTTGGATTGAACTGACGACCAAATGCTGTTTATCTTAGGCAAGGAGTATTTGATGACGTTAGAAAAGAAGTGGCCTTGGGAAATAAGATGGTTTTGAAGCCTATCCTCATGAATAGCATGAAAGTCCTTGATGACATCTTTGGTGGATTTATATACATCATACTGAACATTCGTATGGGTACTGGATGACTTCCAAAGTTCTTTCACAGATTCATTAGGAGACTTCTTCAGGGCATTTCTCAGGACTGTTTGGCACTGGGTAAATTTAACGGAAGGGGGACAGATGTTTAGACCAAATTTATTGCAGGGGAGAAATATGTTACTAAGTGTTCCACATACTGGGAGCTCTAGCCATTTACGGACATAGGTGAACACCATGGAGTCAAGGTTTTCATGGACCCAGGTTTTTGATAGATCCGCAACAGTGAAGTGCCAGGATATTTTAGGAAGCACGTAGCGACTGTACAGGAGAAGTTTATTCTTAGGATGTAGAGGTTTCTGATCTATGTTAGACATCAATTCATCGATTATGGAGGTCATTTCAGATTTATGTTTTTGGTTGGACATATCGAAGTCGAAGTATCTTCCCAAGTAACAAAAAGAGTCATTAATTTGGACGCGAGGAACTACCTCGTGGTTGATCAAGAGTTTAGGTAGATACTGTACCGACTTAGAGATGCATTTCTTGATGCCAAATGTTGAACATTTATCAACCCTGATAATCATGTCTGCCCATTGACACCAGATTGAAAAGCGGTTAAGTAGGTGCTGATTTTCATTCTCTTGGCTACTAATCACTGCTGCGTCGTCGGCAAATTGAAACCAGTGGATGGGATTTAAGAACTGGCAAGTGCTTTTAAGTGAGAAACCAAATTGACGATATTTATCTGATTTGATGTGCTGAAGGAAGGTATTGAAACACATGTTGAAGAGGAGAGGACTTAAACAGTCACCCTGGAGAACTCCACGGCCAACAGTGATGAAGGGAGTACGGTAATCAGATGTGATGATAGATGTCTTGAAATCAGTGTACAGGCTTTGCACAAGAGTTTTGATGTGGTCGGGGATGTGATGATAACCAAGAACAGATTGAATAAGATTATGGTGCACTTCGCCAAAAGCATTTTTAAGATCAAGTAGGGTGATGACTAGAGATCGTTGTTTGATCCTTGCTTTGTTAATGATATTGGCCATCTGAGCAGTGTGTTCTAAAGTGCCGGACATACCAGGAGTGAACCCTTTCTGGATGTCATGTTCGATGAGCTTATTCGTCTTGAGAAAAGAGAAGATTGCGTTACGAAGACACGATGTAAATACTTTTAAGGGGATTGATTCTAGAGTTATTGGTCTGAAGTTGGAAGGAATGTTTGTATCACCTTTTTTATGAATGAGGATTGTGCAGGCTTTTTTCCAAGTAGAAGGAACATCTCCGGAAGACCAAACTTGGTGTATAATATCAGTGAGGTATGATCTTAAGAAAGGACAGCGTTTAAAACATATGATGGAAAGCTGGTCAAGAGGACATGGGCTACCCGAGGATTTCATTTTACGGATAACATGTGTTACTTGATCATAGGTTGGAGGATCAATGTTGAAAGGAACTACAGGATTCGGTAGATGTGGAATCCAGCTTGGAATAATGAACAGCTTACGTGGATTCACCGAAATGAAAGTTTTGCGAAAATAAGATGTAGTACATTCAGCCATGCCAAAGGTAGGAAGAACGGTGACATTTTTATTGAAGATCTTTTTTATGTATTCCCAAAAGTTTTTAGTGATGAATTTATCATGGTCGATGTTATCATTTTTGGAGTTTGACTCAGCTGTTCCAGAGTCATGTTTACGTAGCTTGTCACGCAACAAACGAGAGACATATTTTGTTTCATTCAGGTCACTAAATGTAGATTTTAGATTTTTTAGGGCTTTCTTTAAATGATTAACTGAATGATCCTTGTATTTATTTATGAAGCTGTTGTCAGGAGCGTGTTGATCAACCTGGCCATAATTTTCCGCGAAATAGACGTAAATGACATCATTTAGGAGCTGAATGTTTGAATTTATGTCTTGACCTCTGATTGGCTGTTTTGAATGAAGTGCAGATTTGCAAAATGCGTTTGCCGTTGACCATTCCTCATCATTATTTGGAAGATTTATTCCTTTTTTAAGATCTGGAGAATTTTTGTCATTTTCCAAACCATTAATTAAATTTTCAGCTGTTTCAGGCAGATCGTTTGCACAATTATTATTGAGTTGCTCATCTATGTCAGTAAGCAAATTGTCATCCAGGCCAAGTACCACGCGACAGCTACGCTGATGCATTTTAAGACCTCGGAGTCCCTTACAGTTTTTACCACAGCAACATTTAACAATGCCACTGTTAGAAATACTGTTAGTAGTGTGGATTACCGGCTGAGGAGGTCGTACTGAATAAGGATCTTGACCATTTGGAGGTTGAGATAGTCGTTGTTTACATCGCCATAAATGTCGCCCCAGAGAAACGAACTCCGCACCACAGAATGAACAAACGGTGCACAACAACAATAACACAATAATACTTGCACGAATCATGATCCGTGTACTACGAGTGCTTAATCAATATCGATATAGTGAAAATAACTGACGATTCAAGTAAGAAAATAGCAATAAAACTGACTACACGTACAGAGCACGTTTGCACGCCATCTCTGCTCAATGCAATAATGATAATGAGTCACTAACATAGTCTAAGAAAAAAAATTATCTCCAGTTGCAACACTGGGTACTCCACTACTGGAGAAAGAGAAAAAAATTGAAATTAACATTTCTTTGTATTGTTCTCATCATGTCAATGTTTCTTCAAGTGATACAAAAATACTCTTTGTCAAAGTATAACTTTTATTTTGACTGTAAACAAACCAATGGCAAACTGTGTGAGTGTATTGATGGATGAAGATCCACTACCAGGCTGACTTAGTGTACTGTTGGTTGAAGATGTTCTGGCAGACTGTGTAGAAGTATTGATGGATGACGATCCACTAACAGGTTGACTTGATGTATTGTTGGTTGAAGATCTACAAAATAACTGTACATGTGTTGGTGTATTGATAGATGAAGATCCAGTAGCAGGCTGACTTGATGTACATGTATTGTTGGTTGAGGATCCACAAGCAGACTGTATTGGTGTGTTGAAACAAAATGAAAATGAAAATGAAAATAAAATAAAACCATAAAGATTGTGGGCCACATAAAGTTAGATGACACTCATTTCATGTCAGAAATCCAAACTGCAGGTAAGACTCATCTTAGCACTACTAAGCTGACAATTATGCGCTGTTTACAGCAAAAAATACTTTGATATAGCAGTACCTGTAATACCGACTGACTGCTGGCACTGGATATAGGAAGCTCTTCATCTTCTTCACTATCAGACTGTAAAGTAAGTTCTTTGTTAATTGTATTGTACCAACTAGACAATGGTCAGTTTGATAATCAATTTATATTACATCAAGTATAGACATTAAAGAAGCCCCAAAATTCCAAAATATAGCTTACCAAAGGTGCATATGTGATTCTTTCAAGGTACAATACTGTAAAGCAAGCAGAAATAAACCATTATTTTATTGGTAACATCATGTCTCGCTAGCAATATGAGCATAAGCACATAAAGCATTAATTTCAAAGCCTCGATTAAAAAAATGTACTACCCCTCACCCTAACCAATGTCAGTGAAAAATGCTTAAAGTGGGACGATGATGAAATTTCAAAATGACTTTAAACTTGGTTGAATTTAGCTATATGGCTCCTATAATCACACAGCAACATATTTTATTTATATTCAAATGAGAGAGTTCAAAATTATCAAGTATATTAACATCTGATGTGTATGCAAATGACATCATTTACTCAAACCCATTGTTCTCTTGGCTTTTAAAGCCAAGTTTCACGGTGATAATGAGCTTCAAATGCAGATTTTTTTGGAAAGTAATTCTTCATATGCATTTATTGCCATCATTGAGTTACTTCAACTAGGAATAATCCAATTCCTATTTTAACCGATTTTCACCATTCCCCTTTAAAATAGCTTCACTCTTACCTATCCAATCCCCTTCTGAAACTACATAAAGTCTGGATCGATTATAGGTCTTTTGGGTCAGGTTGGCAAACCCTTCAGGGGTAAAGTTTTCTTTCGATTTTGAAAGGTATTTCACCTCTGTCACTAAATCCGGGTATATCAATCAGAATTTCTTGATGCTTTCCAGTGTGGAATCCATTCTTATGAAAGCAGCAACTGCCATGTCTAAAATATTTTCTGGACACTGTTTTTTGAACTTCAAGATTAATTAGCATGGTTTGTCCAACTTTTTTTTGGTACTAGCTTCCTGACTGGGACCTTTTTCTTGGTATGTTTTAAATTCCACAAAGCCTATTGGAATCTGTGAAAGATAGAGCATTTAAAATGTTTATCTTTATATAAAAATTAATTAATTGATTAATTAATTAATTAATAATAACAATAACAATTCATTATAAATAACATATAACATAAGATTTTTTCTAGTAGTACCGTTAACATCAAAAGTTGGCTACATTAAAAAGATCCTCATTCTCTGCACCTCTGAATACATCCAAAACTCTTCCATCATGCATTCTTCCCAGGTAACCAGTAGATACAGATAGGTGGAGTTTAGAAGAATCCACAACTCCTTGCACAACATAACTGTGGAATTTTTTTGTTTGAAATAGTCATCTGCATTTTTCATCTGACACTAATCTTGTCATGCGCGGGATGTTTATAGAGCTCTGAACGTCATCAAAATATGCTTGGAATGATCGCTGACCACGCGATTGGAGTCTTTGTTATCTAGCTAAGTTGTCGTTGTTATTCAGATTTATCATACCCAGGGAATCCACTGAATCCTGCTTTGTATTCCAGCAAGGTCATGAACTGTTTAGTGATATTTCTCAGGAAAGACAATTTCGTCCAGTTCAGCGATGTGGTGTCCCGCTGGGAGCTTAGGTAATCTCAAGTCCATTGTTCATCGAACAATTGCAACATTACGATGCGAATTTGGCCGCCAATTAAATCTAATTTCCATCCCAATTCAAACTACAACTAAACTACATCGCAGTCAACTGCCCTCTAAAGTTCGCCTAGGCTTATGGAATGCTCAATCAATCAACAACAAGTCCGCTTTAATCTGTGATATTATTCACTCGAATAGATTGGATCTGTTAGCTTTAACAGAAACATGGACTTCGAAGAATGTAAACAACAACTTGATGACCGAAGTTCTGTATAACTTGAAAGACTTCACTGTCGTTGAACTCCCAAGAACATCTGGCAAAGGCGGTGGGATAGCCCTTTTGCTACGGAAAGCCATTACAATCTCTGTAAATTCCGACTTCCATCCTAAATCATTTGAACTGCTTGACATGTCAATGAAGTTCAAGGACTTCTGTTGCCGAATCATCATCGTTTATAGGCCTCCACCGTCACGCAAAAATAAGTTAACTGTTGGCATGTTTTTTGATGAGTTTTCCCAATTTATTGAATCAATAGCATCCACGAACGATTCTATCATTGTATGTGGAGACTTCAATTTCCATGTCGACGATGCCGCCAATCCTGATGCACTTCGATTTCTTGACATTCTGGAATCTTTTAACTTGAAACAGTTTGTAAGTGGTCGAACGCATAAACGTGGACACACGTTAGACCTGGTAATCACAAGATGTGATGACAGTCTGGTAGACAATGTTAGGATACTCCCGGATATTTACTCTGATCATTTTGCTATTACCTGTGAAGTAGAGTGTCCAAAGCCACCATTGTCTAAAGTACCTGTTACCTTTAGAGCGAAGAAAATCGAACCCTCACTGCTGCAGGCTACCATACTAGAATCACCTCTTTTGGATGTTGGTACTAATGACGTCGATCTCGAGAGTTTGGTACAATCATATAACTCTTCCCTTCAATCCATCTATAACTCCATGGCGCCTATCCAAAAGAAATGGATTAGACATCGACCCTGGGCCCCGTGGTTTTCTGATGATCTGAGACAAGCCAAAAAAGCGAAACGGCAAATGGAACGACGCTATAGGAAATCCAATCTGACAGTAGATAAAGAGCTCTATTCTGAGTCTTGTAATACATACAATTCTCTACTAGAATCCAGCAAACAATCGTACTACAAGAACAAGATCAACCAAATTGACTCTAAGAAATTGTTTAAATCAATCAACTCGATGTTCTATAAGAGAGTCCCACCTTTGCCATCGTATGATGTTCTAGATGTTTTGGTGGAAAAATTTAACGATTACTTTACTGAGAAGATAGATACAATCAGAAAACAGCTTCGACCATCTAGTGAACCACAACCTACAAGTACTTCGTCATCTACTCACAACCAACCATCTGATGTGTTCAATGAATTCCATCTTCCTGATGATTTATCAGTTGAATCTACTATCAAGTCGTTATCATCCAAAACATGTTCCCTGGATCCGCTTCCAACCCACCTGGTAAAGAGCTGCCAGCCTGTACTAATTAGTACCATAGCCAACATTGTCAAATCGTCCCTTTCAAGAGGAAAATTCCCATCAGGTCTGAAACTGTCCTACGTGCGGCCAGTTTTGAAAAAGGCTGATCTTGATAAAGAACTCTTCCAAAACTACAGACCAGTGGCTAACATCCCCTTCCTAAGTAAGATCATTGAAAAATCTGTCTCAACTCAAATCTACACGTATCTTGTGGGGAATAACCTTCTGCCATCCTTCCAATCTGCGTTTCGGTGTAACCATTCCACAGAAACAGCTTTGGTTCAAGTGACTAATGACATTCTGATGAGTCTTGATAACAAACAACAAGTTATCCTTATTTTATTGGATTTATCAGCCACGTTCGATACGTTGGATCATGTCATCCTTTTGGACAGACTTAGGAGTTATTTCAACATCTCTGGGAAAGTACTCGATTGGTTTCAGTCGTATTTACAAGGTAGAACTCAATCTGTAATTATTGGAGATACTGTATCATCCCCACGTAAACTGAAGTATGGCGTTCCACAGGGCTCAATATTGGGTCCTTTATTGTTTATTATGTACGTGGCCCCACTTCAAGATATCATCCTCAGTCACAACCTAAAATTTATGTTCTACGCAGATGACTCCCAACTATATATTTCTGTTAGTCTTTCGTTAATGCTTATGTGACCCCACATCTAGATTATTGTAACAGTGTATTAGTTGGCTTGCCTAAGAGTGAATTGGATAAGCTTCAGAGGCTCCAGAATATTGCAGCCCGATTGGTCAGTGGTGCACGTAAAAATGACCATATAACACCAATCTTAAAAGACCTCCATTGGTTGCCAGTAGAAAAGAGAATCCAATATAAGATCCTACTTCTTGTGTATAAGACCCTTCATGGCCTTGCTCCAGAGTACCTATCAAGTCTTATAACTAAACACAAGCCTACTAGACAACTATGTTCCTGTAACCGATCACTCCTTGTCATCCCCACTGTCAGAACAAGTACCTATGGTCATCGCACATTCTCCTATACAGCATCTAAATTATGGAATGATCTGCCTGAATCTATAAAAGCTTCACCTTCAGTGGCATCCTTTAAATCAAACATTAAGACATTTTTATTTAAAAAAACTTATTTTTCCCCATGACAATTAGCATAACTTATTTTATTTATTTATATTACTATAAATATCTCAATTTTATTCATGAAATTTAGCACAATTTATTTATCTACGGATTAATTACTTTTACTTATACACATATGTAAGCGCATTGAGCCATGTTAAATGCGCACTAAGTACATTAGTATTATTAATATTATTATTATTTCCTTTTATGAGTTTTTCATCGCCGTTGTGCGCTTGATCGAAGCAAGACGATATAAAGTTGCATTCCAATGTTCTCCTCTTCAAAGAGGTAAAATCTCTTTAGAAAGCCACACGATATCGCTAAAATTTCTGGTGAATCAAAATTTTGCTTTCTTTACGCAGGCTAGTTAGTAGTTAGTAGTCAGTAGTTCAGTTAAATCCACATATATATTTATGCATTCTCTATACATTTAATACAAGGCAAATTATGTGTCAGATATGTTCAGAAGACATTTTATATTTGGGCTTCCTGTGGCCTAAACGTTATAATTATTTTGGGTTCCCTGTGCCCTGAGCATGCGTAGTGTGAGTGAGACGAGTGTGCGGTGTGATCTGTAGTAGAGAAGAAGCACATGGTTTCAGTATGTAAAAGTTTTGGGAAGATTAAACGATTTTCGTAGTAAAAATGGCTTAGTTTACCATCTACTACACATTTTCTGGCGACCACGAAGGGACACTAAAGGATTCTCGGATTATCGTGGAATATTTATCGTTTATTTGGCCCGTTCATTGAAGGATTGTTCTGGATATTATCGTGGATTTTTCATTGTTTATTTGCCTTATTCATCGAAGGTTTATCGTGGAAATTATTGTGGAATTTTCATCGTTTATTTGACTTATTCACTGAAGGTTTATCGTGGAAATTGTGGAATTTTCATCGTTCATTTGACTTATTCATCGAAGGATTATCTTGGAAATTATCGTGGAATTTTCGTCGTTTATTTGACTCATTCATCGAAGGATTATCGTCGACATTATTGTGGAATTTCATCGTCTATTTGACTCATTTATCGAAGGATTATCGTGGAAATTATCGTGGAATTTCCATCGTTTATTTGATTCATTCATCGAAGGATTGTTGTGGATATTGTGGAGTATTACCCTGGAACACTCATCGTTTATTTGGCTTATTCGACGAAAAAATTATTGTGGATATTATCGTTTTGATCAAGGATATTCATCGCTGGATTATTTCAGTATACTACTTAACTTTCATGGTGAATTTCTCTTACTATTGAGTTAATATATCATCGCTTAAACATTATAATAATATGTCTGAGGACGAGTCTGACCCACCAGGTCCTAGCCACGAAGGAGAAAAGCAGAGAGTAATACTTGACCTTACTCGAAGAAAACGGAACGCCAAACGTAACACAACCAAAGCTAGACACAAGCTAGAGAGATTGCTAGCCAGCACACCGAAAACAGAAGATGAAGTACAGGAGATAGAACAACACATACAGTTTCTCTGGGACACTCTGGAAGAGGGCCAGGTCATATTAGATGACCTGACAAGCTGCTATCTGGATATTAAAGATCATGAAAGTCAAGTTCGAACTATGAATGAATCAGAGGAGTTTGAACTTGAATGCCAAAAGATCATAGAACAGGCACAAGCAATGATCATAGCTGGAGTATCATCTAAGGGATCTCCTGGTGAGCAAATGACACAAGAGGGTGAGTCAAATCCATCCAACCGATCACCTAATCAGCCACCGCAACAACGTGAGGAACAACATTCAGAAGAAACTGTAAATGAATCACCCAATAATAGTCACCAGATACCAGACCAAAGCACGGGATCTAAAGACAGTGTGTCATCGGGATCCCCTGATGATAAGTCTCCTGACATGGCATCCACTAACCAAGGACCTACAAATGGAAGCCTGAAAACTAGCAACAGTGAGAGTACAGTGATCAACAGAAAGCTCAAGCCACTGACAGTACCAATATTTGATGGCAATAAAGCCAGCTTCGAAGGCTTCTGGACCCTATTCGAGAGTCTGGTAGACCTATCAGAGGAACCTGTAAACATGAAGATGGCCCGGCTCAGGCAAAGCCTATCTGGAAATGCACTGGAGTCAATAAGGGGGCTTGGAGTGACCAAACCAGAGTATGAGGAAGCCAAAGAAATACTGAAATCGAAGTTTGGAGGGAGTAGAAGACAACTTCGTGCGTATCTAGATGAACTCGAAAAGATGGCACCACTTCGACAAACGGACATAAAGGGATTTGAGAAGTTTGCTGACCTCATGCGTGTCTCCGTTGTTAAACTACAAGCAGAAGGAAGGGAAGCTGAACTGGGTGACGGAACTTTCCACAGCATTCTAGTTAAGAAATTGACCGACTGTCAACTTGAAAGCTATACTAGGTGGATTACCGAGCATGCCAAAACCAGATCTGTTGTGAGCCTTAAAGAGTGGTTGAAAGAGGAAGTAGCAATTAGAGTCGAAGCAGAAGAGATGGCGCATGGCCAGTGAAATCTACTGAACCTAACCCTACGCAGAAAAATCGTAATGAAAAAAGTAAACCAAGATCCTTCTTCAATGCAGGACCTCAACCAAGGCGCAATCCTACAGAAGAAAAATCCAAGCCACCTTGTACATTCTGCAATGGTGTCAATCACGGCATATGGAATTGTAAAGCGTTCCAGCAAAAGTCAATCGAAGAACGTTGGAACCTTGCCAAAGAAAAGCGTCTGTGTTTCCGTTGTTTAGCAGCTGATCATCAAGGCAAAAACTGTCGTCGGTCTCAACCATGTAACATTAATGTATGTTGTAAACAGCCGTGTTCTAGATCTGTTCTCTTGTGTGTTCTTTATTCTTTATACCTACTCGGTGTACATGACCTTACATGAGGCACTCACATGTCACACACTCGCATACTACACTCACGTGTCTCACTCATGCTGTACTGCGCATGTCATTACATCCCTCTTTCTCTAATAAATGTTTGTAATGTTAACTCAACAATGTTTTTTTAAGTGTCTCTAATTAATTGTCTTGGAAACCATAGCGTTCTGGTGGTCGTACTACTCGTCCGCTTCTTGTGGTCATCTGGTGGTGACTGACTGGGTTTGCTGTGCTGTGGGGTTGTGGATCTGGTGAAATCTCTCTAGTTTCTGGCTTGGCTGCGTTGAGGGTACTAGGGACTTCTCTCACGTGTTGACGATTTCGTCTCAGATCTTTCCCTTGAGGTGTTGTTACTGTATAGGAACGAGGAAGACTTTCAATCTTTTCCTTTATTGTAGCTTGTTTCCACTTGAATGTTGTAGGGTCTTGGATAACAACTGGTTGACCAGGATGTAGATGTGGTAGTGGCCTGGAACTTCTGTCATAGTAGTGCTTTTGTTGTTGTTGTCTTTGTTGAAGTCTTTCAAGGACCTCGTCGCTTGTTCGATCTCTGTTGATCTTTCTTGGTAGGTTGTCTTGGATGGACCGTCCAAAAAGAAGTTCTGCTGGTGTTGGCAGCTTGTTATCTATTGGTGTTGCTCTCAGGCATAAGAGAGCTAAGTAAGGATCTGTGTTGGTCTTTTTTGCTTTCTTTAGGGTGTTCTTCACTGTCTTGACTTGAGACTCGATAAACCCGTTACTTCTGGGATAGTGAGGGGAGCTCGTGATATGTTGGAACTCGTATTCCTTTGCAAAATCTCTGAATGTTTGACCATCATATTGGGGACCATTGTCAGATCTAACAACTTTGGGAATTCCGTGTTCACTGAATATCTGTTTCAATAGTGTTACTACTGTTCTGCTATTGCTCTGTTGTTGAGGTATTTTCCTGACGAAGCTGTACTTGGAATAATAGTCAGCAACTATAAGGTAGTCTGATCCGTCTAGATGGAATAGATCAGTGCCAATAGTGTGCCATGCTCTAGGTGGCGTCTCCGTCGGTGTTAGTGGTTCTTTGGTTTGACTATTCTGTAGCTCTTGGCATGTCGCGCACGATCTGGTTGTTTCGTCTATGTCTCTGTTTATTCCTCTCCAGTACACTGATGTTCGTGCTCGAAGCTTTGTCTTTTCTGTACCTTGATGTGGTGAGTGAAGCTTTGCCAGGATTTCTTTGTGCATCTGTCTGGGTATGATGATGCGGTGACCTTTCATTAATACACCATCTTCAATTGTTATTTCATCTCGATACGACCAATAGTGTTTGGTTATCTCGGGTACTTGTTGTATTCTTTGTGGCCAGCCTACGTAGACTTGTTCTTTCAGTGCGACCAATTCAGGATCGGTATTTGTGTTCTTTGCAATCTTGTCTAGCGTGTTTTCACTGAACTGAGGTATGACTTCGTGGATTTCTACGTTAAGGTTTGGTATTGGTCCTCTCTTCTCGGGAGATAATCTTGAAAACGCATCTGCAAGCTTCAATTCTTTGCCAGGTTTGTATTTGATTACTATGTCATAGGGTTGCAGTCTAAGTAGCATTCTTTGAAGTCTTGGTGGAGCGGCCGTGAGATGCTTAAGATGAATGCTTTCTAACGGTTTGTGGTCTGATTCGACGATCACTCTGCGTCCGTATATGTATGTATGGAAACGTTCACAGCCATAGACGACTGCTAGTAATTCACGTTCAATATTTGCATATCTTGACTCCACATCGGTGAGAGCTTTACTGGCAAATGCGACTGGTTTGTTGTCTTGTAGTAGAACAGCTCCTAAGCCTTTCATTGATGCGTCGACTTGCAAGGTTGTTTCCTTTGCTGTGTTGAAGTAGGTCAGGGTTGTTTCGTCCACTGATGCTATCTTTTACTTTATCGAAAGACGCTTGATGTGAAGAGCTCCACTTGAATTCTTTCTTTTCCTTGAGGAGTTCTCGCAAAGGCGCTGTCTGGCTGCTCAGGTTTGGGATAAACGGGCCCATGTAGTTAACAAGTCCTAAGAAGGTTTGTAACTCTTGTCTGTTGGATGGTGGCTTGATCTGCTTCATTGCTGAGACTTTGTCTTGGTCTGGGCGGACTCCTTCTTGACCACAAATGATGCCATAGAACTTGATTTCCTTTTGCTTGATCACACATTTGTCGGGGTTTAATTTGAGTCCCCTTTTTATTGCATCGCTGGATCATTCCATACATGTTGTTGTCGTGGTCTTCGTCTGTTTTCCCGGAGATGACAATATCATCTGCAATTCCTACTACACCGGGGCATCCTTCGAAGGTCTGATCGATTTTCGTCTGAAACACATCCTGTGACATCTTCAACCCAAAAGGCATTCTATTGAACCTGTATCGCCCGAAGGGAGAATTAAAGGTAGTTAGATAGCTGGATTCCTTATCTAAGACAACATTCCAGTATCCGCATTTGGCATCAACAATGGAGAATGTCTTTGCTCCGCTCAGCCTGGGTAGTAACTCTTCCAATGTTGGGGTAACATGATGCTCTCGTAACAGAGCTCTGTTCAAGTCTTTTGCATCTTGGGATATTCGTAGCCGCCCATTTTACGCCGGTAGACCAAACTATTCACCCATGCTGTTAGTTCTCCTTCCTAGATTTTTGTGATGATGTTGTTCTTTTCCATGTCCTCTAGCTCTGCTTTGATGTCATCTTTCATACTTAGTAGTACCTTTCTTGGTGGATGGAGTACCGGTATAGTGGGGTCTAGTATGATCTTATACTCTCCTTTGAATCTTCTGATTCCATCGAAGCACTCTGGAAATTGCTTAAACTTTTCCGAGTCAGAAAAATGAGTGTATTTTCTGATATGAATCAGAATCTGTCCTTGAAATTCGTTAACGGTAGCATGGTAGCCTCGTGTGCCTAGCTTGAATAAAGTAGCCAAGGATTGCCCTTCAATAGTTGATATTAGTCCCCGGTCATTTCCTGGCTGAGTAGTCATAGAACAAGTATCTACCATGGCGTCCAGCATTTCGCTCAAGTCCGTGATGACTTTTTTCAATTCTTCAAACTCCTCGATAGTTAAAGCAATTCCATGTTTTGTTGGAAACTTTTCCGAGTCAGCGGGAAAATTAGTGTACATGTACTTTCGTATATGCACTCTGATCTGTCCTTGGAATTCGTTGACAGTAGCATGGTAGCCTCGTGTGCCTAGCTTGAATAAAGTAGCCATGTCTTCAATAACTTCGTTTCTTAAAACCAAAATGTTTTTAGGAATAAAATCAATCCCGCGCTCTATAAATCGATTGGTATAACAAAAGACTCGTTCAAACTTGCCCACAATGGGACGTCCCTGGGTCGCCATGGCAACAGAACAACACTGGCTTGTCAATTTATGCTAATGTTTTGATGAATAATTAATGTGCTCGTCTTTGGCTCGTCCTCGGCTCGTCCTTGGCTCGTCATTTTCCCGGCCTGTGCCATGCACATACTACTACTCATATCTTTTCCATTTGAAGGTTATCTTTTTGACCTGTGTGCATAGGGCATCCCATAAGTCCAACAAAATTCAAACCCAGTTGACACGGAAATCGGAATCTTCCCTTGATAAATTGATTCAGCATTATTCTCCTGATTTGCCAGAAGTAGTGCGCCACAAGAACTGGAGCTATGGAAGCGCTTCTGCCAAAGTTTTTTTATTTGATACATCTATCTTTTCACAAGACTCAATGATTAGATTTAATTCATTATCGAAGTTGTATGAAACGTGCATATTTTGTTTTCAGGGCCACTTGCTCTACCAAACCTAATATTTGCACAAGACCTTGAAGGCCTGCAAACAAAGCCATTACACCATTCTGTGTTTGATGATCACACCAGAGGCAAGTGCTACAGTGGAATGTAGCAACTACTCGCTATGCTTTGTAAAGAACCTCTATTGCAGCACAATGACAGAGGATCAATTAAATGCACCACTTCTGCTCTTCATCCACAAGGATATATTACACTGCAGTTGTAGAAATTTCCGCATCTCGAAACCAACAAAGGATGACATTCATCAATCCCATGAGTGATCAATGATATAGATTATAAATCTGATTTTTTATTAGTAAGATTCACTACAAGAGGTTTATCAAAATGTACTATACAGCAAAGCACTAGTATCCGTAATCACTTAGAATAGGTAGTGGCTCTTTGCTCTGGATGAATAAAACTTAGGAAATAAGTGTAAAGATATTGCTTCGTGCCAGACTCATTCCAATGTGAAATTAACTACAAGAACGTTTTATTGCTCTTTTCCTATTTTTCGAAACCTCATTTCTTAACAATAATTTTACTCTATTTACTTTGCAAAACTTTCAAAAAACGGAATCACCATATTGAGAAATTGTAAAGATTTTGAAATTGCAATCAGGATCCATAAAATTCAAAGTTTTTAAAGTGTTTGTCTCTGATTTATTCTTTTAATTGTAAACGTTTACAATTAAAAGAAAAAAATCAGAGACAAAAACTTTAAAAACTTTGAATATTAAGAAATGTTTGGCTTTAATACAGACTGAATAGAAGGTCAGTTTTATCTCTGCGAAATGTCCGGCCTCCCTTTTCTTTGATTTCTGGATCCGCCCCTGGTAATTATAAGGTTTCCACAGCAAAAATAGATATGTGTTTGGTTAGCTTCCATAAGTGATGAAGTTGCTATTTCAGGATCAAACAGCTGAAGACCAATTCCTTGGACCATGAGCTGTTTATTTGACTTTTCATATGTGTAGTGAGACAATGATTCAGCCTTTAAGGTTAGCATGGTGTTACTATCACCAGATATCTCTCCTGTGTTGTTTATGTTTCTTAAACTCCCGTTCTAAAAAGCTCTCAACAGTTATACATTCATCTTTCAACTTACTGAAGTATACTTTTGTATAGCAACGATGAGGGTCATACTCCTTTGGTTGGCTAACATTATGGTGAAATTTCTTGCAAGTGCATTCATCTGTACACTTTTCCTAGTGTGCTCTTCAATGGATTTAAAGAGATTTTCAATGTTGCCTCTGAATTTCTTTATTACATACTTGCCTGGGTTAGTGCCTGAGAGAGGGGTGGCCAAGTAAGCCTCTCGGAAAGCTCCACTTCCAAACTCCTTTCTTTCATTTGAAAATGTAGCATCAAATGGATGACTCCATGTCTTTTCTGTGATGTTAAACTCTTCTAAGTGAATTGTTTGTATATCCACAGAAGGCTCAACAAGTTTCCCCAGTTACAACATAGTGCTGAGAGGCACTGATGCTGCCACTTAAGTGGTCATGACAGGCTTCTTTGAAACCTCTTGGGATTTTACAGTGCAAACTTCCACTTCTACTTTTTTGCTGTTTTCCACATCATCGCTTATCTCGATAAAATGGACATGTATAAGCTTAAGGTTGGTGATTTGACTAGTTCCTATCCAGGAAGGACCACTCTCTCCTGCTAAAATGCTATACCCTCTGACACGATGAAATTGCATTTGCATGCTTGTTTAACGTTCTCGATTGTCTGCTCACAATTTAGTGGTACATTTGTTAAAGCACCTATTCTTGAGTACTTTTGGTATTTACCTTTGTCATGTGAAGATCACCTTTGAACATTAATATATTCCATGACAGTATCATTGGAATTATCATCTTTGCAGAATCAGGTTTTTTTAAGATATGCTCCTTGATTTTGGCAAAATCCAATTTGTTCTTTCCTCTAGACATATTTCAAAGGATGAACAGCCTATATCTAAGTCAAACAATGTATAGAAAATGTTTGAAACGTTTGAAAAACGTGAGTTCTAGCATAGCAATGCCTGATGGGAATTTCCAATGTCTTCTGTCATACCCCCATTGCATTATGGGCTATGGCACTCATAGGCCACGGATTCAGTTTAGTTTCAGTTTTGTTTTGTTTTGAAACTAAACTGACACATCAACAAAGCAGAAGAAAATAAAAGTAAACTTTCTTTGAACTAAAAACAAAATGGAAATAAAACCATTTTTTTGAAAATAAAACAAAATAAAAGTAAAATAAATAAATAATAACGATAAAATTTAGAAAGAATAACAAAACAAAACTTGTATAAATGATCAATTTTCCTATGGCACTGCTAGGCCACTTTTCATACATTACCACCAAAAAGATAAATCAGATAATTCAACCCCACCAGACATGGGCAATGAACTGAATTCTCAATTAGAAAAAGAAGAAATGGGAGACACAAATGATGTTGATGATGATAATGATTATATACATGATGAAGACGACTAGTGACCTACCAGGTATCACCTTTGATGGCAATACATACAGCCAGGACATAAAAAAGACCTCAATCCTGATTGCAAGCTCATTAGTTAAAACATCAATCAGTCAACTATGTATGTACAAATACATAACGTGATATATATAAATGTGAACTCCAAGGACATAGTCATTTATCTATAACTCCAATCATTTCCTTCAGCCAAGCAACCTGTCAATGACCCTGCACCTCCATATGACCTCAAATAAACAAGTAAAACAGTGTCATGGTTTTTGTGGCTACAGCCTCGAGGAGGCAAAGCCACTGAGTCATTGGGTTGTAAGTAAGGGTGTCAACAGAGTAACACCACAAGAAGCCCAATAAACTTTGGGATCACTCAATCATCGACTTTGAACAACTAGACAATGATCGATAATGACAAAAAATAGACACTTTGAAATAAAATAATTACAATTCAGTCTAAGAATTAACACATTGAAACAAAAATATTTTGTCTGTCAAAAAATCAACAAAACTTTAGATGTTTTTAGGAGCCAAAAAATTCATCTTGGCATGAACTAAGCCATCCAGTATCCAGTGCATTTTTTAAACAAATCTTAAAAAATACCAAGTTGTAAATTTACTATCATTTCTTCCTGCGATACATCTTATGAGCTGAAATTTTGCAATGTTGTACTTTGTGACCTGTTAGAGTAAATGACCCATTCATATGTGTTTTAAATTCTTATCACACCTGGTAAACACATTTCCTTTTCAATCTTACACAAAAGGAATGTGTTCCAGAGACATACCACGAATGGTGAGACTGGGAAAACCCTTTCTAAGCAGATTGGAAATGAACTGAACAGGAGTGCATTGGGAGACATTGAAACATTTGTTGTTCCTGGAAACAAATCTCAAGTACAAAATGTCAAAATATAATAGGCTTGATTCTTGAAGCCTCAAACCTTAAAACAAATATAAAACAAATCTCTTAATAACAGAAGAAAATACAAATATTTTAATATCTTAAATATTATCTTAACTTAACTGTATAAATGGCTGAGAACAGGCAACTAAAGTTTGCCTTTTAGACAGTTTCCATTTGCCATACACGTCAATCTTAAGGTCTCTCTAAACTGATATTATCCGATGTTTATCTAACTACAATCTCTGACATAACTGTTAGGACTAATTTCTGCCTTTTACGATCTTCTATTTTTTTGTTGCTCAGGATACATCCCACCCCTCCCCCTTCCCATACAATGTTGTAATGTTTGTGAATGTACTTGCAATCTGGGCAGCCACCATTCGGCTTCAACACTGGGAGGGGGAAGAGGGGGATTGCATGACAAATTATTTGAAAACCTTGAATTATTCCAGCAATTACATGAAATCATGTAAGAAACTAAAAAAGTCCTAATGGTTTTTTTTCCAAGATTGTAGATGTCTATTAAAAACCATATTACTTTAGATGTCTAGTATTAGTCTAGTAGACTGCTTGTGAAGGTTATCATATATAGCCAGCCCCCATTAATGTTAAGCAATCTTAGTTATCTTATTTGATTTGTTTAGTAATTAGTTCATTGTTTAATTGTAGATTTGTTGTAGCCCTTTGATATGTTGTTTCTATGTACTTTGTACTCTGACGAGTAGCGTCCTTTTATGCACGATAATTTAGTTTAGTGTTCCATGGTAGTGTTCAAGTGTGTGTCACTGTGTTTTTTGGTGAAATCTTCTGAGTTACCCTTGGCTATTTTAGAGGCAAGCGGGACCGATATGTAAGTACACTTAGAATAGTTTTGTACGTTTTTTAGTGTTCTTTCTACGGAAATCTGTACACGTTTCTAGGTTTAACTTAGCACATGGTTACGCACTTAGTAGTTTTTGAGTTCCTTTGTTCATTGGGCAGTATATTCAAGCATTATATTCTCGTATTCTTGTAAATCAAGTTTGTATACTCTGTTATCCATATAAAGTGCCCTGTCTTGTATTGTAAATCCACGTTATTTTTGACTTTCACAAATATGTTTACGTAGCCACTTATATATGGGAATATTCTAGTGTTTCTAGGCGCTTGTCTTATTGGTTTTACAATCATATTATAATCTCATCTTATCTTATTAGTATACTTTATATTTAGAGTCTATTTTTCATATATTCCTTGAATACTATCGAATTGCTGCAAATGATCATAACATCAAAACTATGATCAGAATGCACATGTTAAGTGATTCATATTTATAGCTTGTTTTATTGTATTGTATTTCAGTTTACGTTCAATTATTGTCAATAAACACCGTCAACAGTGACCTGTGGTTTTCCGTGTTTGCGGCAATTTGACCAGTAAAATATGCTCGCTAGTGTTCACCGCGACAAAGTGTTTTGACCGAGGTCCCTCAGCAGTTGCCGTGAGCCATTCGTTACACTGCTATTGAACAATATCAGAGATTATTGAATATCAAGCCCTAGCCAGAGTTATAAGAGAGTATTTCCACAAGATATCTAGTTATACTTTCATAAGACATTTATAGCACAAAGCTACACATGATTAATATAATATGATATTTTCCGATGGCATTTCCTACAATTATCAAATTTTATCATATTTGTATGATATTTAGACTAATGATATTACATACATACATACATACACAAATACTTTATTCGTCCTCAAAAAGGCTTTTCAGAATAAAGGTTATAAAATACATAAATAAATAAGTAAATAGATAAATAAATGGATAGATATAAATTAAGATAAAATTGACTGATAGAACTATATTGTTAAGTAGGAGACTTATTCTATTTTAAATCAACTTCTTAATTCAAAGTTGCTTAATTCATCTTCAGAGTTAATTAAAATACTTGGTTAAATCAAAATATCATTGATAATAACTTATAATTAGAGGATAGACTTATATCTACTATCAAAAACTTATTATATAATGCATAATTTATGTTTCTACAAATTTTGAAACTAAAGTTTTCTTCAATGAAAGTTTGAAGTATTTTAATGTCGGCATCAATTTCAGAGCAGGATCTAATGAGTTCCAAAGTTTAACTGTTCTGTAATAGAAGGATCTTTGTCCTGTGGCAGTTCTACATAGGGGTATCTGTAACATCTGTGAATTTCTTGTTGTACGTTTGGCAATGCTTGATCTTTGGATAAATCTGGAGCATAAGGAGTCTGGTGCTAGCCCAGTCATACATTTAATGCCAAGATTGCGTTATGGTAGTAAAGCTGCTGCCTGACTGGCATCCATCGTAACTCTTTAAGAAGTGGTGTAACATGGTCATACTTTCTTTTATTACCAATGATACGGCATGCAAAGTTATGCACAGTTTGGATCTTGTTCAGATTGGCTTCTGTAGTATTATTCCATACATTGGAACAATAAAAGAGCTTACTGAAAATTAAAGCATTTATCACAATGGTTAGGGTGCTTTTATCAAAAGCATGCTTCACTCGATTTATTTGACCTAAGCGTGACATGCAAGTCAAAACTGTCGACGCCACATGCTCATCATATGTTAGATTGGAGTCAAGAATAACTCCAAGGTCCTTTGCAGATTTAACGGGTGAAAGTTCCTTGCCAAGTAAGGTTAAATGAAAGCCCTCCACCTTTGCAGTCATAGCTCTGCTACCAAAAATGATGAGCTTAGTTTTTTCAGGATTTATGAGGAGCTGATTTTCGAAAGTCCAATTGGAAATTCTACGTAGATCTTGGTTGAGTCTGGCCACAGCATTTGGCTGGTCTTGAAGATTGAAGTTTAGCATCAGTTTAGTATCGTCGAAATAAAATTGCGTGGAGCAGTGCTCGGGAACACTTGGAAGGTCATTGATGTATATACTAAATAGAAACGGCCCCAGAATACTTCCCTGGGGCACACCGCAAGTTACTGGAAGACGATCTGAAACAGCTGTTTGGATTCTCACCACTTGGTAACGCGGGGAAAGATAGCTGCGAAACCAGTTAATGGCCAAAGATGACAGTCCCATATCCTTAAGTTTTGCAACGAGAACTTGATGGTCTATGCTGTCAAAGGCTTTGCTCATGTCGAGTAGTACGGTAGCAGTGAGCTGTTTCTTGTCGATGGCCTGCAGAATGGTGTCAGTTGTTTGAATAATGGATGTCTCCGTGGAATTCCACTTTTTGTTTCCACATTGCTTTGATGTTAAACGTGTTTCCTATACTAAATAAGAAGTTAGTTGATCGTGAGCAACCCTCTCACAAACTTTTGAAAGCACAGGTAATAGTGAGATTGGCCTGTTGTTAGGAATTTCGTGGTCACCATCTTTTAGAATAGGTACGATTTCAGCTATTTTCCAAGCGAGGTAGCATTGACGACTGACGTGACTGCTGGCAGGATATTATCCTATACTATCTGATAATCAATATTTTCCTTATATCACACCTAAATGTTTCATTTAATTGTTCTCTTTGCTAATTTAAATTTTACTTGTTTCAGGGACACCCTTTCTTGCTCTACCTGTCACTCCTGATGACAATAGAAAAAGTAATGAAAAATGACCTCCACTTGAAAAACTGCTCTTGCTTCCATGTGAGGTGAAACAGAAAATAAGAATGTAATCAACAAAGTGGACAGAGATAAGATGTTAATTGAGCTTAATTGGTTGATTGAAATTGTGAAAGACAAAAATATCAACACACCAAAGACAATCATTTTCTGAAACACCCTCTATGACATTGCCAGTGTTGTCAACTGCATGATGACTAAATTGGGAGCAAAGACGTTCTTCCCATAAACATCATATGTTCTGTTGACATAACACTCATGATAACTCAGGATCACAAAAAAAGGATTCGATTTCTATAACTATTATGAATAATCTTTTCTATCTTTAATTGACATTCAGTTCTATAAAGAAGTAAAAGCAGCCATGCTGTTGTTCTTTTGATAACTAACAAATCAATCATCATAACTTATTCACGTTCCATAACTTTTTGTTCTTTTATAGTCATTGGCACTCAATTGGTCAGTTCTGGCTGAAGACAGATGCCTGTGACATAAAGGCCGTTCTCCAACACTCTATGAGAGCAGAATGGAATGGGGACGGTGATCTTGGGACAGAAAAACAAAAGTATTACGTGAGGACTTTCTTGCAAAAGTGAATGGTTTGGATATGTCAAAGATTACTCTTAACATAGATGCGCTAGAGCGTCACATTTCCTCAGCAATAGACAAGCTTGATCAAGATTTTGAATTTCTAGAAGATGGATTAGATAAGGCCCAACATGCACCAAAGAAGTATGATTTCTAAAATTATCAAAGTCTACATTGATGAACCTTTGCTGGGAAACAGTCGAGTTCAACTCTGTTATAAATGTCACAAGCAATTCGTTTAAGAGTGGAAGAGTTGTTAGGTCATTTAGATCCTACTGGCCTAAGTCCAGGATGTTGCTCGTTGTCAGAGGAATTGAATGATTACCTATGGAACTTGTATGCCAGAAAAGACAACCAGCAGTAACCCATGTTCTAGTATTCATGGTATCATATCAACAGCAACTAAAATAGCCATATGCACTCCCTGTCAAGTATGTGCTTACCACTCTTTATTTTTAGAGCAGATTTCATCTGAGTGTGAATGAAACTGTGACCATGTCAGTGCCGGGATGTCTATGAAAACATTCGAAATTCTAACCATGCGGTGCTGTTTTCACAGTCATAGTCAAAGATAAGGAGCATCTAATTTTAATGCAAAAGGTGTAATTAAGGATAGTGATAAGGAAGAGCATGTTGAGTAATTTTTCATTGAGAGCCACGCCCCCCTAAATGCTACTTGGAGAACTATAGCTATAGAATACATTATAAATGTAATTGATACAAAAAGGCTTTTTTCCTTTTGTGGTGTCCATGTGAAATCTTGCACATTGTTAAAGGCCTAGACTCAACGTAATCTTAGATATGGAGTCACGCCTAAAAACAAGTACTTCCAGTTTTATAGCAATGGAATATATAATTTAAAAAATAGAGCAAATTAAACCTTTAATTTTTGTTTATAAGCAAGGTTATACAATTCAAAATGTAATAAGCATAAAGCCAAGCTCTAACAGAGTACTTACAGAATTTTAGTTGTGGTATAATGTATATTAACCAATGAACACTCCGCATTTGATCACATGATGTATTTGAATATTTGCGGACACGGCAGCCATTTTCAATTCGAAAGATGAGGATGACTCGTTAGATGGAGAGTTTTGCTCAATAATTCATTTCTTTTATGCTAAGAGTTTATTCAGATGATATAAAGAAGATTTAGACAGCTCTGTAAGTGCAATGAACACAGTTCTTGAAGAAGAACAGGATTTGAAATATCGAATACCGACTGACTGTGAATGTTTCTCAAAGCTTGTGGACTTGATTTTGAAATTGGTAAGTCATATTTATTGTAGTTTTACGGTAGAAACAATACAGGAGTTTAATAATTTGCTCACTTTGAGATTTTGGTTTACCTAAAGATTATAAATTTAAGTTTTATGTGTTTATAGTCAGTAAAATTCAAAGATCACACTCAGATCAAATTCCACGCTGAAAACTACATGTAGTGTCAGTCACAAATTAGAATAGTCTTTCTGGCTTGTTTCGGTTGTATTTAAGATTTTGTAGTTATTGCAAGAGTTTACATTATAAACTGCATTGATGAATTATATAATCAGCATTTTAATGTTTTCGTTTTCATGAATCTGGGGTGATTCTGTCAGGTATTGGCCGTTTATGAACGAAATTTCGGCCAAATATTGTACTTAGTATGAAGATTTGCTGACAAATTGGAATCTAAGAATTACAAAACCCGACATCACAGCAAAAAATTAAAGTTTAAGTGACCAGTACTGTGTGCTGGCGTGATAGTAGAGACTTTAAGATTGGGACTACGTTTGACATACAACGTGAGCAAGAACGAGTGCCGACTGGGTCAAGTGCGCCATTCGCATTGCAGGAAATTCCGTTTAAGATGGACAACAAGTTGACATAGAAGTTACAAAACACGATTCAATTACGGCTTCTTTAAAAAGAGCTCATAATGAGCTACTTCTTGCATATGACGACGGTCCAATCGATGACAAAGAGTTTCAATCAATCCAATAATCTTATCTTTGTGCACGCTAATTACAAGAAGTTTGATTTGGACAACAAAGCTGGTGTCGAGTGCATTTCTGATTTCTGTGTTCAAAAACAAGATATATCTCTGCTTGCTTTAGCCTTGAGACTTCCCCAAACCTTCAAGTGCAGTAAAGGGATGGTGTGTGATGGAATTCAAGGACTGTGTGTCGCTTTATGCCGAGTTGCTTATCCCTGCCGATATTGCGAGCTCGTACCACTCTTTGGCTGCTCGGTTCCCGAACTGCGCATGATAATAACAAAGTTTTCACCTTTATATTTGAAATGGGCATTTAATTACAACGTGGAATAACAGGATCCTATCTCCAGGATTACTGGAGATGTATGCTAATGCTGTGGTGTCGAAAGGAGCGGCCCTTACCAGTTGTTTTGGGTTTTTTTATAGTACAGCGAGGCCTATTTGCCATCCTAGTGTCGATCAACGCATGGTTTTCAATGGCCATAAAAGGGTCCACACGATTACATTTTAGGCGTTGGCATTACCCAATCAATTGGCCACCTTTATGGACCAGTCGGTAAGCATTTAATAGAACTTGATTGTTAATAATAATTGTGCTCATTTAAGCAAATTTATACATTTCATTTTTCTTGCTAATTAATTTCTAATGAGCTGTTTGTCTGAAAATATCAATTTAGTTGATTCTTATTTGGACCAAAATTGACCTGGAAACAAAAGATTCTAAATATTTATGTTCAAGTACAAACACAAAAAGTGTCAAATAGTTTGCACTATTTAGCACTAAATAACATTAATTAAACAATCAAAAACAGTAGAATTAGCATAAAATAGCAGTATATAGTGCTATTTATGTTGCACACTTTTAGTGTTTGTACTCTAATAATTGTATGATATAAATGAATGTATTTCTTTAATCTACAGAGGGAAAGAAGCATGACTCCAGAATGCTTGCTGTATGTATTATAACTCAACTGTATTATAATTTTCAATTAGAATCACCAACCACATTTGAATATTTTGCTCCTTAATTTTATCACATAATTATTCAGACAAATAGATGCATGTTGTTTAAAATATTTCAACTTTCAAACCATTTAAAAGAATATAAATCACAGTATTTAAGTATTGTATATAGAATGAGAGGGTGTTTTAATGGGATATAAAGATCCAAGCCTCCATTAAGTCAAATTAAAGAAAAGGATCTTTAGATCCAATAAAACACAGCCTCTAGTTTTTTTTTATAATTTATTATGAGTCCATGGCTCATGCAAATGTTTATGGACAAAAAAATTCCAGGACTTTCCATTCAGGTACTGAGAAACGAGTATAATGGGATATAAAATTAAGGCTCATAAAATATAAGGACAATTTTGAAAAATAATAAAAACAAATTTCCCAAATAGTCAAAGACTTTTTAAGTGTCAACCATACATGTTCTAGGACTTTTTCAGCCTTGTGTAAACCATCAGATGATTGCTTAAGTATTAACATCTTGTTGTAAAAATCAAAATTGACCAGAATTTCTCAAGCTAGAATATTTTTGGCTTGGATAATCCTAGTTTCAGTGGAGCATTTTACTTCAGATGAAGATATTTATTTTTATACTGGATTTGTTTTTATATTGGATTCTCATAATGCTGCACTTTTAGTGCTTGCACTCTAATTATACATTTAGAAAGAACATTAATTATACTCAATTATAATATAGCTTTTTTCTAACGAGCGCTCTGATTGGCTAAAAAGCGCTTTAAACCCGTGGTATATTTCCCCCATAAACCACAGGCACGGCTCAACACTTCTTTCTGCCGTAAAAAAAAAAGATAAAAACCAAAAGAATGTTCAATATAAAATACGTTTTTTATTGTTTTCTGATATATTAGCAAGTCACAGTTCACGACTTTCACTAGAACCTGATGTTTTGCAATGAAAAGCGACTGATAAGAGCAAACCTGAAATCGTGTATGAAACTTTGGATAGTTTTTCACAAAACAAATAACTCAAAAATTCAGGCAGTATTATAAGAACAATAAGTTTATTAACAATATTTGTATTAACAAGTTACTTTCCTTGATAAAATATAGTTCCTTTCAATTCAGCAGACTGTTATTACAGCTTTGATGACAACAAGAGCAAGAGAGCAACAGCGTGGAAAAACTCTCAAACTTACAAGTGATAGTTGAAGGCCGTTAAATTTACTCAATTGCCTTTGAAATATCTGCAATTCTGACATATTTTTTTCTGTGAATAAAACGTACACATGTACAAATAAGCCAATAAAAACACGAGGAGTAAAAAGGCAAATTTATGCTTCAAAGCATTCACTTTCAGAGCATCGAAATTACGGCATTAATTAATTATCTAGTAGATCTTTAAAACACGTGAAATAAGGCTTTATTTACAATTATAATAACTCTACAAGGCACATAGAATGTATTCTGTAATTTATTCGCTAAAAGTCGTATTTTAAACCCCATGCATTTACGTGTATTTTAACTGTTTAATGTTGTCAGATAATGAGCTTGGGCTGCCTGTGTTGAAAGTGGCGGTGGAGGTGGGCTTCAAGCCTCACAGGAGACCGAAGATTCGAACTAAATAATTTTGTTTCTCCGTAAGACGTGGTCGTTGGAGAATGAGGTTTACAGGGTGGTTAGAACAATTATCGATGCTGATGAGGACGAGCGTTGGAGTTATTTGGTCAAGCGAAAGGTATTTTTTGAGTTCGAAATGTGCAGACGATTGGAGCTCGTTCGAAGCGAAGCTTCCAGCCTTTTCCTCTTCTTAGTAGGGGGAGGGAGATCTTGAAAAAAACCGTGAAATAGGGCTTTATTTACAATTATAACAACTTTACAAGTTACATAGAATGTTATATTAATGTATTCTGTAATATTATTCGTCAAAAGTCGTATTTTAGGCTCCATGCATTTACGTGTATTTACAACTGTTTATGTTGTCAGATAATGAGCTTGGGCTGCCTGTGCTACGAGCCGCCCGATTCAACACAGTAACATCTGCACGATTATGTTCCATCTTCTGTGTTGTCTCAACACTCCTGTCCCACCAAATCTCTACTTCTCCATCATCCGAAATCCTAACCTCATCTGGAACCTCCTTATACCAAACATCAGAACATTTCACCCCATACTTCCGACACAGCTCCCAATACACCCTCAACCCCATCCGATCATGTCTCTTCTTATATTGCTTCTGGGCCAAAACACTACAACCACTCGCCAAATGGCCAACAGACTCCACCTCCTTCCCACAAACCCTACACTTTGGATCCACATTCTCTTTCTGAATGGTTGCCCGGAAAAACCTTGTCCTCAGAGCTTGCTCCTGTGCTGCAAAAACAAACCCCTCAGTGCCCTTACCCAAATACCCTGCCCTTAACCACTGCCAAGACCGCTCATCAGCAACCTCGCTCACATCTCTCATGAATTTTCCATGCAACCTCTTCTCTAGGAAATTTTATTTCCTCTCCTTCTGCACCCTCTTCTTATACTCCTTCTTTGTCTCACCAACATGCAATGACTCACCAACCACCTTTAACATCCACTCGTCACTCTCTTTAACATACCCAAACAAACCCAGCTCTTCTGCGCTATTATTAATAATAATAATAATAATAATAAGGACTTTCTATAAATAGACAACCTGAGTGGAGATTTAATTTCACACTACAGGTGTAAAATACCACTTAGCCTCAACCCCATGACCTGGGGCTTAGAGACTAAGCACTCTCTGCAGAATGAGGGTGGTGCCAATGATAATAATAAGGACTTTCTATAAATAGACAACCTGAGTGGAGATTTAATTTCACACTACAGGTGTAAAATACCACTTAGCCTCAACCCCATGACCTGGGGTTTAGAGACTAAGCACTCTCTGCAGAATGAGGGTGGTGCCAATGATTGCAGATGTCTGCATGCCACCCAGCACATCTGGAATACCGAGATCTTTCAAGTACCCCTCAAGATTGCTTGTCACGACCCCTAAAGTGCCAACGACCAATGGAATCACCTTTGTTGATACCCGGTGCAACTTTCGTATCTCCTATGCAAGAGGAGAATATTTGGCAATTTTCTCCTCTTCCTTCACCATCACATTGCGATCCCATAATTATAATAACAATAATAATAATAATATCTCCTCAAGAAATCACAAAAATGGATCCTTTCCCAAAACGCAGAAATTACAAAAAAATTCTATGAGTTCACAAAATAGCAAATTAAAAAAAAAGTGATGTTTAGCATATAAGAAAAAAATACAACAAAGCACAGGTGCATTCCCGCTTTGTTGCATGTAATTAGGATTTGAATTGAAAACAAAATAAAGATGCCATAATAATATAATAATAATAAGGAATTTCTATAGATAGACAACCTGAGTGGATGTTTTATTCACACTACAGGTGTAAGATACTGCTTAGCCTCGACCCCAAGACCTGGGGCTTAGAGACTAAGCACACTCTGCAGAATGAGGGTGGTCCCTATGACCGCAGACGTCTGCATACCACCCAGAACGTCTGGAATACCTAGATCTTTCAGGTACCCCTCAAGATTACTAGACACGACCCCTAGAGAACCAACAACCAACGGAACCACCTTTGTTGACACCCGGTGCAACTTTCGTATCTCCTTTGCAAGAGGAGAATATTTAGCAATTTTCTCCTCTTCCTTCACCACCACATTACGATCCCAAGGCACCGAGAAATCAACAAAGGTCCACTTACGAGCCGCTCGGTTCAACACAGTAACATCTGGACGATTATGTTCCATCTTCTGTGTTGTCTCGACGCTCCTGTCCCACCAAATCTCTACTTCTCCATCATCCGAAATCCTAACTTCATCTGGAACCTCCTTATACCACACATCAGCACACTTCACCCCATACTTCCGACACAACTCCCAATACACCCGCAACCCCATCCGATCATGTCTCTTCTTATATTGCTTCTGGGCCAAAACGCTACAACCACTTGCCAAATGGCCAACAGACTCCACCTTCTTCCCACAAACCCTACACTTTGGATCCACATTCTCTTTCTGAATGGTTGCCCGGAAAAACCTTGTCCTCAGAGCTTGCTCCTGTGCTGCAAAAACAAACCCCTCAGTGCCCTTACCCAAATACCCGGCCCTTAACCACTGCCAAGACCGCTCATCAGCAACCTCGCTATCTAATAATTAAAATAATAATAATAATAATAATAATAATAATAATAATAATGGAAACTTTATTATAGTTTATGCAATATACAATTATAAACCTCTCTGCTTACAGGTAGTTTACAATCGTCTACTTGAATCTAACATACAGTAAATCGAAGAAAAGAAAGGAAAAAAAAAGTAAAATCGAAGTAATGGATAATATGCTAATAGTTCATTAGTTCTGGGCTGCACCAATCTTTGTTCCTGTTACAAAATATGAAGTATGTCGACCTAATCGCAATGCTCATGATTTTCCGAATAACATACTTTTTCTCCTTATCATCAAAACCTAATTCTGATAGCATGGTAAGCAAAGTTGACGATTCGTTAGCAAATACACCTAAAGCACTTATGGACAAGTTTATAAAAGTAACTTTCTTAAACTGACTATGTAGAATTTTTATTAGTTCTTTGTATCTCTCTTTTTTCCTTGATAAATTATTTTTCAAGTTTGATTCGAAGCCAACTGACAGTTCGAGCATGTAAAGGCAGTTATCTGAAGAAGTTATCAAAAGGTCAGGACGGAGACTTTCACCAGTTATGATTGAGGGACTTTTGAATTTTGGGAGGTCAACATATAGTGCAATGCCTTTCACCACTTGAAGGGTCTTAGCCAGAAAATGAAGAATGGAGTCATGTCTCCAAGTAAATCGACCCTGGATAAGGTAGGATGGACAGCCAGCTACCACATGAAGAAGGGTTTCAGGGGATAAACAGAAGGAGCAATCAGCTGTTGGAGAAATGTTCCATTTTGCAAGGTTTTTTCTTGTTGGAAGGGTGTTGTTTATGTAACGGATGGAGAAATTGTAGATGTTTTTGGGTAATTTAGACTGCACAGATGACCAGATACTGTTAAGCTTGGGTAAGGAATCATTTATAACGTGCTTGAAGAAGAAGCCTTGGGAGACCAGATTGTGGCTGAGTTTATGTTCTTGATCATTGTGGAAATCTTTGATAACATCTTTAGTTGTTTTGAAGACATCATACTGAACATTTTTGTGTGAACTAGTGGAAGACCAGAGATCTTTGATGTCTACGTTTGGGGATGACTTGAGAGCTTTACGGACAACAGTTTGACATTGGGTAAATTTCACGGAGGGAGGGCAGATATTTAAGCCAAATTTGTTGCAAGGGAGAAAAACATTACTGAGTGTACCACACACAGGTAGTTCCAGCCATTTGCGGATATATCTAGACACTAAGGAATCAAGATTTTCACAGACCCATGTTTTAGATATATCAGTTACAGTGAGATGCCAAGATATTTTAGAGAGGACATATCGATTATAAAGAAGCAGCTTATTCTTGGGGTGTAGTGGTTTGAGATCAATTTTAGACATCAAATCTTCAAGGACGGAGGACAGTTCTAATTTGTGAGCTTGATTTGTCATTTCAAAATCAAAGAATCTTCCTAAGTATTTGAAAGACTCGCCGATTTTAGTGCGAGGAACCATGGTATTGTTGATTATGAGTTTAGGTAAGAACTGGATTGATTTTGAGACAGCTTTCTTGATACCAAAGGTACTGCATTTATCGACCCTTACTATCATGTCAGCCCACTGACACCAAATACTGAATCGATTGAGAAGATGTTGATTCTCAGATTCTTGGCTAGTGATGACAGCCGCGTCGTCAGCAAATTGGAACCAGTGCAGAGGGTTTAAAAATAGACCAATATTTTTGAGGGAAAAGCCCAGTTGACGGTATTTGTCAGTTTTGATGTGTTGGATAAAAGTATTGAAGCATAAGTTGAAGAGCAGGGGACTGAGACAATCACCTTGAAGGACACCACGGCCAACTGGAATAAATGGAGTACTGAATTCTGAAGTGATGACTGAGGTCTTAAAGTCGGTATATAAGCTTTTCACGAGATTTTTGATGTGATCAGGGATGTGGTGATACTCAAGAACGGATTGGATTAGATTGTGATGCTCTTCACCAAATGCGTTTTTGAGATCGAGCAAAGTTATAACGAGAGAGCGTTGTTTTATGCGTGATGTGTTAATGATGCGAGCCATCTGAGTAGTATGTTCCAAAGTTCCAGAGAGACCAGGGATGAAACCTTTCTGAATCTCATGTTCGATGAATTTATTGGCAGTGAGATAGGAAAACATGGAGTTGCGAAGACATGACGTAAAGATTTGAGAGGTATGGATTCCAGGGTGATGGGACGAAAATTAGAAGGGGTCTTGGCGTCGCCTTTTTTATGAATCAGAATCGTGCATGCTTTTTTCCACTCAGTAGGAATTGTGCCTGAAGACCATACTTGATGTATGATGTCTGTTAAGTATGTGCGCAAAATAGGGCATCGTTTGAAGCATATGATTGATAATTGGTCAAGAGGACAGGGAGAACCAGATGCTTTCATTTTTCTGATGATATTAGTTACTTGCTTATAAGTTGGAGGGTCAAGATCGAAAGGTACTTGAGGTGTTGATAGTCGTGGAATCCAACTAGGAATGTAAAACAGGGATGGACTGAAGAAAGATTCTTACGAAAATAATGTGCACAGTCTGACATTGAAAAGGAAGGAAGAACGGAGTCTTTTCTGTTGAGAATATGTTTGATGTAGCCCCAGAAACTCTTGTTGATGTATCTGTCATGATTTACATTATCATCTTGATCTTCTTGTGAGTTAGACCTTTCGTTGCCCGAGAGCTTATCACGCAAGGTCCTAGATACATATTTAATTTCATTGGCGTCGGCATCTTGAGTTTTTAACTTTTTTAATATTTTCTTCAAATCTGTTACCGAGGCATCTTTATATTTTTCAATAAATTTCTTATTGCACCCTTTTTCTACTTGACCACAGGTATCTGAGAAGTAATTATAAATAACTTCATTCATGTGCTTGATCCTTGAGTTAGCATCCTGTGATGTGATTGGTGTATTCATTTGAAGAGAAATTTTGAAAAAGTCGTTAGCCGTTGACCATTCGAGATCATTTTTTGGTAGATTTATTCCTTTTTTCAAACAAGGAAAGCCATCAGAATCAGGAACGGAGTCGGCTGTATAGGCTACATTTGTAATATTCTCAGGAGGAATATTTGTAGAATTATAATGATAATAATAATAATAATAATAATAATAATAATAATAATAATAATAATAATAATAATAATAATAATATTAATAATAATAATAATAATAATTTAATAATAATAATAATAATAATATAAAATCTATTTTATAAAAAAAACGTAGCGATAATAATGGTTGATAATATTTACAATAGTAATGATAACAATAGTAAAGAGGACAGTAAAATGCAACGGAATTAAGTATGATAAAATTAAAAATTTAAATGATACAACAGAATATAGCTAGAGGCTGAGACTAGCAAAATCAAATATTATTAAAATTTAAAGTGCAGTCGTCTATAAAGTCATTATCTCGTTTGAAAAGTGTTCTCGATCCTCTTATGCTTACATGTACTGACTTCAATATTTCAAAAGAAAGCAAGGTTCTTAACCAGTTAATGGTTGTGGCATAAGGTTCGTCGTTTTTAGCAGCAATTTTTGATGCAAGTTCCTTAAGAAAACGTCCACATTCATTCCCTAGACCACCGTTGGTTCCAAATACAAGGGGTGTAAAAGAACTCATTTCAACATCCAAAATCCTTTGTTGGTATTTTCGCTTCTTCTCATCCTCTTGCTCTTTAAAAATTGTAGATGTTGGAATAATAATAATAATAATAATAATAATAATAATAATAATAATAATAATAATAATAATAATAATAATAATAATAAGGAATTTCTATAGATAGACAACCTGAGTGGAGGTTTTATTCACACTACAGGTGTAAGATACTGCTTAGCCTCGACCCCAAGACCTGGGGCTTAGAGACTAAGCACACTCTGCAGAATGAGGGTGGTCCCTATGACCGCAGACGTCTGCATACCACCCAGAACGTCTGGAATACCTAGATCTTTCAGGTACCCCTCAAGATTACTAGACACGACCCCTAGAGAACCAACAACCAACGGAACCACCTTTGTTGACACCCGGTGCAACTTTCGTATCTCCTTTGCAAGAGGAGAATATTTAGCAATTTTCTCCTCTTCCTTCACCACCACATTACGATCCCAAGGCACCGAGAAATCAACAAAGGTCCACTTACGAGCCGCTCGGTTCAACACAGTAACATCTGGACGATTATGTTCCATCTTCTGTGTTGTCTCGATGCTCCTGTCCCACCAAATCTCTACTTCTCCATCATCCGAAATCCTAACCTCATCTGGAACCTCCTTATACCAAACATCAGCACATTTCACTCCATACTTCCGACACAGCTCCCAATACACCCTCAACCCCATCCGATCATGTCTCTTCTTATATTGCTTCTGGGCCAAAACACTACAACCACTTGCCAAATGGCCAACAGACTCCACCTCCTTCCCACAAACCCTACACTTTGGGTCCACATTCTCTTTCTGAATGGTTGCCCGGAATAATAATAATATTAATAATAATAATAATAATAATAATAATAATAATATAATAATAATAATAATAATAATAATAATAATAATAATAATAATAATAATAATAATAATAATAATAATAATAATAATAATAATAATAAGGACTTTCTATAAATAGGCAACCTGAGTGGAGATTTAATTTCACACTACAGGTGTAAAATACCACTTAGCCTCAACCCCATGACCTGGGGCTTAGAGACTAAGCACTCTCTGCAGAATGAGGGTGGTGCCAATGATTGCAGATGTCTGCATGCCACCCAGCACATCTGGAATACCGAGATCTTTCAAGTACCCCTCAAGATTGCTTGACACGACCCCTAAAGTGCCAACGACCAATGGAATCACCTTTGTTGATACCCGGTGCAACTTTCGTATCTCCTTTGCAAGAGGAGAATATTTGGCAATTTTCTCCTCTTCCTTCACCATCACATTGCGATCCCAAGGCACCGAGAAATCAACAAAGGTCCACTTATGAGCCGCCCGATTCAACACAGTAACATCTGGGCGATTATGTTCCATCTTCTGTGTTGTCTCGACGCTCCTGTCCCACCAAATCTCTACTTCTCCATCATCCGAAATCCTAACTTCATCTGGAACCTCCTTATACCACACATCAGCACACTTCACCCCATACTTCCGACACAACTCCCAATACACCCGCAACCCCATCCGATCATGTCTCTTCTTATATTGCTTCTGGGCCAAAACGCTACAACCACTTGCCAAATGGCCAACAGACTCCACCTCCTTCCCACAAACCCTACACTTTGGATCCACATTCTCTTTCTGAATGGTTGCCCGGAAAAACCTTGTCCTCAGAGCTTGCTCCTGTGCTGCAAAAACAAACCCCTCAGTGCCCTTACCCAAATACCCGGCCCTTAACCACTGCCAAGACCGCTCATCAGCAACCTCGCTCACATCCCTCATGAATTTCCCATGCAACCTCTTCTCTAGGAAATTTTCTTTCCTCTCCTTCTGCACCCTCTTCTTATACTCCTTCTTTGTCTCACCAACCTGCAACGACTCACCAACCACCTTTAGCATCCACTCGTCACTCTCTTTAACATACCCAAACAAACCCAGCTCTTCTGCCCTCACAATAATAATAATAATAATAATAATAATAATAATAATAATAATAATAATAATAATAATAATAATAATAATAATAATAATAATAATAATAATAATAATAATAATAATAATAATAATAATAATAATAATAATAATAATAATAATATTAATATGGGCACGTTTTATGAAAGATCATGCAATGAGAAATGATTTGTGGGATGATGGTCAGGAGCTCGGGAAGGGGTGCTTGGGACTATAGATCAGTTATTAGTGGATGAATGTATTATGCAACAGGTAAGAGAGAAAAAGCGTAATATTGCTGTGGCATATTATGACTACAAAAAAGCATACGATATGGTGCACCATGATTGGATGATCAGAGTTTATAAATGGATGGGTGTGCCAGATAAAGTGTGTGGTGTTTTGAATGCTTTAATGAGGTTATGGAAGACGAGATTGGAAATTTTTGTTGGTGGCCAGAAACAAGTGAGTAGATGGATTAATATCATGAGAGGTTTCCTGCAAGGTGATAGCTTTTCCCCAGTTGGTTTCTGTTTAACCGAAGTGCCTATAGGTGAGCTGATAAGTAATAGTCGAGGGTATGTAATGGGATGTTCAGGAAGAAGGGAAAATAAGAGAACACATAGCTTATTTATTGATGACCTTAAAGTGTATGCAAAAAGTCACGAGAATCTGAAAATCGTCAATAAAACAATCGTAAAAGCTAGTAGTGACACAGGGGCTATGTACGGGGTGAAGAAGTGTGCAGAAGTGGTATTTGAGAGAGGGAAGATGGTTGGAGGTGAGGGACTTGATGTACTTAATGAAAGAATGCAAGCTTTGGATCCTGAGGCAAGTGAGTTTTACAAGTTTTTGGGCTGTGAACAGGCCAATGGCATTGACGTTAAGAAGGTTCTGGAAAGAGTGAAAAAGGAAATGGTCAAAAGACTAGATGAGTTATTGAATACAGGGTGATAAAAATATGTTTAAAGTCCTTATGACACATATTTTTTTATTTTCAAACTTAGTTATTTTTAGAGAGCATAGTGAAGATCTTTTTACCCAGGTTTTCCTTACCTCGTATTTTCTGAGATATGAAGGTTTCAAATGTCAAAATGCAAATTTGATGACGTAAGAGGAGGCAACACTGCAAACTTCTCATGGGTTTTACAAAAAGAGGACTTCAATTCGAGAGCCAAATTTTTTACTAAACAACAGGCTTTGCCAATCGAAATGAGTTACAAATGGAACTAGACGCACATAGTGCGTTTACTCGTGCCCAAGTGGAATTCAGTCTGACATGAGAATATATATATGTTTTAAAGCCAGTTTGGTCACGTTTTGAGTTCGGTACTGAACGGCGGAATCAGTTTGTCTGCTTCGCCGGCAAGCTGATTTGAACTTCACTTCACTTCACTTGGCACTTTATTATAATGTGCTACGTTATAAATAACATATAATGCACAGCGTGTTAACTCAAATCGACGTGAATAATAAATAGATAATAATAGATAATAACATAAATAGATAATAATAAATAGATAAATAACAATAATAGATAATAATAAATAGATGACTTAATTTAATAGATTGAACTCATGGAGGTATCGGTCTCGCTCCTAAATTTCCAAATAAAAAAACATTTAGATATGAGCTGCCTTTATGTCTGATATTTATTAAGTAATTTTATAGCTGCTAGGGTATAAACAGCGATTCGCATGTTAGTTGTAGCGTCACGAAAGCACACCATCCTGTTTGGGTGACCTGTTTGACCTCTGTCTATTTTCTTTGATATTTTAAAGTAGCTGTTGCTTTGTAATCATTGACTTTCTAATAGTATTAATTTAGTTTGTACGCCCAAAAATTTTAGCCATACCATTTAATTACAGAGAACAACTCAGAGAACATTGAAATTTCTTGAATTTCTCAAATCGAAGAGCCAGACAATCGCCAGACAAGCTGTCGCTTGAGTCAAAATATATTGGAAATTAAATCAAATTAAAAGACAGCTTAAAATGCTTCAAAACCAGAAAAAAGCATACAAAAAAATGAAAAGATAATATTTACTACATAACAAGGCGAAAAAAAAAAATTATTTTTATTCCATGAGGATTACGAACCCGGACCTGTCTATTTGCTTTATACGCTGGTGTTACACGCTGCTCTAAATGATTGCCTGGGGTGCCTGTGGTTTGCCTCGTTTTCATGGCACATTCTCGACTACGACGATAGATAGATTGAAAACGCAAACCTAGACTCGTGCCGGCCTAAAGGCCTGGGCACGAGTAAAAATACAAGTAATTTAAATTCTCTTGTTTTTGTATAATAAATGATTACTCCTCTTACGTCATCACATTTGCATTTTGGAATTTGAAACCTTTATATCTCAGAAAATATGGAGTGAGGAAAAACAAGATTAAAAGATCTTTACTATGCTTTCTTTCAAGAACTGAGTTTGAAAATAAAATATTATCCGTCATAGGGACTTTAAAGCTATAAATGTATATGTACTCCCAGTGGCAGGATATGTAATGAATGTCTGCAAGATTCCTGAAAAAGAACTTAATGAATTGGACATGATTGTAAAAAGGAAATTGAGGGAAAAAAAGTTGCATGGAAAGCTATGTAGTGATGAAAGATTGTATTTGCATAGGAAATTTGGTGGGAGAGGTCTTAAGAGTTTGAGGGATATGTATAAGGAAACTAAGACTAGAATTGCCTGTTATTTAACCCTCTCTGGTAATAGATGGATGAATGAGGTTTGGAAATATGAACAAAGCAAGGAACACTGGTCGATCAAAAAGGAGGTAGAGGAAGCATGGGAATCTGTAGGCGAGCACCTAAAACTTGGAAATCAAGAAATACTACTGAATGGTCAGAGAGTAGTTGGAAACTGGAAAGAAGTTAAAAACAAACTAAAGAAAATTTGGCGTGACAAAATCACAAATAGAAGGAAAGAAAACTTGATTGCCAAGAATATGCAAGGGAAGGGTTATGGAAATTTGGACGAAAACTGTCACCACTGGTTGCAATGTAATGTAGATCCTCAAAAAGTTGGTGCAATTGTTGAAATGCAGGAAAGAATGATAGAAACAAGAGCTTGGAAGAAGGCAAGAGGTATTGAGACTGTAACTGATATGTGCAGACTATGTGGAAAGTACAAAGAATCTGTTGATCATTTATTGGCTGGGTGTGAAAAATTGGCAGGTGGCGCTTACCTGAAGAGGCATAACAATGCACTGATGGTTCTGGCAGTGGAGTGGGCAAAAAGAAATGGGCTTCTTCATAAAGATGTAAAGTGGTATGAGCTGAGTTGGCAGAAGGGTACAGTGTTGGAGAAAGATGGGAAAAAATTGATTTGGGATTTTGAATTTAAGATGAGAAAGAAGACAAGTGCAAGAAGACCTGACTTAGTTATTGAAGATAATGACAAAAAGAAGATTTATATTATAGCCCTATGGAAGAAAATGTTGAGGAAAAGAGGAGAGAAAAACTGATGAAATATCAGCAGATTGCATTTGAGATGAGAGAGAGGAGGAGAGGGTTTAAAGTGTTTATATTGCCGGTGGTTATTGGATGCTTTGGTGGTGGAGGAAACAAAGTATTAAGTGTCCTGAAGGAACTACTTCAGGACAATGCTGATAAAGTATTGGGAGAAATGACAAAGGTTGTATTATGGGAGAGTGAAAGTTTGATAAGAAGGGTTTTATCTGGACTAATCCAAGGGGAATAGTCGTTTTGTTTCTGCTATCAAGGACATCATTTTTAAGTAAAGATAACTTTTAAGTAAATGAATTTTTTAATTTCTTTTTTTTTTATTCGAAGAGAATTTTTATGGAAAAATGCACATTTTTACATTTTTGTTTTTAAATGATATTTTTATTTGCTTTTATAGATGTTTTTAATCCTCTTTGTTCAGAGCTAAATGGGTAGACAAATGTTTGGTTACCCATCATTTTGGCCTTAAAGAGGCTTTTCACTTTCAATAATAATAATAATAATAATGAAAACTTTATTATAGCTTTTTCTTAAATTTACAATTATAAACCTCACTGCTTTCAGGTAGTTTACAATCGTCTACTTGAATCACTTAACTTTAACAACAAATAGATATGTATTTTTGTATACACCTATTTCAAAAAAGGTTGTCACCACTAAGAGCGATAGTATTCTATTTCATAACACTCGCATTCATGCTCAGCTGAAATTAAGGAATGGGGAAAAATATTGATCAGCGGCCTAAGACAAGCTGGAACAGCTTGGCTTAGGGGAGCGGTACAAACGACCCACGCGAATTTCAGGGGCGGGTGGGTGGGTCGTTCCACTGTTCGCTGTTCCGCTGGAACTGAGCAAGAACCGAGTGATTCATTTGGATTTGGCATTTTATAGCCATAGCCCCAAGGGAGGCACGTGCCTATTTGTATCTAGCTGCACGGGGAATGTTATTTCATGTTATTTCATCTTTGCATATCATTACGAGTATTATGAATAGTATTCTATTTCATAACACTCGCATTCATGCTCAGCTGAAATTAAGGAATGGGGAAAAATATTGATCAGACCACCTTAAACAAACTGTAACTCTGGATCTGCATATTCCACCAACTATCCACCTAGAGCCGTATCCCATTCCAAACTGTTAAGATATATCCCCAACCCTCATAAAAAATCCTCCCAAACCTCACCCCAAACTCAGAAAAAATTGGGCATGAGTGGAGCCCCTAGCCTTACCACTGATTCAAATGACAAAGCTCACATCAAATGATCAAAGTACCAAAAATGAACTCGTGGATGCCAACTGAGAACAGCGGAGGTGTGGTGACCACACACTTTACGACAGTCGAGTAAGATCCACATTATCAGATCATGTCAGCATCGTTATTCAAGAACGTGCGATTGTCCACTAGATTACAAAAAACAACGACAGACAACTGAGTCTACTGAACAAAGAGTCAGGTCGTAGCTTTCCATCCTTTTCACTGACAGTTCACTAGAGGCAGTACTTGTCTAATATCACTTGACATTGGGTTGACATACTGTTTGATGTCATTCTCTGTAAATCAAGTTGTATGTATTTATCATTTAGCTTCATTTCAGTCTCCATATTCCAGTCACATTTTCTGATCTTGAAGCGTGTGCACACGGACTCAGACCAACGGTTAATATTCAGTTGGTGTTAGTTTCTTTATGCACTAAAATACACATTAATGTTAGGAGAATTGTTTAGTGCTCTCAAAAATACAATTGTACAGCCTATTGGATTCATCTGACCACAGCATCGATCCACGATATGTCTTACGCAGAGCTCTCTTTCACCTGGCCTATTCCCCTTTGCTCCAATTCCTCATTCCTCCTTCCATTCAACGCGTTTGCAGGATCTGAGTTGACATGGACTTTGCTAACGAGATTTGCTAACGAGATAGAGCAAGACCATTTTAATACCTCACCTTCTCAATTCGATTGCAATCTCAACTTGCTCTACACATGCGAAAAGCCAAATGATATGAACATGTGCAAACTGAATCAACTGCGTGGTCCAACTCTTAATCATCAAGGTGCATTAATGGATCAGCTGAACCAGCCCATTGGTTACACTCGCTTGAATAGTTACTATGGCAAATATGAGGACATGCCGAAGATCCAATCGATCGAAAAGATCCAACAAGGTACGCCTTACAGACACCATGGAATAGACGTTCTCAGCTAGGAAATTAAACCCGAAACCCAGCAGGAATATTCAATGGGTTTGTCTTGGACTTCGCCCTCTTGAAGTGTTCAAAGTGTAAAGTGACTTGATTTACCTCGATCACATCATTATTCAGTTATATTCAAACAGTGCATGAAATCGAGGGGATATCTGGACCGAATACAGAATAACGTAGCAACTATTTGACAGGCACGTGGCGGATATTTTAAATCACGTCATCAATTTTTTTCACAAAGTCAGATGTTAACATCGGCAAATATATTCCATTGATTTCTGACGAATGGCTGAGCTACAATCATGAAATCAGATTTTCACTGAAAATAACAATGAACGTTCCTGGCCTTAACGCACTTGACGTATAGTTAACCAAAAAACAAAATAACCAGACCGAGTGTTAATTACATGACTTGAGATCACTCCTCGAACAGTCATGCAGTCAGTTGAAAAAACGTACTGAGAAGAAACACTTCTACTATTCCTACGACTTAGAAGTTGTTTAAGAATTTGATAGTGTTTAAAAACATCAAGTGAGAAAACGTCAAAGATCCAACTGTTCTTACGTTCGATTCGTCTTTTGTTTTTAGCAATTAATGGCTCAATAAAATCTTCAGTGCGCAAGAAACTTTATTTCAAAATCGACGTTTTGCACATTTCGGAACAAATTCACTAGAGCCGTCTTTCCTTGTCTAAAAGATCGTTCTACTGCAATATTGAAATAATCAGAGATACTCGAGCTCGAGACTGTCAAGAGGCCAAAGATCATTACTTTATAGGTCAATGGTCTCAGAATAGTCATTCTCTGCCTGATAAAATAAGCTTGAAACCGACGGTGCGCACATTTTACCCTCTCTTTGTATCTGTGTTCCGTTCCACGGGTCCATTCTGGGAATCGAACTCGAGGCCTCTCTCGCACCGAAGGCCGCTCACTAACCACTGACGTTGACGTCCTTGCACCTTCTAGCTTGACATTCGCAAAAGGTTATTTCTGCGGTTCTTCACCAACTGAAAACAGGGGGAAAACTATTACTAGCTATTTCTAATAGAAAGTGAAGTGCTGTGAGCAGAAAACAGCTGGTATATCCACGTTAGCAGAACTGTTCCCCTAAAACGCACGAAAGTACACCGCTTCTCTGATGATCAAATGTTTCTTGTCAACCTCCTGTGCGTTGTGTGACGCACACTGCTAGTTGACCTCCAATATTGAACTACAAAACATAATTCTCCAGGATCAGTGTCGGACACACACAGTTCAAAATATTTTGCACTTTGAGGAAAGCAATTTTTCAAATAACCACAAACGGCTAGCGTTGCCAATAATTATAAAACTAACTGATTTAAAAAAGTTAGTTTATTTAGGAAAAAATGTGAATCGCTGATCGTATGTATCGCGTGTTCGTCTAGTGACATCGACTCTCGATACGGTATGGACTTGAACCGCTGATCGTATATATCGCATGTTCGTCTAGTGACATCCACAGATTACACTGTGTTCCGAATAGGAGGCTACTCGCTTCGCTTGCAGCAATTAATGAAAAGCGTTTGGGTCCCGGTAGGCTTGGGTATCAGTGTTACTTGCCCCTTCATGATCGATTTTTTCTATACGTCTTTAATGGGTCAAGTCGGCAATCACCTCTCCACTGAACATGACGGGGTTTCCCGTCCAGTCCATCCACACAAATGCAATATCTTAACATTCTGCAAAGTAGGATGGAAACCAAGGAGTACTTACTTTTCCTAGAACTAGAAATAGCTGAGCCAACAGCGCATAGCGCCGCCAAGGAAAACCCCGACAAGTCAGCAGAGAGATGATCGCCTTGACCCAGCATGACTGGGAGGGTTGATTTAGGTACCCTTTTTTCAAAGCAATCAAAACACTGCGACTTCAAAACTAGAAACAATGGAGCAAACAACTACCGGAACAGACGGAACCTGTATTGTCTCGACAACTGAACATCATGTAGAATAAAATGGAAAAGGTTGGTGGACTAGCAGTGCTGTTTGTTTCATAGAAACGAATCATTTAAGAATCTCTCTTAATTACTACCGGGGATGTTGCAACTTAAAATATGCAGTCACATGCCATGGGTGCATGCGTACTTTCTTGTACCACTGAGGTGAAATAACTTAAATTCTGCACGAAAGTGCACATTAAACTCGACAGCGAATCAAACAGTAATCATTATTACTTGCGATGGAATCTAGTTTCCAAATTGGTACACAAAGAAAACAATCATTTAGTACCACAAACTCATGAATAAAGTAGCAATCATGTATTCATTGTGAAGCATGTTGACTCTTCTTGAGTCCCCGCTTGAATTCACTTAAATAGATCCACAGGGTTCGTACAAGAAAAGGATGTTCAAATTCAAGGACTTTTCAAGCACTTTCAAGGTCCAATCTTACAAAATATAAGGACTATTTTGAAAAGGTTTTAGTAAAACTCAACTTTATTCATTTTCTAATCAACTGTCATATCTACAGTAGGTACACTTTCTAAGTGTATTTACTCTAACATAAAACTATAGTTCATCGTAAAATGTCAAATGGCTCTTAACTCGGACGCTTTCTTCTTAATCTCATCATCAACTGCTTTAATCTGAAGTTTCTTGCTTTCAGCTTTAGCCCACAAAGCATTTGCTGCAGAGAGAATTTCCAGCTTTCCCTTTCTTTCTGCTTCAAGAGAACTCTTCCTCGAATTTTCTTCAAGGCTGGCTTGATCAACACTCAGTCGCTTGCGCTTTGCCCGAAGGGCCTCTAATTCATCTTCCAAACATTTACGCTTCCTGTTCACCTCTCCTTCTGCCTTCTCCTTTTGTAGTTCTCTTAGATAACTCTCATAACGAGATCTGGATGCTGCTGCTGACTTTAAAAGCTCTTTATTTACCACAACATTTTGGATTCCACCAACTGAGCGAATGTGATCACAGATAACCCTTTGTGACACATAGCCTTTTTCTGAGAGGTTTTCCACTTCTATGCATCGATTAATTGAAAACCCTCTCTCCACTGAAGCCTGACCATGTGAAATCAACAATACCAATTTGACCACTTTCCAAATTTTGGCATATTCTTGTTTACCATTGAAGAAACTATAGTAAAAGACATCTAAACGCTCTTTGCTGATATCATAGTCTTTGAACTTTGATGTGTTTGATGCTACAACGTCATTAATAAAACTATTGTATTGCCACTTGATATTATCACATTCATTCTCTTTAATGCGTTTTAAGTCGACAAGACAACCAAGTAACCTTTGAAGTTGCTTTTTAATGTTACTTGGTGAGGTTATCATTCTTCGTGGATCAAGACATGCTGCATGGCGGGTAAAAGGGTATTTGAGAGGCGCTTTCTCTAAAATCTTCTTACATATAGCAACGAGGCAGTTCTTGCAGCTTAAACGGAACTCCATCTTTTGCAGATCACTTGTTTGTGACTTACGTAAGGCCCTTTCTGTACTAAAACCAATGTCAATCTTACTACGCTCACTTTGATGTAGTGAGTCGTCATTTACATCAAACTTCGCCATCTTTTCTGCAGTTGTCAAAAGCTGAATTTGTTCCTCCTTGCAATATCGCGATAAAAGACTTTTTAGTAGGTTGAATACATCTGTAGATAAGAATGGAACCATAGGCTGATCTGTTTGGTAACGCAAAAGGAAAGGTGTGACTTCATTTGCAACTGATAAAGCAAACTGAAGCTTTGCTTCAATCAACTTATCTCTGCACGCTTCCCTGGTCGTTTGATATGACTTACAATCTGGCTTTGGAATTTTCTTTTCATCAACAGCTTTTACAAATTCTTTTAAATTGGGTAGGACTTCTAAGGCTCTCTGTAAAACATTGCTATTTTCCACCCATCGTGTTTTACAAAATTTCAAAGGCAGAGATGGAACTTCACCCAAAAGCTTCTCTAAGTCATCTCTTCGTGCAGGGGAATCCTTGAAAAGTTTGTAAAAGCTAGTTAAAGTGTCTGCTAGGGCCCAGCTTGTGGTCTCAATTCCCCTTTTATAGGCACCATGGATGACATGTAGTCCACAGCTTCCTATGTTGATTAGGTGTATGTTATTTTCAAGAGCCATGTTTTCTTCAAATGCTTTGAAAAATTTCCAGTTCACTGCTGGACCATCCATTGAAACTTGTAGTACTCCTCGTCTTGGAAGAGTATCTGTTAAATTGTTCAAATCTCTTAGAAGGTCATTAGCTGTGGCATGTCCCATAAACTCTGAGCCAAAGTACCTTGTTTCAACATTATCGGTATTCCAAAATCTGACATAGGCATCTAACTGTTTTTTCTGATTTTTTTGATTTAAGCTTTCATCAAAAAGCAATACATAGCCATCTTCATTTTCTGTTATCCTTTCTGTGAGGCACTGATGGAAGTATGGAGCTAGGCCATAGTTTGTCATATAAGATGCTTTCTTCTCACCACATTGAAATGCCTTTGCGATAGCACTATCAGGAAACATTCTTTCAAATAGGAGGCCTAAAAAGGAGTTACACATCATTTAATATCTACATATATACAATCAAAATACAAGCACAAATCACATACTATTATTTTGACAAGAATGGTAGGACCAATGCGATGCAGACATCTTCAAACACCATAAAACCTCTGCTTTTAATGTATCATCCTTGGTAACAAAAGAATCTAAACTTGACTTCGGTTTGCTTTGGCCTGAATTCATCTGAACTGTACATGAACTTCCCTGAGTTGTAGAGGTATCTCCAGTTGGATTTGTTGAAGATTTGTTTTTTTGCTGGGCAAAGAAACTGCTTATTGATGTTGCTGTAAACATAAATGCAGCAAAAATACAAATGACCAACGAAAAAATATACCATTGATTAGGCAAGAATGAATGACAACTAAGGAAACTAGTTTTTGGTTAATTATATGAAAATTCATAATTCAATGAGAAGTCTGTATCGAAAAATATATCAATATTGAAATGTTTGCAATATTATAGACAATTAACAAAAAACTTACATGCTTCTAAATTGCCCATGGCTTTAACGTGTGCTGCTGACTTGGAATGGCTTGTTAAAGCAGACTCTCCCATGCTTGAAATACTAAAAGATTTCATGCAGACACGACATCGCGCCAAAAAAATATCTTGCGATACCTTAAGCAGCCAAGGGCGCCAACAATCCTTTACCAACCACGCATCATTAAATTTACACTTCCCCATTGGTTTATTCTTATGTAAATGGACACGACCTGTCGAAGCTCAAAGTGACGCCATTTTGTCCCAGCTACTCTCCCCAGGCTATGCACGTCATAACCTTACACAGAAACCCCAAATTTGTCATCGTTGAAATTATAAGAGTTTGTTTAACTAAATATTTCGCTTTTATTAGGATAATTCAAACAATACAAGCAAACATATCTGAAAAGAAGATTTTCAGTATAACAGATGACAATAGTCCTCAACTTCTACAATTCTCTCTGGGCCATTCAAAGTAGCTGTGGCAATGAATTCGATCTCATGATCCATTAACTGGTGACCACGAATGTCCAGCAAGACAGTGTTATTATTGTATTTGAGCATTTCTAAAATGCATGACAAAGATAGAGCTTCTGGTACATGAGCTACATCTACTACTTTTATATTTCTGTGCTGTTTGAATTGTGAGTCTTTAAAAGTATTTTCTGATATACCTGTTGAACACTGGAGAAGAAATATGTTCAAGACTTCACAAGTTGATGCGACCAGTTCATATAGAGAGTCAGCTAGTACGCAATTACTCACATCAAGGTAGCGCAAGAATCGTATATTTAGATCAGTTAAACATATGGTACAAGTTCCGTTGAAGCTTATGTAAGACAAAGTCAATTCTTCTAAGCATCTGCACCTCTTTAAAACGATTTTAATATCATCCCAATTCAAGAAGCAACATTCGTTCAGCAGTACAGAATGTGTCCCTGGAAACACAAAATCCTGTAATGTCTTTAGGGTGACTGATCGCCTCCAATTAAAATCGACAATATTCCATAAATTTGCACAGTGAATCAATTGATGCCACTTTTTGCAGACCAAGGTGACAACAGCTATCCTCTCAAAAACTGTTAAATGTTTAAATATCTCCAAAAGAACAACATCTGGTAGGGGAAATGCAGCTTGGTCCATTTTGAATTCTGAGAAATGACAAGCTTTGTATTGGCAATATCTACTACGCATGACTAAAAACTCATGTGATAATAGAACACAGGTATCCCAACTTAAAATTTCTATATTTCGCGTTTCTGTTCGAGTTTTTTTCGTTCTATATTTCCATAAAAATCATGAGAACAAAGCTGAATTTCCAAAGAATACCAATGGAAAATTCATAACATTTATCGTAATTTCAAGAGCTGAACATTCAAGTACATTCAAGCACCAACTTTGTTATTCAAGCACTTTCAAGGCCTTGAATTTTTATTTTTGAATTCAAGCATTTTCAAGGACTTTCAAGGCTTGTACGAACCCTGATCCATAAGTTCAATCCGTTATTGAATAACATGTCAAATTTAAACTAACTGGTTCTGAAAATATTCAGTGAGAGTCTGGATTGCAACAATTAACATGCAAGCTGACGCAAGAAGACTAAAAGAATGGAAACACTTTGAACTTAGCGAGATAATACTTTGGCACGCACTTGCGCATGCACGACAGAACTCTAAAAGATATTTGTTGCACAAAAAATCTCACAATGCAAAGCACATGGAGTATCAACCAGTCTTAAGAACACTCAACTAGAAAAAATAAATTCTAGTGAGGTTAGATTGTTATACCACAAATACAACAAAGCTTTACTTTTGCCATAACTTGCAAAACCTTTGACTGTTACTGACCCATTGACCCCTATTTCGGTGCCGGAAAAACTTTCCACTCATGGTCACCAGTGGAAAATAAGTATTTCTGACTCTTACAGCAGTGATGGTACTCTGGCATGAACCCTCGGCCATGTCAAGAAATAAGCACAGAAAAAAAAATCCCTATTGCTGACCATTATATTAACTCTCGAGTAAAGGACCAAACCTCGAATGGTACTTTAGTGAAACCTTGGTCACCACACGAATTGCTGACCGTGAAAATTCAGTTTTATTGGTACGCAAACTCGCCCAGCACAGAATGGCACTCTGCATGGCAAACGCTGGATAACAAATGTCTCCCCGGCGAAAAAACCTCGCCCAGTTCAAGTGAATACTCCGGTGCATGAACCCTTGGTCACCATTGTATCTCCGGCGAAAACCTCGCCCAGTGTCATTGCACTCCGGTGAATCCTTGGTCACCATTGTCTTTCCAGCGAAAAACCTCGTCCATTGTCTTTCCAGCGAAAACCTCGTCCATTGCCATTGCACTCCGGTGAACCCTTGGTCACCATTGTCTTTCCGGCGAAAACCTCGCCCAGTGCCATTGCACTCCGGTGAACCCTTGGTCACCATTGTCTTTCCGGCGAAAACCTCGCCCAGTGCCATTGCACTCCGGTGAACCCTTGGTCACCATTGTCTTTCCGGCGAAAACCTCGCCCAGTGCCAGTGACACTCTGGTGAACGCTTGGTCACCAATTTCTCTCCGGCGAAAACCTCGCCCAGCGCGACACAGGCGCTCATTATTGAACTCTTTCATCACTATAAGTAGTCATCCAACGAACTGTCCCGTCGAAGGAGTCATTCTACAAATAGTCCCCTCTGTAATCATCCAACGAACCGACCCGCCGAAGGAATCATTTTACAGAGAATATCACATAACGCTGGTCCAAATAAATCCGACATGTACATTTTAATCCGACCTCTGGGGTCAGGATACTAATCGATAGGGCTTTGCCGATGAAAGGACTAACAGTTAGGTCCTAAAGCGACAACTTCCTAATGGCTAGGTAAAAGTGGTGATTAATACTATCGCTTCACCCAATCATTAGGAGAATCTACTAGAAAGACCTTTTCATTAGCGATACGATCGCTAAATCCCTTACCAATAGGGCAATGAATGCTTTGTCCTGTCTAAACTCGATACAAATAATACAATCTGTGTTTTATAGTATTTGTAGTCTATAAAACATAGAACAAAAATTTCTGATCGCGTTTAATAATTGCGAGCGGATATTTATATTATAACGACAACGAACAATGACAACTTACCCAGAAAGTTCACATCGAGCGTCTTCCTATTTAACAACCAAATTGCAGCATTTCCACTTCAGATAATGTCCAAACATCTTTTGATCCATAATTGTCTTGCATATTGGAACATGAAGACTGTTTGTAATTATCTTGAAAATTTATCTCTCGACTTTCTCGGATGCGAAATATAACATATTGACCGCACTTCCCGGCCTTTGTCGGCGAAAGGAAACGTTCCATAATCGACAGCAAAATATAGGACAACAACATAAAATCCATTCTAGTCCAATTTGTAAAGAATTTCTCGAAATTCATTTCTGGTGGCTCCTTTAGCTACAGCTATCATTTTAAGTCGCGCGATCTATCTGCCCTTCAACATAGCAATACAAATTTTCCCTTTCGATAAGGAGTTTTGGACAGCATGCAAAACAAAGGCTGGTTGTTAATTAGCAGGTCTGATCAAAGCAAGTCGATCAATCTGGCCCTTTCCATTAGGCTTTTACAATGCCCTTTTCCTTTTCGTTGGGACTTTTTCTCCGCCAGTCCTTTTCATTGGGGCTTCTTGCAGACTTCAATTTCGAGTAGCGAGATGGTTTTCTCGGAGGATTTAATAAACGGATAAAACAAAATACTATGAGATAAAATCGTTAGGGGTAAAAATGTTTCCCAATAGAAGAAAAACTTAACGAATATTAAAATTGGGTAAAATTACAGGAATTGCTCCGGATGCCATGAAAAGATTAGTACCGGACAAAAATTACCTAATATTTAGAACCTTCGCATTAAAGAAAAGTCTTTTCGGTGTCCAATTATTTAAACGTGGATTAACTTCTTCTTGAGAAATACCAATAATTAACTCATGTTATCATTCGGATCAGAACTGTCAATCAGATAACCAACACTATTTTAGGAGCTCGACCTTTTCAGTACTTATTCCAGTACATATTTGTACGTAATACATATGAGGTCATGTTGAATTCTGTAAGAGCTTAAACTGTACAGCCGTCAGGAGTGTGCCATTTGAATTCCCAGCGGTCTTCTCATTTGTCCTGGTTACCGGCGACACGTGCATGCCGGAATGTTTGACAAACTGTCAAGTCAGTCTGAGTGAATTTTTACATTAAACAATTTTAGTAAGAAAAATTGCAATAAAAAGCAGACTTCAAGCAAGAATAGTATATTTAATAATTCTTGGATAAATATGACAAAACAGATTCCAAACCTACAAGTATTTACATGAATAATCTGCAGCACCTTGTGCAATTTTGTCAACTTCCAAGACAGAAAACGCTCTGTTCATGGGGACAACATCAACGTCATTTTTGAAAATAAATTGCGTTTCGACCCACTGAATATCATTCGTAGGTGGCCACCCGAATACATTGTTCGCCTGACCCTGTCTTTTCTCTAAGAATTTTATTTTAGCGCGGTCTCTCTCTTCTTCTTTCCTTTCTACCCTTCCGATGAACCATTCATCTTCGCCATAAATAACTGCCACCCAGCTATTAACCTTGACTTTCTTGATGTCAAAATCCTAGTTTAAATTAATAAACAAACAAACAAAAAAAAACAATGATATTTATGATAAGTCGGGCATTTCGAAGCTTATTCTGTTATTGCTTTTCCTTAACCTTTTTTCTTTCCTTAGAATTGTCTAAATTTAATCTTACCCACTTATCTGTATTGTCCTGATCATCTTGACCATTGTCATTTCCTAAACCGAAATATTAGCAGTTAATCAGGAACTGGAACATTATTTGTCGTGAAGGAAATGAGTAGGGAATGAATACCTTTGGAATGCTCCTCTGAAGACTTCTACAAAAGAAAACGAGAGAGATGGAGAGAGAACTGAATTAGTACTTGATGTATTGTAATAGCATTGCAAGCACCGAAAAATGAAAAGGTCACCTTTTTGGGTTTCTGTCCTGATCTTCCTTTTGCTTTTCTGTCTTGATCTTCACCATTTTCTTCAGTTGTCAACTCTTTCTCCTGCGTTAGTACAGCACAAAATATTATTTTTCGCATCTGTTTTAGACTTTATCTATTTAAAGAAATTGGTCCTTCTTTGCTGATTGAAATTCACCTAAAGCGAATGGAAAATGGAAAATAAAAACCGCGAGAAAACTTACGTACCAATGACTGAATGATATTGCGGTCCTCAATAGCATCTTTCTTGAGGTTGTGCCGCCTTTCATCGCCATTGTTGGTGTCAGTGGGAACCACCTTAAAAGATACCCATAACCAAGCCTGAGTATTGTTGCAGTGTTTTTTTCAATGTACGTCTTCGAAAGCCTACGCAACTCAACCGAACAAAGGAAAACACGGGGAAAAACTATAAAAGTTACAAAATCTCACAAATATCCATAATTATTTGGCGTCATTAGCTGATCAGCTAAATTCAAGAGCAATTAAGGCCAAATAAAAAGGGAGTGAAAATTTACAACACCCAATGTTCTTTTCCGTCTGGCTGCGTAGCCTTGAGATCTCTCGAATAACATTTTTTTTTAACGCACCACATAAAAAGTGTGTTTCTGTTGGGGGAGGAGGGTAGTACTTGGTTTGGGCAAGGATGGCAGAGTAATGTAGATAGGGTTAGGGTCATAGACTTTACAAAAAGCGGGGCCACTCTCACTCCACGGCCCTCTTTCAGTAAACGACATGTAAAAGCCTAATAAACTTACGCGATCCACTCGAAGTGCCGGGATGTACAGAAATTAAATACACGACCATTTAATTATTGGTTGGCCTCTCGAACTTTTTTCGAGTGGGTACTGAGAAATTTGATTTGGATTTATCTCGATCAACTAATTTTCAATACCTTATCTACTTTTTCTGTTGACGTAATTCTGGCACTTTTGGATTTGCCCTCTGAGGTGAACTGTAGAAGTGTAAATAGACTGTCTTTTTTTTTTTTTTTTGGCGTTTGTATGTTGTATCGGTGTTTTACCTTGCGGATGTCCTTTTTGGCCCTACATAGTTCTTCGTGTAAACGTTGAATCTTCTATTTTTTATAATTGGAAAATAACAGGCGTCAATTTGCTGATGTAGAGGAATATCCGGATAGGTACCGGATTCGGTTCAGATGATGAATTTTGATCATTCATTCATCCATTCATTCATTTTCCAAACTCACCTCATCTTTTTCTGTAACGCTCTGAGCCAAGTACTGGGAGTTCTTTTTCTCAATTTCAAGAGCCTAGCAATAGAAAATAATTCTAAATAAGAACTTTGTTCAAAGCACTGTTACTGTAATATAATATACCTTTTCAAGCTGTTCCACTTTATTTTCCATGCTTTTCAAGTGACTTTGCAAAGTTATTGTTTCCTGGAAAACAAAAGATCCAGTTGAGGTAAAATATATTGGTTTCTTTATAGGGTTAAAATTTTTAGCTCACGTTTGGTTTTTCAAAAAAGCAGCAATAATCCATTGTGTACTCATATAGCATATGGAGTAGTTTACCTTCTTATTTTTAGCATAATCGTTGTTAAGTCTGGCTAATTCCTTTTTAAATTCTTCCTTTTCCTAATCAGTTGATATCAAAAATGGACGGAAATCAGTTTAAAGTAATATTGTTAAAACGTGCAAACTGAAATAAAACATCCTTAGAAACTAACTTACAGAAATAGCATGGTACTTTTCTTCGTTTACCATATCCAATTATCCCTCTTTAATTGAGCTATTTCTACTGTTGATGCATCCTAAAAAATAAATGACTGAATGAATAGTATTTTGATTACTCTTACTAATGTTGTCAGCATTCTTCGTTCGCCCAATCTATCATTGTTCCAGTATACATTCACTAAAGTAAATACTTGACAACTGCATGGCTATGCTGAAATTCATACTTTTTCTACCAGGCTCGTAGTGAAAACTTGACAAACTGTAATGACTATTTGTACTCACACTTGCTGACTGAGTGGCTTCAGATTTCCTTGGCTTTTTTACCTTACTTTCCTCTGCATAAAAACAATAATATTGATAACATATAAGGAGTCTATAAGCGATCTGGAGTGTTTCCCAAGGTGCAATAGCGCTTTGGGGTAACATGACCATTTATAAGAGACCTAACAAGTCATTTATACCAGTGTTTCAAAGTGCAGCTTACATAAGCCGTGAACGAAGTTTTTGTGTCATTCAATACATGAGGTTGGCCAATTATAAAAACCTTATATTAATTCAAATAAAAAGAAATAATTATGTATACGCACCGAAAAAACCCCGATTGAGTAAATTTACTCAAAAACTGGAGTAAATCCCTTTTCTCAAATAACAGTTGTGAGCAACTATGGAAGCATATAACTGAATTTTCTAAAGTTTTTGAGTAAATACTCGCGCATTTTTCAGTATGATATTTTCATTTAATGTCAGTTTATATCAAGTTGATATTAATATTATTAGTTACTTTGAAAACACTTACCGTCTCCTATTAAGGTCCCATTGTTGTATTTCGTCAACACTTCGAAAATTTCTTGTTCGTTTTTAATGGGATCTTTCCCAGTTAGACAATTAAAAGAAGACTGCACAAGACCGCCATCCAGTTTCGCTACGTTTTTCTTTCTTCTCTCTGGTCTAATGACGCCATTCTCAATTTTAGCCATAATTTCATTGGCTAATGCCCAACATCTCTCGGAAAGTTCCGACACTTTATAAAACAAATATATGTTTCCACTGCCCGTCTGAAAGTGAAATTAGCAATGAAAGGAAATTGAATGAGAGAAGGACAAGATGTAAATGGATTTAGTCACGAGGGTTTTCAGTTACCTTTGTTCCCTGAAGCTTAAAGACTCGATTGAAATATGCCTTTTGAAACTTGAACATACTTGCTGTCCATCGTTCTGCTGCCCCAAAGTTGCTTTCTAAAAACTCCCTCATTAAAGTCACTGTTCGTCGAAATGGTGAGGGCCATCCTTCTTGTGAAAATTTTGGGAGATCGTCTCCGATTACCCTACCAAGTGACAGATGAGACTCGTAGAGGGCCTGCCCTCTTGACGGTCCGTATAATTTCTTGTCGCTATCAGCTTTTGGTGCTTTCTTCCCCCTGTTATCTACATTAGAGTGGAACAATAAACAAATGAATAACTGAATTAAAGTAAACAAAGATAATTAACCACTTAAAGCAGTTTCTAAATGTTTAAGAAATTGTTTAGTTTTGCTACTACTCCTCAGACCCATTTTCTTTTTAATGATAATGTTTATGACCATATAGTAGATGGTGTCGCTATGGGCTCTCCTTTAGCCGGTGCCTGTTCTCGCCAATCTGTTCATGGGTTATCATGAACAGGACCTAAGGTTTTATACTACCGTAGATATGTTGACGATACTTTATGTTTCAGTTGAATCATGCAGAAAGCCATACTATGTTGTTTTTTTGATTACCTAAATACACGCCATCCTAATATAAAATTTTCTTTTTGAAAAAGAAACTAAAGGTAACTGTCCTTTTTTTATGTTGTTGTTATATTGATGAATCTTCGGGTAATTGTAAAACTTCTATTTTTCATAAGACTACTTTTTACTAGACTCTTAACAAATTTTCACAGTTTTACTCCTTTAAAACATGAATTGATTGTTATCCATACTTTAGTTGAAAGAGCCTTTAAAATGAAATATAACAAAGCTGCATGTTTGTAATAATGATCTCAAAGATCTGACTCAAATTCTTAAAAGTAATTACTTTCCCGCACATGTCCGGCATAGATAATTCAGTAAAACAATATTTTCATGATAAAAATGATAAGCCTATAGCAGCAGTAAGGGTTTGTTCCGTTTGGACCTTGAAATATGCAGGCCCTGCCTGCGTAGATCGAGGGGTGTCGGCAGCAGGGATTCACTGCACCAATTATGGCGTTTTGGGGCCCGGAGATTAAAAATGGCAAAACCCCTTACTGCTGCTGGAGACATCGTCGGTTGGTATTGTTTATTGAATATAAAATATATATAGATATATGGACGCTATTGACTGGCTATTACAAAGCGAGTTACCTCCTATTGCAAATGAAGAAATAGCGCGTCTCAGAAAGAATGTAATCGATAACACAAATGCAGATATAGTTTTTACAACGTTTATAGAAAAAAATACAGATGCTTCGATGACTGAAGAACGCGCGGAAGATATTATTAATAGACTGCCCGAAGGGGATTTTCGTCTGCAGTTAGCATTTATAAAATACGATGGCCGCCAGTGGATAGTTGAAGAGGGGAGAAATCCTATTCGGGCAAGTAATCGTAAAGATCTATTTATCTTGAATAAAAATACTAGGCCCGGCGCTTTAGTGGGCATTGACTCTTTGTATTACGATGAGGCGTATCCTGTAACCGTGGTTATTTACTTGGGTTATAAAATAAAAGAGCCCGATGCAGAAAAGCTACAGCCGATGAGACATCCCGGCAACTGTGTCGCCAAACTTATTAGAGAATATTTTACAGACTCTACGAAAGGCGGCAGTTTAACTGACGAACGAAAAAAGGCTATAAGGACATGGGAAAAAAATACACAGAGGTGTGGCGGTACTATAGAAGCAATAAAGAAATTAGAAGTGGCTATAAAGAGGCGCATTGTTGTGCTAGACATTATGGGCGGGTTTATTTATTCTGGCACAGATAAGTATAGAGGCAATGGACCGGCTATAAATATTTATCAGCATAATGGTCATGCGTGGAGAGATGTGAGGTTTCCGAAGAAAAAGAGAGTAGAAGTGTATAAAGATGTGAATCCGCTGTGGACGGAATTTCACATTGACGGTAATATTCTTTGTGATGGCAGTGATTTTATTAAAGAGAATTCTATATGGCTGCTAGATGCGGAGGGAACGCAGTTTATTACGCAGGATGGGACGCTTTATCGGCCGCAGGTGGAGGATGAAAAAATAAGAAAGGCCTGTGAGATATTGGGCGAGGATTTTAGAGAAGAGGTATTTTGTAGTAGTTCTTTAGACTTTGTGGCCGCGAGAAAAAGAAATCATTGGAAGCCGACGCCGAAAGAGTTGCCGGAGATTGCGTTGGCGTGCGTTGAACATGGTCATGGCGGTCTTTGGAATATGGAGTACAAAAAAGAAGATTATGTGTCGCTGGACATGAAGCATTGTTATCCGGCCAGCTTTAAGGGACTGGGAGATGCGGCGTCTTATTATCAGCGGTATGGACATCCGGATTCGCAGTTCTTTAGGGTGGCTTTAGATGGGCGTTATGAGGCGCCGGCTAATGGGTTTGTGAAGTTGACGGCGTGGAAGTTTAAAGAGGGGCTTCATCCTATTATTTACGCGTGGTATGGTAAGCATATAGAAGAGAAAGGTTGGATTCCGGTGCCGTTGTTAAAGTTCTTTGAAGAGCGTGGACTTTTAGAGTATACGGCGCACGAGGCCATTCTTTGCCACGGTGATAAGACACAGTGGCTGCCGGCGGATAATCATGCGGCGCGGATTGTTATTGGTAAGTTTACGCAGGGCGCCAGAGCAGGAGAAAAACATATGCAGCGGCGGCTGATAACTGATGATGAAGAGCTGAACTTTTTAATAAAAAAGGCCCATAAAGAAAATACTATGGTGCGGACAGATGACTTTGGCGGCGATGGCAAAGTGTTGTGTTATTATAACGATTATAGGGCGCAGTATTATCATTTAAGGGCTTCTATGTTGTCGTATGCTCATATTAATCTTTTGACGATGCTGCTGCGGTTTGATAAGGAAGATATACCTAGGGTGGCCACGGATAGTTTGTATATAAGGCCTGAGGTGTTGGAAAAGATGAAAATGTATTATGTCAAAGATGAGATGGCCGAAAGTGGACAATGGCGTATAAAAAATGAAGAGATGAGGACTTGGCGAGAAAGGGTGAAATACTGCGGTAATCATAAAGAGGGCAAAAGAGAGGCGACGCAGGAAATATGGCCTAGCGTCAAAGATCCTATAAGCTATAAGAGGTTTTCGTATCTTTATGGGGCCGGCGGAAGTGGGAAGACGACGAGAGTGCTGAATTTGTTTCCGAAGGTCAAAGTGTTGACGCCGACGCATCGGTTAGAAAGGGAATTGGTGGCGCAGGGGCATGATGCGCAAACTTATCATAGCTTTTTCCGTTATAATGGCGAAAAGTGGGTGCCTGAGGCTATAAAAGAGATCCCGCCGGTTATTCTTTGGGACGAGATTTGTACGGTGCCGCTGCCGATGCTGAAGGAGTTTGTAGAGTTCTTAGAGGGGAAAACGCAGGTGATCTTTGCGGGCGATCCGTGTCAGCCGCCGCCCATCGCCGGAGAAATGCCGCATTGGTGGCTTAAGGCGTTTTGTTACCATGAAGAAACACAAGCAGATTATAGAAGTAAAGATGAGCAGATAAAGAAGTTTAAAAGGGCATTGAGAGGTTTAACCGATGTTGAGCAGTGTAAATGTATGAGGAAAAATATGAAGGCGCGGGATTATGAGCTGTTCTTGCAGGAGTGGCGGCCGACGGATTTGGTGCTTAGTAGTAAAAGGGCGGTGCAGGCGAGGATTGAAAAAGATCTGTTAAGGCGGCATCGGGAAAAGTTTACTTCGCATTTGGTGCCGGTGTCTTATAGGCCACGCGATACAAGACAAAAAAAATCAATTACGGTGCCTTATACGCAGGTGATCTTAGAAAATGCCGTCAAACACGATATAGCGTGGGTGCCGCTGGCGTTGGTGGATAAAATTATGAAACATCCAGATTGGCGGCTGGGTTATTGTATGACCGTTCATAGTGCGCAGGGATTGACTATAAAAGAAAATCTGTGGATTATTGATCAGCGGCTCTGTTGGAGCAATCTGATCTATACGGCCGTCAGTCGGGTTGAATACGCGGCACAGTTGAAAAGGGCATGGGGGCCGGCAATGCGGTACGATAATACGCCCGAGGAAATAGCTAAGCAGAATATTAACAAGAAGCTATTGCGTTATAAGTGGCACGATGAGCACAAAAAATTAGAGTTTGACCTTTGCGTCGCCGATGTTTATAAAAAGGATGCCCGTTGTGCTAAGTGTCACATACCTCTACTCTGGGAGTTTGAACCAAACGACGATCAGCAATTTTCTGTGGACCGTTTAAATAATAAGAAAGGTCACTCTGTAGGTAATATACGTTTGACGTGCTTAGAGTGTAATCAGAGCGCGTGGTGCAGCACTACTCTGATCCTTGGGGACTATGAGCAGCTCTTCTTTAACGAAATTCCCGGCTTGGACCATCTGTTAAGTAATACAACACAGGCTGTCCTTCTTTTGTGACGACTTTGAGATCTGGATAAGTTTTCAAAGACCAATTAGGATCCGTAGCTCTTTTGGATCCTCCTTCCAATTCCCCAGGCTGATAGAGATATCGAACCGTGACGTCACCTAATTTTTTTTCTTTCATTCCTACTGCTCTTGAACTCCTAACGTAGGATTTGTGTTCGACGTGTTTCTTCTTTATGGCATCCTTAGGTTTCATTCCCGTTGCCCTTGTTTCCTCATTATTTAAAGCCTTAATGACCTCTGGAAGTCTCTGCACCCACTCCCTGTTGCTTTTGGATGGATCTGCTAATTCTTTCCAATACTGATATCCAAACAACCGTTCCGCTAGGGTGCGATTAAATCTTTCAACCGAGGCTTTGACCCCTGTGGTACTCTGCTTCAGCTCTCCTGATCTTAGTATCAGTGGTCTTTTAGCGTTTTAGTGACGACGCCCATGAACTCTGTGCCCGCATCTACCTGCAGCAGCTTTGGCCATTTTAAAACGCGCTTATAAATCCTACTTAGAGCCTCGGCGACTTCTCCAGAGTCTTTGCTGGTTAGGGGTTCGGCGTCTTTGTATCGGCTGGCGATGTCGACGACCGTTAAAGCATATCTGTATGTTTTTCTTCTCACCTTATCGTGCGGCAAAAAAAGTAAATCCGCCTGATGAACTTCGTTTGGAGCATTCACGGTAAAGCTAGGTCTAGGAATGTATTTAGGAACGGGAAGATAAACCTGCCAAAGGGTTTGTTTTTTTAACCAGTTCTTAGCTGTGTCTTCAGAGACTCTAGCCGCCTACAGCAAGTTTCTTAATAGCCGAGGCTCCTCTCCAATAGCCTTGAGGTCCATAATAAATTCTCTTAAGTTTGTCTCGGCATTATATGAATTCCAAGACAAGGTTTATCTTTCTATTGTTAAAATTTACAACTTCTCCGTCGACTTTAATGGACTGATGTTTATTTCTGAAACCAAGTCGCAAATATCATACTCTAAAGAAATGGGGCGATATTCTACTAGGTCAAACGGATTTCCTTTGGGCGGGAATTTAGCCATCACATTCGAACGACTGCCATTTTCATATGTATAAACTAAGTCACAATGGATTTCATAATTAGAAGGGACATTCCAATGAAATGTGTCGACATTGACATTGGCCAGCGTCACCACTTTATGGCCGATCAGGTCTTTAATGCGCTGATTCAGTGTGGTGCCGCTGCCTGTGGTAAGGCTCCATTCGTGGGGCAGCCCTGTTGTTAAAGTGACATCGTGTTTGGCCAGTTCTTTGGCCAGCGTCTGCGGCGTGTAATGCGAATTAGGAATGAGATGCTGCTTGCTGCCTTTCATTATAAAGCCGGCTATTAAATTATGCCAAGAATTGTACAAAGAGCAACTTATGAGTCGGACCTTGTGGGCTCTGATCGGCGGATTTAAATAAGTTATAAAAGGATTCTGGTCACTGTTCAAAAAGACGATCATATATAATAGGCCACGGCGCCTCCGATGGCCAGGCCTGAAATGCCTAGAAACATTAATTCATTATTTTTTTGCCTTTTAGAAGGTGTGTAATAATCTTTAAACTGCGGTGGCCTTTTCAGAGCAAAGTGAGGATGCGTCTGTGCGTAGAGCTTAAAGGCGTAATCGGTGTTTTGGAAATTCTTATCGGCCTGCATTTTATCGCGGTAATTTTCATCTAACCAGTCGCGGTAGGCTTGTCTTTTTTTATTATAGGCGGCGAGGGCATTTTCATAGGCTTCCATGGCCAGATCGTGGCGTTTTCTTTCGGCGGCTAATTCATTTTTACTGTCGCCGTGAATCAGTTTGTCTAAATAGCGGCCGCCGTAGTTGGCGCCTGTAAAGGCTAAGGCTGCGGCGATGCTTCCGGCGATGACACTAACCATTATATTTAAAAAATCTATGATTTTTAGATACTATTGGGCAGGTATTTTTCTTTGATCAGGTAATCTCTCAAAGCGATGCTGCCGGCGACGGCGGCGGTCATTTTAACGTAATTCATCACGCTGCTGCTGGGGTCGCCAGTGAAGGTTTCTTTTAGGGCCTTTTTGCCGACCCAGCCAACGGCGGCGACGAGAGAAGTAAGTACGGCGGCTTCTTCAGCGGTCTTCATCAATGTAGAGGGCATTCTATATTAACTGCAAAGAGAATTTTATTCCATCTCAGGGATCTTAGAGCGCTTTTTTTCTTTAGGTTCATGGTGTATTACGGGCTCAAGATGCACAGCGGTCTTCTGTGATTTCCACTGTAGGTATAAGCTGCCCATGGCCACTAAAAGGCCAAGGCCGCCGATGACGTAGCCCGGATTGATATCCCAGCCGTCACTAGATTCCGAAGAAGGGTCTTTTTTGGCTTTATTCTTTTTATTCAGCTCGGCCAGCTTTTTTCCCGCCGCTACTCTGCCGGGCGCCTTTGGCTTGGTGATCTTTTGTTCGGCCGCGGCGGGGGTAGTAGTATCTTCTTTCTGCTCGGTGTCACTCATATATTAAGGACTTGACGACTTATCAAGTAACTTGAAAATGACTTATGGTGACTTGATTAAGTTGTTGACTCGACTTGATCAAGTTCTTGTGGCGGACTTGCGGTGACTTGCGGCTGACTTAGTCGTGACTTCTTGAAGTCGCTCCAAGACGTCGTAAGTTCTTGTAAGTCGATGTGCTGCGCTATGTGAAGTGCTCCGCTGGCCAACGCCATTAACTTGCCGCATTTTAAAGACAACCAGCCACAAGTGATCTTAAGTTCTTGGGCGATGATATAGTCCTCACTTAAGTCTTTTTGTAATTGCCGGACGTCGTCTATGGGCAGTGCAAGTCCAAGTAGTTTAGTGGCCAGCTTTATAGCGCTGTCGGCGACGGCGTCTGTGGTTTTACTGGCAAGTGCCACTTCATAGCGCTTATAGAACTTCTTCACATCGGCTTCAGACAGCTGATTGACTTGTTCATGGGTAAGTTCTTTGCCGATCATTTCTTTACATTTGCCGCTGCTGACTAAAACATTAAGCTGTTCTTTCAGTTGATCATCGCCCAGCTGTGTGGGCGGCTCATCTAATAGCTCTTCGATGTTCATGTATATTAGAAAAATCATAGATTTTTCACGCTGTAAGGATATCTTAGAGAAAAGATCATTTTAGAATACTGATTGGCCTTTAAATGCCGCATATGTTCTTGTAGCTGCTCTTTGGTTATTTCGCCGCCATAGTCGCTAAGGATGGTTTCTAGGTCGCTTTTGCTGGGCGTGTAAAAGACTACTAAAGAGCCGATATTTTCTCTAAAGGGCTTACTGACGCTGGTCAGCTGCTGCGAGAGTAACCATACGGAAATATTATCATGGCGCCCGGAAAAGGCCAGTTTTACTAGCTCTGAAGTGCGTTTTTTTACATCATCGCCGCAGGCAATATCATCCAGAATAAGTAACGTTTGCGTCTCGGTGATGTGCCCCCACTGCCGATGCCAAAATTTTAAATGCGTTGAGAGTTCATTGGGGTCTAAGATGTCTACAAAAAAATCATCATCTTCTTTGCCCACGTTTTCCCAGGTCTTATTGTTAACGTAGGTGGGGCAAAGTAAAACAATGTAATCGAACTTGTATCTAAAAGGGCCTAATAGCTGCTCGACCACGAATTTAGTCTTGCCGCAGCCGGTCGGGCCCACGATGAGGGCGTTACAAGGAATATGTTCTGGGTTCATTATATCTTAAAAATCTATGGCTTTTTAATATAGACATGAGCGTAGAAAGTATACAAAAGGCCGTCGAATTTATGCGCGAAAAAAAGAGTCTGGAAGAAGAAGTAATGGCGCTGAGGGCCGAGGTAGAGCGGCTCAAAGAAGAGTTGGCGGCCAATAAAACGGCCGAACGGTTCTCGGCCTTAGTGACCTTAGCTATGTGGGGTAAAGAAGCCGTCGTCGACTTTATGAGGCTTCCGATGTAGTATATATGAATCCTTACAGCCCGGGAGCAGATTGTGTTTATGCGGCTTTAGATACCGAAGCAGATTATAATCTGGGGTCTTGGCAAAATGTGGCCGGATTGAGCGTGGATGTGAATTATCCCGGCCGAAAATTGATTCTTTGTAGTATTTGTATTAGTACCGAGAGCCATGTGAATGCGGGATTTCAATTTGTGGATCACGACGGGAAACCCTTTCTACCTATGCGCGCTAAGACGAATAAACGAGAGCCGGCCCATTTTTCATTTGAACCGCCGATCAACTCTACAGAGAATTTAAGCGTCGTCACGTTTCATATGGTGGCCGAAGTGAAGAAAAAAGTCCAGCTTCAAGTGCGGGCCGATGACTCGGGCAAACTTCGCGTCAATGGAATTGCCGACAAGAGAAATAGTCCTTATAATCACATGACCATTAGCACTCTGACGGTTCTTTCACTTTAAGATATAATGGAAAATCCCTACAGAACCTATAAAGATTGCGTGTATTATTTAGATGAAAAACTCTATAATAAAAATAGCACTTGGGAAGATGTAGAAGAATTTGAAGTGTGCGTTGAGGGTTATCATTTAATAATTTGCACTCTTACTATAACAACCGGTTATCTCTGTAATATTGGCTTTCGATTGGTGGATGAAAGCAATCAACCCCTATTGCCTTATCGGACTAAGGCGGGCCAAAGAGAAGTGGTTCATTTTACCTATGAGCCGTGCACTGCTAGCACAGAAGATCAAACACCCATGTCGTTCCACATGATTGCTTTTTGTAAAAATACTGTGAAGCTTCAGTGTTTTATGGTCACTGGGGCCATGAAGTTAAATGTTTCTCCTGTGTAATCAACAGCCATGACAGACCTTGGAACCACAAATCCATCAGCACCATGAGTGCCATTCCGCTTTGCAGCATTGAAGAACAAAAAAATAATGTAGCACCACAACCCATAGGTAGAAGTGCCTTTATACCACGGGTTGAAGAAGATATTAAAAAACCTGTGCCAAAAAATCCAGACAAAAACCCCCCTACCGGCGGCACATCAAGGCTTTAGATATATGGACTGCTTAACGTCGTCGCCGTCGAGTGATTGTGTCATCGCCCCAGAAGAAGTGAAGAAAATGCGCTGTTTGCACTGCAATGAAATCTATAAAGAAGAGGAATTTGAGGGCCACAACTGTACGGCCGATTTCAAGGCGCTGCGGACAAAAGATGATGGGGTTTATCAGGGCGCCGCTTAGAATACGAAAAAAAAAGATGTCACGGCCGGCCCATTAGAAGCTCTCGCCGCGTAGAATAATGTTAGGGCTAAATAATAATGATGCTGCTGTTTTTTATCTCCACGGTTTAGAATATGAAAAAAAAAGATGCCACGGCTTTTGTAGAGTTGCAAAAAAGTATATGGGCTAAATAATAATGATGCTGCTGTTTTTTATCTCCGCGGTTTAGAATATGAAAAAAAAAGTATATGGGCTAAATAATAATGATGCTGCTGTTTTTTATCTCCGCGGTTTAGAATATGAAAAAAAAAGTATATGGGCTAAATAATAATGATGCTGCTATTATTATAATATTATTACTAATAGAATAAATAATTATAATAA